>OX101810.2:23969259-24469587 GCA_944452925.2 Chrysolina oricalcia | reverse complement strand
TTTGTATAGATTGTATGGCATATGTCCGACAGAAAACAACTACTTCTCTGGCTAATACCTCGACAGATATTGAATTATATCAGTCAGACATATGTGCAAAGATCCTTACTTTGAAGGAACAACTTTGCAAGAGCTCTCAGAGACAGACAGCAGGACACCGCCTAATCCAAACAAGGAACCAACTGCAGTCCGGTTTCGGGATGAAGTCCCTCATCAGTGCAGTCCTGGTTATCACGGTTGTATACACGCGGGGGCCCGGTGCCCGTCATCGTTCGCCGGGATGAACACTGCAATCGCTTACAGGATCCACCACGGCAACAGATTAGAGAGCGCTCCAGAAGGACATTTCGGATGCGAAATGGTATATGCTGATTACTTGTTTCAAGGAGCAATAAATGTTCCAGTGACTGTAAAACAGTCGAAAACAATCCTTTGGGAACTCACTATACCTTTGTATAGATTGTATGGCATATGTCCAACAGAAAACAACTACTTCTCTGGCTAATACCTCGACAGATATTGAATTATATCAGTCAGACATATGTGCAAAGATCCTTACTTTGAAGGAACAACTTTGCAAGAGCTCTCAGAGACAGACAGCAGGACACCGCCTGATCCAAACAAGGAACCAACTGCAGACCGGTTTCGGGATGAAGTCCCTCATCAGTGCAGTCCTGGTTATCACGGTTGTATACACGCGGGGGCCCGGTGCCCGTCATCGTTTGCCGGGATGAACACTGCAATCGCTTACAGGATCCACCACGGCAACAGATTAGAGAGCGCTCCAGAAGGACATTTCGGATGCGAAATGGTATATGCTGATTACTTGTTTTAAGGAGCAATAAATGTTCCAGTGACTGTAAAACAATCGAAAACAATCCTTTTGGAACTCACTATACCTTTGTATAGATTGTATGGCATATGTCCGACAGAAAACAACTACTTCTCTGGCTAATACCTCGACAGATATTGAATTATATCAGTCAGACATATGTGCAAAGATCCTTACTTTGAAGGAACAACTTTGCGCTCTCTAATCTGTTGCCGTGGTGGATCCTGTAAGCGATTGCAGTGTTCATCCCGGCGAACGATGACGGGCACCGGGCCCCCGCGTGTATACAACCGTGATAACCAGGACTGCACTGATGAGGGACTTCATCCCGAAACCGGTCTGCAGTTGGTTCCTTGTTTGGATCAGGCGGTGTCCTGCTGTCTGTTTCTGAGAGCTCTTGCAAAGTTGTTCCTTCAAAGTAAGGATCTTTGCACATATGTCTGACTGATATAATTCAATATCTGTCGAGGTATTAGCCAGAGAAGTAGTTGTTTTCTGTCGGACATATGCCATACAATCTATACAAAGGTATAGTGAGTTCCTAAAGGATTGTTTTCGACTGTTTTACAGTCACTGGAACATATATATATATATATATATATATATATATATATATATCAGCCACATTGATCTGTTCAATTCTGTAGTTCTCATACTTATAAATGTTTAAATTGTTCAGTTTCCATATGACTTTCGTTATTCACTTCCATTTCGAAAGTATTACGAGGGCTGTTTGGTAACTCCGTGACTATTTGAATAAAGAAAAAAAAAATTGGCAAATAAGCGTTTTATTTTTCAACATAATCTCCTTTTAGATCAATACATTTAGTCCAGCGTTTTTCCAGTTTTTTTATTCCTTCCAAATAATAGGTTTTCTCAAGGCCCTCAAAATAGGCGTTTGTTTCGGTTATAACCTCTTCATTCGACCCAAATCTCTTACCACCCAGCCATTTCTTCAGGTTTGGGAAAAGAAAATAGTCGCAAGGGGCTAAATCTGGAGAATATGCTGGATGGGGTAGTAGTTCGTAGCCCAATTTATGAATTTTTGCCATAGTGACTACACACGTGTGCACTCGTGCATTGTCTTGATGAAGCAGCACTTTTTTTTTCGCTAAATGTGGTCGTTTTTGCCTCAAATCAATATCGAATCTGTCTAAAAGCTCTGAATAATATTCGCCGTTGATCGTTCTACCCTTCTCTAAGTAATCTATATGAATGACACCGCGTGCATCCCAAAAAACTGTGGCCATAACCTTGTTGGCTGACAGACGCACCTTAGCCTTCTTTGGTGCACGTTCACCAGTTGACACCCACTGTTTTGATTGTTCCTTGGTCTCTGGGGTATTGTGATGGATCCATGTTTCGTCTACGGTTATATAACGGCGTAAAAACTCGCCCGGATTGCGATTGAACTTTGCCAAACACTCCTTTGAAGTGGTCACACGGTTGCGCTTGTGGTCGAGTGTGAGCAATCGCGGCACCCATCTCGCGGATAGCTTCTTCATGTCCAAATATTCATGTAAAATGTGATGTACTCGCTCAGTTGAGATGCCTACAGCCTCAGCTACCTCACGTACTTTTATTCTCCGATCGTCCAATATCATTCCATGGATTTTATCGACGATTTCTGGCGTGATGACCTCTTTTGGGCGACCTGAACGTACGGCGTCACTTGTGCTGGTACGACCACAACGGAACTCAGTAAACCACTTCTTAACCATTGAAATTGATGGTGCAGAGTTCCCATAGTATTTATCAAGTCTTTCCTTGGTTTCAGTTATGGTTTTTTTACGCAAAAAATAATGCTTAATCAACACACGAAATTCACTTTTTTCCATTTTTGTTAAAATTCACGAGGTTGTCTGCTTCTAATTGCTGTCAAACACAAACCAAATGTCGCAGCTTGCTCAAAATTTGACAGTAGTCTATTGAAAGATGGTGGTTGACAGCAGCAGTGTTGCATTTAAAGTTACTGCGCGGGAAATTTAAAAAGTCACGGACTTACCAAACAAGCCTCGTATAATAATTAAATTAGCATATTACTAATCTTATTAGTTTCCTTACCTTTATTCCTTACCTTATTTTCGATGTGTACACTCTTTTTTGTAAAATGTTTAACCCTATAATTGGTGTTTCAATACTCTGTAGGGTAACCTATGTAATAAATAAATGAATAAATAATCGGTGCATTGAATTGATCAAATAGCGTTATCTGAAGCAAATATAACTGATACAGGTAAACTTTCAATCTCTTCTGATATTTGAAAAAAATACTTATTTTTTGGTTTCAGCCGATCTTATTGAATATATCCAATACAGAAACTTCAATTTCGATACGGTTCGACTTATAACGTTGATGCTTTCGTTCTGACATTATTCTCATTTTGTGTAACTCAGAAAATTTCTTGATCTACCCTGTATCCTGTTTTCAAAACTGCTCAGAAAACATACTGTTGTACTGGCCAAGTTTTATACTATGGTTTAGATCAAAAATTCACTGATAATTCAGTGATATTACCCGCATTAAAGTTCAGTCAACAATGGTATGAAATAAGTGACATTTTACAACTTCAACACTCTATATTAAATCAGATTATTTTCTTAATATGTCAATAAACCAAAAACCTCTATTCCACAATAAGATACCCTGGTGTTAGTATGATTAACAAGTTAAAAAACGTGTTAACTTTTGATAAAGTTCCTAAAAATTCGATTCGGAATGACGCCTAGAGAAATGTAACAGCACATAAAACATTAATTGTTATTAACAAATTATAATGAAAAAAAATATAGCATTTTGTTTTTTGTTAATAAGTTAAAAATTATTAAAATTTAAGGAATTTTGAAAACAGATTCGTAAAGAGGACATTTTTTTTTACCACTCTTGGCAAAATAATGATAAATTTTTTTTTTCGTTAAATAATTTTATTTTAGAAAATGAAAATATTGCCAAGTATAGGTAAGTGATGTAATAAAGATATAAAAATTCATATATAAGGAAAAACGAGTTAGATGATTATTAATTAAAGCACGTATGCAATTTAAACTATATGAGATACAGATATGATGTAAAAATTTATTTATAGATATTCTATCATTGAACAAAATTGTATTGAGGTCAATAGCTGTATTTTCATTATTTAACAAGTCATAAAAGAAAAGAAAATGCAAAATAAAATCTCAAATTTTTATATACAAATGCTTATAATAGCTGAAAACAATAGTTATAAACTATTAACAGCTTATTCTAAAGATTAATCAATCCTTCATACGAACAACCCGAATGTCCATTATCGTATCTCTAACAGTATATAAGTTATGTCAATTTGTTACTTTATAAAAAATAAAAGAATTTTTTTTAAATACTTTCGTATTTATGCCGGTTTTCGTAATTCTTTAGCTCTAGAAGAAAATATAACGGTTGTTAGAATATGTTTATAACAAATTGTTTAGTTAACAAACAATGAAGTTATATATACAGGGTGTCCGGTAAACCTTGTACAATATCGAAACTGGCGATAGACCAGGTCATGACTGTTCAGAATATCGGAATTTCACCTCAGTAAAAGTATCACCGTTTTCGAGATAATGGGCATTTTAAGAATTTCTGGAAAATCGCTACCTCACCTTGGATTTTTGAGTGCATGTATACAAATTGAGACAAATTCAAATATCTATGCTTCTGAAGATTACTGATGAGTGATGCTTTTAGACGTACAGAACAGTTTTTCAGAAATTGAAATATTTTTTCAAAAAATGAGGGTAAAATGACAGATTTGAGTTTCAACAAATTTAAAAAAAAAAAGTTTGACATTACTGTCTGAAAGAAATATAACCAATTGAAAGTGGACATTAATTTCAATAGAATGCTCATTTTGTCCAGACTCTACCATGGTATTAAACAAACTAAAATTATTTTTGGTGGAAGCGATTTCCATTGAATTAGGCGTGGTTTTATTCTAGGCTTCCATAAACTTTTATACTTACACCCAAATATTATTTTATTTCGATTTTATCAAGATAAGATGTGGAAATGATTATTAATAATAAAGAATAGGCTGCTTGGTAGAATTGAATAGTATTCCAATAAAATTAACTTTTCATGTAATTAAGCCTAATAAAATTATCGAAATGAAATGTCGATTATCCGACATGGCACCGATTAAAACGAATTCTTGCGATAAATGTCGCAATTGTACAACATCCAGATTCCAACGAAGTTTCATAGACCGACAGATATACAGGGTGTAACCAAATGAGTGCAAAATTTTTTAGGAAAATTAAACACTTTTCTAACTCCTGTGTTGTGACCGTGGAAGCAATAGTTTCCTGATGAAAAAATGAAATACAGCATTGTGCGTGAACGGATCTTCTGTGAATATAATTGAAAAAATCTAGTAGGTGGCTGTCACATTTTGTTTGAACAACTTGTGGTAGTTTTTTGAAATTATTCCGATTGTGTCATTCAGTAGTATTTATTTCTTTGTCATGCCGTACCCACGTTATACTCTCCGAGAATATGCGCATATGCACTACATTTATGGTAAATGTGGAGGTAGTACTACTGCTGCAGCAGCACTTTATGCAGAACGATATCCAATTGCACAATGCCGCTCAGAGAATCGCTGATTTGGGGGCTATTACCTATAACGCATTTGAAAAAGTTCTTCGTACGGGTGGATGGAAAATAACATTTTTGTAATATTGTTCAGTGCGATGTTGAATAATCGTTATTGTGGTTTATCGTGTATGTTGATTCAAAAAAACGTTGAATTAGTATTTACTTCTTTACATCTCATAATTATTTAATCATTTCATCTTGATAACAATAAAAGACATTACTGACAAAGTCTAATGGAGTTGATTTTAGCTCAGAATAATATCACACTCTAATATAATCGAAATTCCACTCCTTCCAAAAATAATTATCGTATGTTTTATACCATGGTAGAGTCTGGACAAAATGGGAATTCTTTTGTAATGAATATGCACTTCCACTTGGTTATGTTTTTTTCTAACAATGATGCCAAACTGTTGTTAAAAAAATTGGTGAAACTCAAATCTGGCATTTTACTCTCATTTCTTGAAAAATTGTATCGTATTCTGAAAAACTGTTTTGTACGTCTGAAAGCATCAGTCATCAGTAATCTTCAGCAGCAAATATATTTGAATTGGTCTCAATTTGTAGACAGGGCGCTCAAAAATCGAAGATGAGTGATTCTCCAGAAATTAAAAAAAGCTCATTTTCTCGAAAACGGTGACATTTTTAATAAGGTGAAATTCCGATATTCTGAACAGTCATGACCTGGTCTATTACCAGTTTCAATATTGGACAAGGTTTACCGGACACCCTGTATATATAATATATATATATATATATACAGTGACCGCCAAAAAGTATGTACCATATGGGAAAAATTTTTATTATTGGTGTATTGGAAAAAATATTCTGGGGAAAAGTTTGTGCATGTCCGATAACCTAAAAATCGATTTTGACACATGTCACGTGATCGCTAGAATGGCGGCAAAATGAAAAAAATTGTAATGCAAAGGCAAAAAAAGGGGCAAGATGGCAAGATATCAAAAAAAGTTATTTGAAAAAGTCACTTAGAATTCAATTTTATACACATAAACGAAGTTTCAAGAGATAATTCAAAAAAATTGAAAATAGCAATTTTTTAAAAATATTTTCCCATGTATTTAAAAATATTATTTTTTTTTCTTATGAACAGCTTGACTATACTGAAACATTTGCATTTTAATGATAATGACAAAACTTTCTCATTTTCTCCACACCAGAGGGCACTAAATTGAAAAAATGGGAATTTGTCAGAACCCTTGCTGTTACATCGGTTCGTATCTAACAGTTATATCCGAATTCCACGGCCATTGTGATGACATGACACTCCAAAAACATGGTAATTTCCAGATTATAATCAAGTTCCGATGATAATCGTGCATGAACGTTTCACTTCGCACATAAACTTGAAAATAGTGCGTCAAATTAAAGATTCTTAAAGTTTATGTGCAAAGTAAAACGCTTATACAGCATTATTATTGAAACTTGATTAAAATCAGGAAACATGGTGTTTCTAGATTGCCATATCAACACAATAGTCTTGGAATTCTGATATAACTGTTAGATAAGAACCAATGTAACAGCGAGGGTTCTGGCAAAAACCAATTTTTTTAATTTAGTGCCCTCTGGTGTGGAGAAAATGAGAAAGTTTTGTCATTATCATTAAAATGCAAATGTTTCAGTATAATCAAGCTATTCATAAGAAAATAAAATAATATTTTTAAATAGATGGGAAAATATTTTTAAAAAATTGCTATTTTAAATCTTTTTTGAATTATTATTCGTTTATGTGTATAAAATTGAATTCTAAGTGACTTTTTCAAATTACTTTTTTTGATATCTTGCCATCCCTTGCCTTTGCCTTTGCATTGCAATTTTTTTCATTTTGCCGCCATTCTAGCGATCACGTGACATGTGTCAAAATCGATTTTCAGGTTATCGGACATGCACAAACTTTTCCCCAGAATATTTTTTCCAATACTCCAATAATAAATTTTTTTCCCATATGGACATACTTTTTGGCGGTCACTGTATATAAATACATATTTTTGTTAGTCTATGAAGAAATGCCTACTATGATCTTTAAAGAGAAAATAATTTCTCAACTAATTATTTAACAAACAAAAAATGAAACAAAAAACGAAAAAACAATAAAAAATTTATTTAATAAAAAAAAAATTATTTTTATCTTTATTTGGCTTCAAAAATAGAGTGGTGAATTTTTTTTTTTTCGAAAACTCTTAATATTGTCTATTTGTTTAAAAAAATAATTTAACAAATGATGTAAAATATGTTTTCCAACATTACTGAATGCCGTTGTTAAATACAAAAACAGCAATAGGATAATATTTGGTGACAAATAATGGTATTAACAACATTTCTTGGGCTCCTTTGTTAACTTCAAAAAATCATTGTAAACAAAATAATGAACTTCAATTCATTCTCATCGCTTGATCTTGTTGAGTATATGTAAGAGACTCCACGAAGCCGGAAATGTATAGATCTATTATTTAAACCTTCATGTAGTCATTTAAGATAACAAATTGGAAAAAAATTTAATATTTTGAAATATTTACTTAAATTATTTATTCTTTCAAGTGTCTCGATGATACCTTAATTTAAATTAATACTTGTTAAAAAAAATTATTTGGTGAACTGTCTTCAGCGGTAGTGCGCCTATGTCTTTATGGCTGGGCGGAGCCTTATTTTCGGCGTTGAATTAAAATTATAAATAATAGAGATATAGTTCCGGGAATTGAAACTTTTTTGTTGGAAATTTCCTTTTCTTTGAGAATCTTTTTTGAAAATTCCTTATATGTTAATAATTTCTGAGTTATTGAGAAAAAACGAAATGCTACACTTTTTTCATCTTAATTTGTTAGTAACAATTGGAATTTTTTATGTGCTAATACATACTTTCGATACATTTTTCTAGACGACATTCCGAGACGAATGAGCCATCGCTCATATTTTTAGAAGCTTTATCAGGAATTAACACGTTTTTTAACTTGTTAATCAGACTATGTACAGTTTGGCAAATCTATCTGAGAATCTGAGATGCGCCAACGATGAACAGAGATGTTAAATATCCGCTACCAACTTTAATCGGGAAGGACAAGAAACGACAGAGGCTGTTCTACCGCGCACCCAATATTCAGAGGCACAGATAGATTTGCCAAGATGTGACTACAATTCAAATGAAATCGAAGTGTGCTTCTGTATTCGGTTCCAGATGACGGCTCTCATAGAATTTTAGTCATTGCAGAGTTCTGATGTGTAAAGGCGGATTTACTGGATTCATAATGCATCATTTATTGCATATGCGTAATTTTGCATAATCCATAAAAGTTCAATACAGGGAATCGATTGAAATTATTTAATTTATAAAAAAATCCCTGTGTTGAATTTTTATGAATTATGCAATAAAAATACGCATATGCAATAAATTTTGCATTATGAATCCGGTAAATCCACATTAAGTTAATTGTATTTTAGCAAAAATTGAATATAACATACCAGGTGTCCACGGAAGGTGGCTAGCCCCTATAACTATTTTGTTTTTTTAGATAATGAGATGGAATTTAGAGGATCTGTATAAGACCTGAACCTGCATTTTTTGACGAGTACCTCAGCTTCATGCAATTTCCGGTTTCACCGGAAGTGGTTCAAACTTCTATTTCTTATTGGGACACCTGGTATATTTTCACTTCTCTTGTCTCCATGTAACATTCTGAATACTAGGATGTATCATTTTTGTAACCAATACTTTTCATTTTCAATCTGGAGGGTTATGGATACGTTGAAATCACTTATTTTAGTCCTAAAACTTTGGGCAATATACAACTTCACTGTTTTCGGTCAAAATGTTTCTGCTACGTGAAATTTAATTTTCAAATTTGAATTAATCATTTTTTTCAAATGGCAACATCGTGGTTTGTCGAGTTACAACTACTGCTTAATAACAATAAAAGGTAACAGAATACAACTTCGGAAGAAAGATTGAGAGCCGCATGTATCAGCACACACTTCGTCAAATCTAGTGATCGAAACTGTCAGAAAAGAAAGAAGTTGCTACTACAAATAAGACGATTTTCTTTGTTTTGGGTCACCTTTGTAATGGTGGAATAGCCATTTTTATGGTTTGGTTCCCATGAAAAGAAAAATCCTACAATGCTCAGAGAACATCGTGAGAGTCGAGAGAAAGTAGATAGGAAGGTTGTATGTCTCGGGGAACACCTCCCGATCAAACGTTATGGAAATATCTATGACTATGGCCACTGCCAGAGTTTCACTATATTTTTCAATACATATGTATATAGCTGCTATATTTGTGAGACATAAGAAAGCAGGTCACCAGTTAATCTCTGTTTACGGAAACCATATTTTCGATCATTCACGAATTCCTAATAGGCCAACCAATAGAGCATTTTTTCCTAACAAAAATACTAGTAGAAAACCGACTACACCATCACATGGAAGACAGTCCGTAGTTATATTCTGTCATGTTTTCAACTTGCAACCGTCATATATCAATTTGTTATAAATATTTTAATAACAAAAAACGTGTTTTTTATTGTTTTTTTTTTTATAAAATGAGAACAAATAGAGCAATCTGGTTGCTTCAATGGAAATTATTGTAGATAATTGAAATACGAACAAAATGGAATATATGACGACCCGATCGGATCATTAGTAACGGAGGAAAACCAAAAAAACGGAAAATTTTACGATTTTTTTTTATAATTCATAACAGCCATTTTTCAACAAATAGGGTTGGTCCTTCTCATGAAAGTATTGAATCATGTGTACTCTATGTGTGCACCAAACTGGCTCTAGTGGATCATTAGTTTTGGCACAATTGCCATTTGATTTTTTTGCACTATCTTGCAGCGTACCTAGATGCTCTAGTGATAGTCCGATTTCAATTTATAAAACAGATTTTGAAAGTAGAACAGTACCACGAAACGTATATTCTCATTTTGCGCTAAAATGTTGCAAAATGGATGAAAAATGCTTGCAAAACGGTCGAGTGGTAGGAGAGAGCGGAAGATGAGGGGAAGCGTATTATCACGTAACCCGTTCATTAGAAGAATTCCCCTCATCTCACGGACTCTTCTACCACTCGACAGCTAACGCGGGCTCAGCCATTTTTAGTCATGCTTGCATGCATTTTTCACCTATTTCGCACCATTGTAGCGCAAAATGAGAAAATATATTTTGTAGTACTATACTTCCACTTTCATAATCTGTTTGAGAAATTGATATGGAGCTATCTATAGCAAAAACTAACGATCCGACAGCGCTTGTTTTGTGCACACATAAAGTATACATGATTCAATACTTTCATGAGAAAGGAAATCCTGCTTCTTGAAAAATGGCGGGGTTACGAATTTTTCAAAAAAAACGCAAAATTTTCAGGTTTTTCTAGTTTTTCTCCGTTACTAATGATCCAACCGGGTCGTAGAACATCCAATTTTGTTCGTATTTCAATTATCCACAATGGACCTTTACATTTATGAAAAATAAATTGCAAAACTCTTTTAAATCGATACATTCTAGTCTGAAACGTCCATTTAACAAAGAGTTCCACTATATTTTTTTCATTTTGAAAGATTATCTCATTTGAAATTGTGCTGCTGACATCACGTTCATCGGAAACAACCCCCACCACAATCCATGTTCCGAAACATTCAATACCGTTCTCCTCAAAAATATAGATTCTAGCTTGGTATAAGCCATTGGGAAATAATTGAAACTTCACTTGATCAACTCATAGAAAAAAATCCACATATTAGCTACTTTTTATTGTATTTGTAAATTTCCTGAACGGACCATCCTTTCGATGAAGAACGAGAATTGACAACACCGCAAATCATTATGACAGTTCTCATGCAACAAAAGTGATCTAGAGATTTGAGATTAATGTTTGTTTTTTTTACATTCGACTTTTAACTGATTCATTCACATTCATTAATAGTGTAGCGAGGTGTTATTATGACCGATCTGGTGTGAATTTATTTGTTTATTAATAATATGGAAAGGCTTCGTGAAGGAAGTTCGGATAATTTACCGATGGTAGATTATGAGATGATTGACTCTTTCTTTTTAACAAATATGAATTTATTTTTTGCAATGACTAAAATTTAAAATCGTTCCTTGAACGCTGCTTGAATACAGAAATATTCTTCACAAAAACATATTTCCGATTTTTACACAAGGTTTATTCATTGCTTCGAACCACATTTTACAATGCGCTTCATAGGTATTTAGAAGCATAAAAAATTGTTTATTAGAATATTCACTAGTGTTCAGACAACCAGGAACGAAGCACCTTTTCGACATGTTCACAGTTATTGCAGGGATACAGAACAAAAACATTTGAAAACTTTGAAAACCGCATTAACCTCAAAAAAGAAATCAAGTAGGGCCTATTTGTTTGCAGCATACACATTTGATGGACCTGCTCTACTTGTATTAAATATTAAAGTAGGCGAACGAGTTAAACAGAGACAAACGATTCTTATAGATGCTCCGTGAAACAGACGAACGAACCCATCTGGTATCAAATGACAACTGTCATACGACACATTATATTCAAATGAGAAAGATTCCACGGTGCACAACTTTTACAACGTTGCTAAGTCTAGTTTTGATGAACGTGACGTCACGAAACCACTTTTCTTCTGATTATAAAGAAACTAGCGGTCAGAAAAAATAAATAAAAATTCCCGAGTGATATTAGCATATACACTTTCTAATTACAGTGTTCTTTCATATGTCGTGGAAAGGTCCAATTAGTTTTCATTTTGTAAGCAAAATAATTTTAAAAACACGTTATTTGAATGTTTATAACAAATTTATTGTTAGATATCAGTTATTTACCTTGAAATAACATCCGATAAAGGTTGAACTATAATCTTTATTACAATCGAGATGTACACATGAAGTATTATACCATACTTATTAATCATCAAACATGTCATAATGACAGAACAACACTCTACACAATCATACAAAGTATACATAATATGCGAACATCAAGATTAGTGAAACACATATATAACACCTCCCCTTCAAAAACAATGGTATCAGTTTTAATGTATTTGCAGTCTTTCAGGTGGCTTCAACTCACTACGTTTTCGCAATACCCTGTCGTTAGAAACTTCAGTACTATTGCTACATGAAGGGGTGTTTGGTGCGTCGGTATTACCATTCACTTCATCAGAATGGTCATGCAAGGTAGATCGAGGAGTGATAGAAACTGAATCATTAGACTGTGTACCTGTCATCGAAATCGAATAACATTTTCTTATTTGATTCACGTGACGTTTCCATTCAAGTCCTTCATCTGTCTTAATCATGTAGGTTATTCTTCCAAGTACTTCATTTATTAAACCCATACACCACTTTTCCTTATTAGCTCTATAATCTCTAACCCATACTTTATTAATCATCAAACATGTCATAATGACAGAATAACACTCTACACAATCATACAAAGTATACATAATATGCGGACATCAAGATTGGTGAAACACATATATAACATTTATAAATGACAGTTGTGAGTCGAAAACATAACAGAATATAACTACGGACTGTCTTTCATGTGATAGCATAGTAGGTTTCCTACTAGTATTTTTGTTAAAAACTCACTAATTTTATGCTCTATAGCTTGATGTATAAGCGTTCTAGATATTTCATGATCTCGATGTTGATTTGATGGCTTTTTTCTTTACCTTCGAGATGATAGATCGTTAGGTCTGTGCGTGGTCTCTTTTTGTGGGGACTGATGGTTGTAGTCTTGGAATTTTCCGGTTATCGGAAATTACCCCAGATCATGAAACTTGCACATTTCTTGAGAACAATCATCGGTATTCCATCAGACACATTAGTTGTTGTTTCAGCAATATACGTCTCTTAGTTCGTTGGGAAAGGTAATCTCAGACATATGACCTCAATGGTCAGGAGTCGTTTTTCTAACGAATTCAGCGGAGAATTAGCAGCAAACATTGTTTTTTTTTTAAATTGTCATTTCTGTCAACCGATTGCACCCATACTCGCAACCCTCGGAAGTCTTTGAGATACTTGTTTGAGCTAGGGAAGACGCAGCCCTTACTTTTTAAAGTGTGATGCCATGCACAAGACCGATGGCCATGCGAGGCTTTGAACCCTCGACCCTTCGCTCCAAAGGCGAACGCTCTACCACCACGGCCACCACATGTTAGCAAAAATATGTTTTTTTTTCTGGACATTCGTGTGGTTAGTGTTCTATCTATCTTGGTTAGGAGAGAAAATGAGCCGGGTGCAAAATTTATTCCCACAGCTTTGACAAAAGAGCACGTAGGGGTGCAACATGTTGACGGAAATAAAAATTATTTTCAACAACAATAACCATATTTTCAACAATGTTCGTATCAGAAGATCTTTGTCCAATTTTTATAAAAATCCCATTAGATTCAAAAATAATATTGATTTAATAATCCAAAGGAACAAAATTTTTGGTTGTATTCCGAGGGTCCGCGGAAAGTGGCTCGCTTTTTGTTTCTGAAGATTATGGAATAAAATTTGTGCAACTTCCAATTGAATCAGAAATGACATAAACTTTCGATTTTTAAATGAGACACCTGGTATAATTTCACTTACTTCGTCTACATATGACATTCTGAATACTACCATATGTCACTTGTGTCACTTTTGTAACCAAACTATTTTTTTATTTTGAAATTTAATTTTTGAACTGGAGGGCTACGGTTTCCTTCAAATAATTAATTTAAATACTAAAATTTTGGAAAAATTCAACTTCACTGTTTTCAATCAAAATGTACCAGCTATAACATAAATTTTTCAAATAGGTATAACTACTATTTTTTAAATGGCAATATGGTGGATCGTCGGGTTAGGAGAAAAGGGCATTTTATTCTGATTGATTTGATACTGCATACTATTAGTTTCAAACACACTTCTGTTAGGGCTGTGACACAATTGTTTATAATTTTGATACTGCACACTTTAAGTTTCAAACAAACATCCGTTAAGGCTGAGACACAATTATTTATAATTTTGTTTTTCGAGATGAAAGATTTTCATTGGACAAAAATAGATACGAACACTCATGAATTTTTGTTGGTTGCCCTGAATATCATTAACTTTCATCGAAAAATCAAGAAAGTTTTATATTCCTGCAGTAGTTACCCATGGCAATAATTTTATAGTACAACTTATACCTAACAACACAACCCGGTGAGTCAGATTCCATTGGTATGAAATGTTGAGGGTCGGCTGTAAAATGCCGATGATCGTGAACTCATAGAGGTGAAATATTTCTCGTAAGATTCATCGAAATACGAAGAAATAACGAAAGCTGAAATGAATAACTACTTCTTCGTTTGATCAATATCAGACAGCAGAATTTTAAAAATATGAACGAAACAATTGAACAATTGAAGTCATAAGACTGAAGTATGTCTTATGACTGATCTGGAAAATACCATATGGTGCTTGTAACAAGTGCTACCCCTCCTAACCAGGCAAGATAGAATCTAAAATAAGATGGGAGTGAAATAGGATTGAAAAAATTGTTTTTTCAATCTATATTAATTTTTCAGAAAGAAGAGGTGGCCCTAAGAGCGATATCCACTTACATATAATAAATTCAGAGGTGTTGCGAATAACAGATTTTTTTAACTCTCCTAATTTAATTTCAAATGTGAGAAATGCTCTCCTGCTCATAAAAAAGTAGATTGCCTTTCCGCGCACTAGGGATTTTGACGAAATCGGGGATATATGCAAATCGTTGTACCCGTGCCACCTGTATATGGATGCTTACAGTGAGCAGTGGAGTATCCTTCATATGTAGTCCCGCTGTGGTTCGACACTGCGTACAAGTTATAACGACAAGGAGCTACATTTTCTACAGAGTAGTTGCTCATATATAATCCTTTTAGAGGAAAATCAATTGTGATATTCAATTTACGGCTGCATCTTTCTGTTTGAGAAACCCTTTTCAAATGGATTACTAAAATTTTGGGTAATTTACGAATCAATAGAGAGTTTGTGCATTTCCTTCTTACTTTGCACTTCGAACTTGTCGGTTTCTCATCACCTTCCGAAGTTTCTTTCCTAGCGAATTAATCTAAACATTGTGAGAGTCTAAGTTGGCCCGTTCTTTGTGAAATCGGGAAGGAAAGGTCCCAAAAAGTTTCAAAAGTGACTGAACAGTGACCATAAAATGAACATTTCAAAGTAGATTTCAGTTGCCCAACAAAGTGTTCTACTATCTTGGAGCTGCCCATACTCAAATCTCTCGACCATGACTCTCTGGCCTTTTCACTGTTGCTCATGTTCTCGACAAACTCGGTCCCAATGAGTATGGTCTTATCTATTACTCTATTCACGTCTTCATGTAGTCCCTCCAGCAGGTATCGTAAAAACTCTTGAGCCTCATGCTGGGCATTACTGATAAAACGTGGTGCAAATCTTTGTATCCGACTATTCGAAAAGACTGTATTTGACCACTCGATCCAACGTATCTTCTAACCACGGTTCTTTGATCACTTCGGCAAATGTTTTGATTGAATCTCCATTCATTACAGAGGTACTAAGTTGATTAGCAACCTTCAATTCGGATTTCAACAGAACTGAAATATCACATATGAAGTGTATTCGAAAATTATTGGTGAGGGAAGTTGCTACTGTATTTTGTGATTTTTCTAAAGCTTTCGATTGTGTGAATCATAGAGTACTTTCGCTTAAACTTCATCATTTTGGTTTTAGGAATATCACTCTCAAATGGTTCAAATCTTATATGTTCTAACGAAATCAAATAAAAAGGAATTCAGCATATTAAGAAATGAAGAATATCAATTATGGAGTTTCTCAGGGTTCTATTCTTGTATCAATCCTTTTTTTCGAATTAATGAATATTTGGAACCTTTTGTGTGAAAAGGTACAATTTAGGACATACAAACCACCCAAATACCAAATGTACAAAAGATAAAAGGTTCTTCATTATACAGGATCGTTGAAATTTTGTAATTCCACCGATAGATACAAAAATGGTGAAAAGTGAATTTTTTCAAATGGAATACCCTGAATCAAAAAACCAGAAAGGAAATTGAATTTTCTTTCAAATGATGGATCATGTTCCTTTACCTAAAGAATCAGGTTTCCGAAATAAAAGCAAGTTTGCTATAAAAATTGGATTATTTTGCATTATGAAAATTCGAAAATTAGTACATTAATAATAAAACGTTTGCGCTTTCATTAACGTAAATTTGATTAGAAAAGAATAAAAATGGAAGACAATAATTATTCAAATGAAAATCTGATTAATTTTTGTCGAATTGTCCCATATTTCTAACTGTTCATTGTATATTGATATTTTGTATTTTTTCCACAACAGTCTTCTCTAAAACTAATATTGCATTAACCAAGAAATACAGTGATTTGAAATTTCAATTCAGATTTGAACAAAGTATGCTTAGTTTGGTTTTTCATCTCCATGATAATTTTATCTTCCATTCAGGGTATTTGAAAAACGTGTGTCCTTAAGCAGAACTCAATTTTATTTCAATCAATACATTTTTTTCTATTAATTCGTGCTAAATTTGGATGAAGGTCATTGAATTTCCGGCACGTTCTGGAAACATTTCTTCGGCACTCACAATGAATGAAAAATTAATTTAAAATATCTGCATTTGAATATGCATTATGATTCATTTTTTATTCACAGAAACACAATTAAATCCACTGTTTATCAAACTTACAGGTTCTCTCTGGTCACGGCATACTAGAGATTATTTAAATTGGGCAATATTACCTGTTTCGAATCTGTTAATTGAAGATGATAGTAGTGTGCCGTGACCATAAAAGAGCAAAGCAAACTTTTAGTTTAACAAGCCGTAATTTTCATGGAGTTTCAGTCAGGAGAAAGTATTCAAAATGGATTATAATGCACATTGAAATGCTGATACTTCGAATCTGTTTTATATTCACGGTTAGTGCAAAACCATTATTTTAAGAACATGCAGGAAATTCAATGAACTAACCACAAATTAATAGAAAAAATTCAGAAGAATCGAACGGAATTATGCTGTATTTGAGAATGTCGAAGCGTCAAGAGGTGATCCTTCAAAACTTGTTGATTTCTGTGAATGGATTCAAATATGGACTTATGAAAATCCAAATTTCCTCAAGAAAATTATGTGAAAATATTTGAATAATATGAGAATAATGGTTAGGAACTTTTTGGCAATTTGCCGCTTCATGTATATTGAATGTTTGGCTACTATGGACCTTGAGTCGCGGTGGCTTTGATAGAAACAGGTATAGAATGTGCAATCACTTGCTGTACAAAAACATCATAGTATAAAGCGCAAGTTTTTGATATACTGGAGTGTAAGTTTTAATATATTCTACTAGAATTCTACCACGACACATGCCACACAATAATAATAACCGCCCTCTACCCACACAGGCTATGCTTTTGGGTACATTCAACGAGTTTTTATGTGGGAGTATTATTAAGATGCTATCAGAAATCATGTCATCCATTGCCAGACACTATGCTTGGTGGAAACCCCTCACCGGACACCTCTGAAGTTTCAAATATTTCAATGGTAGTTACACTATATATTGTGGAATCTAAATTGTATAGATGCTATTCGGGTAACTATTTAAATGATTCCCAAGGAGCCATTGTATATCTCTTTCTATAATTTTTAAAAAGTATTTGATTATTACTTCAAATTGTCATACATAATATCATTACCGTGTTTTAACTTATACAGAAACTGCTAAAAAATATATCCAAAATAATGAGTGTGTAGCAGTGTGTTAGAGAGAGATAGAGAGGACATTCATTATCGTCCAAAGATATAAAATCATGTTGACAAAGTAAGGGCCTGAAACTATAACTTCAAATTGAAATAAAATACACACAAAAAAGAAGAAATTTGAAGAAACACCAACGACATAGTAAAATCACAGTTGGTAAATAGTAATAAAATGTCTTATGAAACAATATAAAAGTTCGTACATTAGAAACTCTTTACAACATATTTTCAAAAAGTTTGAGTTGAAATGAATGAATAAAATTCTTGTTAACTGCAACAGGATTTATCCAACAGGAGTGCTTTTACTACCTTCCTGAATTTTTATAGGGATCTTATTTCCTTGATGTGTTTTGGTAGGTGATTGAACATCTTACAGCCTCCATAAATTACTGAATCTTTAACTAGGGTCAGAGATGGAATCGGGAATTTAATGCTGCCAGCTTGGCGGGTGGCGTGATGTGTAGAGGTAGTCAAATTTGTGAAGAAGTTTTTTCATTAGACATGCCGTTTCCATAACAAAAATTGCAAATACTGTTAATATTTTGTGTTTAACAAAAAGGGGTGTTTATGATTCACGAATTTTTACTTTGCACATATATTTTATTGCGCGTTTTTGTAGCACAAAAACCGAGTTTATGAGATTCATATCTCAAGTGAGATTCTACTAAAGAATGGTACATAACTTTCGAGGAAGATAGACAAAGTACATTCGATGTGACTCGATTACCTCATAACAACATATTTGTTTTCAAAATTAAAACATGTTCATTGAATTTTAATCTGCAATCCTGTTTTATCAGTGTTTCCTATAACATCATCACCCATGACCAACTCATCTAATCCATTTTTGATTGACATGTTATTAATTTTTGCCATATTCATAGCTAACTGATATGAGTCGCACCATCTTTTCGCCTCACACATACCAAGTGGCCACGAGATTTGTTACGTAACGCCATTTTGTTATTTTTGAAGATATAAATTTTAGCTTTGGATATGTTGTAAGTATGAGAGGTAAATATCAATTATTGTCCGTATTGAATGTTGAAATACTAATTCCGGTTTCACCGGAAGTGACATCAACTTTTGAATTTCAAATGGAATACTCCAATTTTTTTCATTATTTAAATTTGTTATTCCTTTCTGAATCCAACAATATGCTATATGACGTAATTTGTTCTCAAAATGGCGTCACGATTTGAAGTAAATGAAAATCTGAGGTAGTTTCACAACGCCAAATTAAAAAAGAGTATTGGTCAAGTAGGCTTTGGAAATGAAAAATGGGCCCAACTCATCGGTAAAATTAAGTAGACTTGATAATTATCTATCGATACAAATAAATATGTATAGCAACTGAAAAGCTGTTCCATATTGAAAAACATATTGAAGAACAAAGGGCGTGATGTGTTTTCTGATGCATTGCACCTAGCTGACACCTCGCCCTTTTCCATAAATATGTATATTCTATTCATGCATATCGCACATTATGTATAGATTTTATATTCTAATGGAAATAAAGACCTATTATTATTATTATTATATTCTAAAGTCTTGCTCAAACAGAAGCAACGTCTTGTAGTTAATTTTCGAGAGAAATTCCAACAAATGGTTCAGCGGGATATTCTCTGCAGGAAAGTCGAAAAACTATTTAAAATCTAGTAGGCGCCTGTAAGATGGATGGTTGGTTGGTTGGTTAAAGGCTGACGAGGAGATACCGGGATTACCTTGAGGTTTCCCTTAGCACTGAGACCAGCTGGGGTCTATTGTATTGTTCTGTCGTCAGTGGTTCCCAGTTAAATAGGCCTGTGTTCTTCACCAGGTTCAGTAGTCTTTTTACTAGGTGTTTCGGATTCATGCCTGTTTCTAGGTTGATCTGTCCGAATATTCTGTTGCACTTGTTGAGCAGCGCGTCGCATTCGAAGATGATGTGAGAGGCTGTTTCCTCCTCGTCACCACATAGTCTACAGTCCACAGTTTCTCTATTTATTCCCATGGTGTGTAGGTGTTTCCTAAGGCCACAGTTTCCGGTAAGTAAGCCGGTGATCGTGCGTATCTTAGATCTGTTAAGGTTGAGTGTGTCAGCCGCCAGTGTTTGGCTCAGGTGCCTCACCATTGCTGTGCTGTGTCGATGCCCTTCGATTTGGTCCCAATACGTTTGGTGTTTTGATTTCTTCCACTCATTGATTAGGTTTCTGCATCGGGTTTTGCTAATTCCAAACGCTGTTTCTGGCTGGACCTGTGAATAGTGATTCAGATGTTTTCTTTGCAAGTTGGTCTACTTTTTCATTGCCTTCAATTCTCCTATGTCCGGGCACCCACACAAGTGTAACCTTGTTGCGTTTCGATAGTTCATTGAGGCTCTGAAGACATTCCCAAACTTGCTTAGATTTTATCTGTATTGTCAGATGGATGCTATCCGATGGTTTGCAGAACTCATTCATTTTACCTCTCACCTCCCTAGGTTCCCAGATATTTCATATTATCATTGACTTCAGAAGGTGAAATACTGAATTAGGCAGTCAGTTTGTTAGTTCATAGGTAGAAGTTATTTGTTGTCACTACATTAAACGTAAAATAGTTATTCTCTTCAGAAATTATGTAATTCAAAAAGACTATCAACAAATCTTAAAGTTTGAGCAAAGTAAAGTTATGAACAAAGTCAACTCGATACAATTTTCACAGAGTAATTCAATACTGAAAAATGTTTCATAAATATTGTTCGAAATGTTTTCCTCCAACTTCTAGGCATTTGTAAGCCCTTCTTATGGATTCTCTGCCAACTTTATCCAACATCAGTGGTGTTGTTGATCGAAAAGTGTCCATAATTTTGTTTTCCAGTTCCCCTAAATTCCGAAATGGTGAGAAATAACCCCACAAAAAAGTCAAGGGGTGTTAAATCGGGAGACCGAGCAGGCCATCTGACTGTGCCATTAGTTGAAATTACTCTATTTCCAAACTTTTCTGTCAGAAAATCTCAAACGTCTAATGAGTTATAGGGTGGAGCTCCATCTTGTTGGAAATACATATTTTGAATATACAGCCAAAGGCAACTCTTCCAATAAATGTGATATTTCGTTGACGAGAAATGGTAAGTATCGCTGTCCATTCAAAATTCCTTGAAACAAAATTTCCAATAATGCCTGCCCAAACATTGACACCAAAGTTCTCTTGATTATTTCCGGGTTTTATTAAATTTTGATTCTCCTTAGACCAATATCTGGTAGCATTACGATTGAATGAGCCCTGATTAGTAAATCTACTTCCGTCGGTGAACATGATTACATAAATTGAAGTCTGATTATCGATTAACCAATTAAAAAATGTCAACCTTCTCTGATAATCATTGTGTCCATACAAATGTTGGTGAATCTGGTACTTGTAGCTTTTGTAACCGTGCTTTTTCAGAATCTGCCTGGTAGATTCTTTACTAATATCAAACATTTGTCCTAACTGACGAATAGAAGCTGATTTATCATATTCTACGTAAGCCAAAACATTGATTTCAGTATATTCACTAATAACGTACTTTTCTTCTTCATCTGAACTTTTGTTCAATTTCTTTAAAATACGCTCGACAAGGATGGCGTCTGTTAGGATAATTCTCCGCGTAAAGCCTTTCAGCGACGTATGAGTTTTATTTTATATTCCCCGTATATCAGCAACATATCGACTTCCTCATTTTGTGTATAGAAAACCATTTTATATCAGATTATCCAACGAAAATTCTCAGTTTTACTTGAACCACCGGAATACCGTCAAACTGACAGGCGCTCACTAGATTGATATTGACACGACTTCCCTGCAGAGATGATTTCTTTTTCCAATGCCTACTTGACCAATACCCTCATTTATAAAAAAATTATGAAAATAATGAATAAGTTTTGCAAACTACAGGAATAGCTTCTGTCTGACAGGCGCCTACTAGATATTGAATAGTTTTGGGATTTAATTTAATTAATTTAACTACAAGACGTTGCTTCTGTTTGAGCAAGACTTTAGAACATGGTTTATTCGTAATTTTGATCATAATAAATGTGGTACTTTCCATTAAAAAAAAAAGCGAGTTACGTACAATTAACAGCTTTTCAGTTGCTATAAATAGATGTCCCATTTATTTGTTTCGATAGATAATTATCAAGTCTACTTAATTTTACCGATGAGTTGGGCCCATTTTTCATTTCCAAAGCCTACTTGACCAATACTCTTTTTTAATTTGGCATTGTGAAACTACCTCGGATTTTCATTAACTTCAAATTGTGACGCCATTTTGAGAACAAATTACGTCATATAGCATATGGTTGGATTCAGAATGGAATAACAAATTTAAATAATGAAAAAAATTTAAGTTTTTCATTTGAAATTTAAAAGTTGATGTCACTTCCGATGAAACCAGAAGTCGTATTTCAACTTTCAATCCGGACAATAATTGATATTTACCTCTCATACAACATATCCAGAGCTAAAATTTCTATCGTTAAAAATAACAAATTGGCGTAACGTAACAAATCTTGTGGCCACCCGGTATATCATCCTTAATAATTTCAAGAATTGTTTCAGAATTTTTATTATACCAGAATATACTCGTATCATCCGCAAACAGAGTTATTTTTCCTGAAATGTTTGTTCTGTCCAAGTCATGTATGTAGAGAAGGAAAATAATTGGTCCGAGTATTGACTCCTGAGGCACATCGCAGACAACTCATCCGAGTATGTTGTCTTTTTTACAACTTGGCTCCGATCTAACACATACAGTGACCGCCAAAAGTATGTAGCATATTGGAAAAGAGTTTATTAATAGACCATTGGAAAACAATTACTAGGAAAAAGTTTGTGCATATCTGAAAACCTAAAAATTGATTTTGGCACATGTCACGTGACCACTAGTATGGCGGCAAATTTGAAAAAATACCATGAAGATGCCAAAAGTGTGGTGAGATGGCAAGATATCGTGAAAAATAATTTGAAATAGTTGCTTGGAATTCAATTTTATATTCTCACATAGAGTTTCAAGGAATAAATCGAAAAAAATTTAAATTGCAATTTTGTTTGTATATTTTTCGATCTCTTTACAAAAATCAAAGTTGTTTTTTCTGAATTGCTTGATTGTACTGGAACATTTGTATTTTAATAATAATGACAAAACTTTATCATTGTCTAGCTCCGCCCCAGATGGCACTGAATTGACAAACCCTCGCTGTTACATTGATTCGTATCTAACGGTTACATCAGAATTCCAACACTATAAATTGTGGTAATATAGCAATTCAGAAGCATTCTGGTTTCCTGATTATTATCAAGTTTCGATGATAATCGTGCATGAGCGTTTCACTTCGCACATAAAATTGAGAATAGTGCGTCAAATTAAAGAGGCTAAAAGTGAAACGTTCATGCAGCATTATCATCAAAACTTGATTATAATCAAAAAACCTGATGTCTCTAGATTACGATATCATCACAATAGTCTTGGAATTTTGATATAACTGTTAGAATCAATGTAACAGCGAGGGTTCCGCAAATACATTATTTTCAATTTAGTGCCATCTAGTGTGGAGAAAATGAGAGATTATTGTCATTATCATCAAAATACAAATGTTCCAATACAGTCAAGCCATTCAGAAAAAAACAACTTTGATTTTTGTAAAGAGACCGGAATAAAATGCAATTTAAAATTTTTCACATTTATTGCTTGAACTATGTATGTGAGTTTAAAATTTTTTCAAATAAGTTTTTTCGATGTCTTGCCATCTTACCCCACTTTTGGCCTCTTCAGCTATTTTTTTCCAATTTGTCGCCATTCTAGTAGTCAAGTGACATATGTCAAAATCGATTTTTAGATTATCGGACATGTACAAACTTTTCTCCAGAAATGTTTTTCCAATACTATAACAATAAACTTTTTTCCCCTCTGGTACATACTTTTTGGAGGTCACTATATGATTCTAGTCATTCCTGAGAGACACCCCTAACACCTTAGTGGTAACGCTTTCCTAACAGTATTTTGTGTTTCACTCAGTTAGGTAAATCACAGAATACCGCCGCAGTAACTCCACCTCCATTTATCACAGTGTTATATACGTCATACAAAAAAGAAAAAAATACATCGATTGTACCTTATCCAGCTTGAAAGCCAATCTAATCTTCACCAAAGTCGAATCATAAACTTCACCAACAACAATAATTTTCGCTATTATAGATAGTTGGATAGATCGTCAATACAGTGGAATAAAATGAACCGGTAGATTTTGAAGATATCGTCAATGGCTGATGTAGTTTCATTTTTGAAAGATGTGATAATATTTTTCAGTTCATGTATATTGGTGTCTTGGAGAATCAACTATAAAATGACCTTAAATGAGCTAATAGAGCAACTTGTAGAGATATATTTTCTGTTATTTTCTCAGCAGTAGAATAGTTACAATTATTTAGGATATTAGACTATAATGAAGTTTCAACTTTCTGGAAGTTTCTCCTTCTAAGGCTATTTATCACACGCCAGCTTTCTTTAGTGTTATTTTCGGAATTTTATATTTTTGTCCTTTATAATATTTCTTTTGTTTGGTTGATAACACTTCTGTAAAAATCTACGACAATTTTGGAAGTAGGTGTGAAACCATCTAAATTATCTGGGTGCGTGGGGAATAGTTACCCAAGTAATATAAAATTCAGATTCACGTAAGAATACAATCATCGAGGGGGAAACCGCTGAGGAAATTGTGTACCACTAATTCCCAAAAGTCCTAACTAATTCTTCTAATTCCCAAATAATTCCCGAGTAATATCCCAAACTAATGTCACTATAATTCCTCTAATTCCTGAGGAATAAAAGCAATAGAAATCCGAATTTTCGTTTTTTTTGTCAATTACTATTTTGAAGACCTTTAGGCATGTACAACAAAATTCCCCATCGCTTTCACCTCGACAATTATAATCATAATTTATTGAGTTTATCAAAGATCCTGGAAAAGGATGAAGTGATTTAAAACAGCATTCCTTAGAATACATCAAAAACTGATGCTTTATACTACAATGTTGTTGTACAGCAATTTTGTGCACCTTTACTACCTGTTTTCTGTCAAAGCCATCGCGACTCACGGTTCATAGTGGCAAAAGTTATTACCTTCAGTAGTGTACTTACGTACACACATTTTTAGCCTTTATACTATGACGTAGGTCTGGCGTTCACGGTATTTGGATTTAGTGACATACATTCTTTGGAAAGTAATGACTAATAATTTCATTATGAAGAGGATAAACCTTCATTCTAATATGAACTTGCAATAGAGCCCTTGTCATCATTCATACTATTTTTACATCTACCAATTTCCGAATGCATCGAGAAGTCTATGGTAATGAACCGGTCTCATTAATTTCATACGTGTGTCATCAAATCGGAGGTCGTGATCCAAAGCATATTGGGCCACACTCGATTATTCTGGTCTCGAAAATCGGACATGAGCCATGTGCTCCTTAAATTGTACTTCCATGGCCCTTCTAGTTTGACCCACATACTCACAGTCCTTACAAGTAATTTCCGCCATTTTCTTTTCTACTGTCTCATCTTTAGGAGCACCCAATATTTGTTTTAGTTTATGAATGAAAATGCCTTAGAAACCCCAAGTTACTCAAGGTTTGTAGGGCAGTGTTTTCCTTTTTTTGAATAGTCGAAGAGTTACAAAGAATTTTTTTAAATTTATGTTTTCTGATGTGTTCGCCCACCGAGTCCATAGAATAACAATTCATCTCAGCTACCTCCCTGATAATCATTTTCTCATTATATTTATTGCATTTTTTTGGTTATGTATCGCTCAGGATTATCTAGATTTATTGGAATTACAGATGCCAAGTAAATATATTAGGGCAACAGTGAAAGCTGCGTTGTCTTTAAACAATGGGGTTAGGGAGGATTCAAGAAAATTTGGTATTGCTGAGAGCACTCTGCAAGATAGAATGAAACAATGCAATAATACATTGGGCATTCAGTGGGACGTCAACCAGTATTTACCAAAGAGGATGAAAAACTTCTCGAAGATCAAGTTATCGAAATTTATGGAAATTCTAAGGAGATGGTGTTCAGGAACCAGTTGGAGGTTCGTTTTCTTACCTTGTACCATTACCTATGCCACCAGAAATAAGGACAGCAGAGAATAGAAGAAAACCAATAGAAAACAGCATTAAAAGATATTCACATCTACATCTCTGAAAACAGTTTTAGGCGAGAAATATCCCAAGAAACAACAGCTGCAAAGATAAAGTGGATGGTAGACGAAAAAAGTAGAGGAACAAAACAAAAAATTTTAGAGGAAGATGATGCAGCAGAACAAAACCAAATCACTGAAACTAGGGGAAGGATCGGAAGAAGCTGCAAAAAGGTAGTTGCACTGACAGAAAATAGCAGTTCAGAAGACGATACTGGTGGAAAAAGAAGTGAACATATGACATATGAATCATATGCGGTGACATTGGGAAGCATAGAGAGATATGTGGCTGCATGCATAATGCAACCCTGAACGTGGACGGCTTGTGTGCGATTTCTGCCTTTACAATATGATATAAAGCAGGATGGCGGGTAATGGCATCCTAGACCGCCATTACCCTATGGTGGCAGGTAATGACGGCCACTGAAGGACTCTAAAGAAAAGATCATAATTCCAATAATTTATTTCTTTTCCTGTAATATATGTACCGTTCTTTAGGTAGCACTCTTTAATATTTCCGATTTTTGTCGATCCCACCTGAACAATTAAGGTATTATTGAAGAAATTGCTCATAGAGTCGGCATTACCCACCTTTACCCTATTCTTTGGATTTGGTGGACAAACCGATTAGACTGGTGCCTATAATTTGTGTGTAAAAGAAAAAAGTAACAGGCAAGGACCAGGCGAAAAATGGTGAAATGCGGATGCAGTTTAGGGGTTGAAAACGGTTATTTGCGATTTGCGGCTAAAAGTGACCTCTTAGCGGAAAATATTCAATGGAGAAGTTGTAGATAATACAAAAAATAAAACTTTTGTATTGAACACTTTTCGACATAACCTCAAATTAACTGTCAAAATGATGAAAAATCTATTTTTTAGTATTTAATGTTTTTCTCGCGTATAAATGATTTAATTAGGATGAACATTTTTAGAAATATATCTTTATTGGTGTTGATTAAGCATGATTTTTTCACAATTCAGAATTCAGAATTTGCGAAAAACGAATGCTTATTCGAAACAATTCTACAAATTTTCATCTGAACTAAATTAATTATACTCGAGAAAAAAAATAATATTAAGAAATCGGCTTTTTGCCATTTTGACTGTTAATTTGAGGTTATGTCAAAAAGTATTGAATAAAGAAGTTTTCGATTTTTTATTTTCTATTACTTTTTCAATGAACATAATTCGCTAAAACGTTTGCAACCCATAAACTGCATCCCCATTTCACCATTTTGAGTGTTTTCGTATTTAAATATTTTTTCCCCAAAGTTGGAATCTCAACAACATTATCCACCTGGTCCTTGCCCGTTACTTTTTTCTGCAACTATTGAAAATCATTTTAAAAAATGAGAAAATCATTATTCTAGAGACTTTTGTCGGTATTTCTATATTTTAAGCGGTTTAACGATCAATAAACCACCAAGTTATTGTTTTTGTTTTGTTAAAATTGTTTTTTCCGTTAACCAGCTGTCGTCCCCTTACGAACGGCAGCCCTCAAAAGTCGAAACTTGTGCGAGCCAAGGATTAACGAGGTCTTACCTTTTTACTTGCGATTCCTAGCACTTTCTCGGGCTATCTGAAAAATTTCTGCATTGTCGCCGTTGTTTGAACCATCGCCGATTAGCATCCAAAGTAATTAAACCATATCGCTTTAACCACTCGGCTACCTGGCCCCGTACATATGCCTTTTGAAATTAGACATTTCAACAATCAAAATGAACACTTATAGACCTACGAAATACAAAAAAACACCAGAAAAATTGTTCGTGAAAGATAAGGGTATTTTTTTCGAAAAATATACATAACTCGAAAACTATAGTCGTTTTCTGAATTGCGAAACACCCATGCTCATTCGACACCAAAAAAGACATATTCTTACAAATTTCATGTAAATTAAATCATTTATTCGAGAAAAATCGGTTTTTCGCCATTTTGATAAATAATTTGGGGTTATGTCGAAAAGTGTTCGATACAAAAGTTTTTGATTACTTTATTATCTACAATTTTGATTAAATATTTTCCGCTGAGAGGCCACGTTTTGCCGCAAATCCCAAAATACCGTTTTCAACCCCTAAACTGAATCCCCCTTTAACCATTTTGAGTGTTTTCGTGTTTAATTTTTTTCCTTCAAAGTTGGAACCCCAACAAAATTCTCCACCAGGTCCTTGCCTGTTACTTTTTTCTTTTATTAAGCGTTTATAGTTCGTTTCGACACCAGCCTAGATCGATGAACACAGATTTGAGAAAATTGCCTCTTTTCTTCATTCGTAAGTAGTACTTCAGGCACAGCTGAACACATTAATAACTTTTGTACTGTACATCACATCATTGATCCAAGTTTATGTTACAATTAATATGTCATAGGTATGTTTCTCACCCATCTTTGTTGAATTCATAAAGTTTTGGTAGAAGCTGGGTGGATCATAGATGAAACAAAAGTGGTTTTTCAATATGTGTGGTGGCCGTGCTGG
This sequence comes from Chrysolina oricalcia, assembly GCA_944452925.2. Taxonomy (NCBI): domain Eukaryota; kingdom Metazoa; phylum Arthropoda; class Insecta; order Coleoptera; family Chrysomelidae; genus Chrysolina; species Chrysolina oricalcia. Next base: position 24,440,671 of record OX101810.2, on the reverse strand, counting down.
TAGAACGTTCGCCTTTGGAGCGAAGGGTCGAGGGTTCGAAGCCTCGCATCGTCATCGGTCTCGTGCTTGGCATCACACGTTAAAAGCTAACGGCTGCGTCTTCACTAGCTCGCACAAGTCTCTCGGAGACTTCTGAGGGTTGCGCGTAGGGGTGCAATCGGTTGACAGATCTAACAACAATAAAAACAATATTATTAAAAGAGAATAATCATAGATATTCAAGTATCGCGAAAATCAACATATGAAAAGTTGATTTCGACAATTAACGAGTAGGGAAAGTGTCGCTACTACACATTCAAAACAAAAATATCTTTCATTTTCCAATAACATCAAACGCTGGAAGTATTGCGTCATTTAGCATTGAATAGTAACAAACAAAATAATTCAAAACGTCCTGTATTTTATCAGTTTAATGGTTCATGATCGTCACTCCTTCATTGATTCCAGCTAATTGGATATTGCTTAATCATGTTTTTGTTGTGTAAATTTGCCAATATTGATTAGGTTTGTTTGTCCAGTAAATAATGTGAGGAGTTTTGTCTGAACAGAGGACAAAAAAGTAAAAAACAGCTACCTTTTTTTATCAATTGTAGTGGGAGATTTTTTGGAGTTGTTGGACTTTTCAACGTGAGTCCTGACGTCTAATTCCGTCAAAAGTATATGGATTAGCTCGTTCGAAAATGGTTGACAACGTAGGTATCAGTTTGGGTAAAATTTTTCTGGACTTTCATTTTCTATAGAACGAAGAAAATTCACGGCGTTTCGGCAGTTCACACACTGGAAAACGGCAGTAATGTTAACTAACGTAACGTCGTGACTAAAACAAATGCAGATAATTTGTTTTTTGTTTTTCAGACAATAGAAGCCCAGAAAAATTCTACTCTAATATGGATTAGGTTGATTAGGTTGATAACATCAACAATGTAGGAAACTGAGTTATGTTCCAACTGAAACTGAATAATTTTCTTTCGTTTTTGGGTTACTAAATAATTGGTACCTGTATCAGAAATCTCTCGGTATAAATCAACCACACTACTTAAATCTCCACCTTCCAGACAACAGAATGATATCTCCTTCAAATAATTATAATGACAGTTTATAAACTGACATAGTGACTTCATTGAATGTCCCAAAAACATTACACCAAGCGATAGAGCATAAAATGAGTTAGTTTTTAACAAAAATACTAGTAGGAAACCGACTATGCCATCACATGAAAGACAGTCCATAGTTATATTATGTTATGTATTAGACTCGCAACTGTCATTTATTATTTTGTCATAAACATTTGAATTACCAAAAATGTTTTTTTTAATTGTAGATAATTGAAATACGAACAAAATGGACTGTTTTACGAGCTGGTCGGATCATTAATAACGAAGAAAATCTGAAAAAACCGAAAAAATTTGCGATTTTTTGAAAAATTCTCAACTCCGCCATTTTTCAAGAAGTAGGATTGGCCTTTCCTAAAAAGTAATGAATTATGTGTACTTTACGTGTGCACAAAACAGGCTCTGTCGGATCTTTAGTTTTGGCACAATTGCAATTTAATTTTTTTTTGCACTATCTTGCAGCGTACCTGGATGCTCTAGTGATAGCCCGATTTCAATTTCTCAAACAGATTATGAAAGTAGAAATATAGAACTACAAAATGTATGCTCTCATTTTGGGCTACAATGGTGCGAACATAAGTGAAAATGGCCGAGCCCGTGTTAGCTGCCGAGTGGAAGGAGAGTCCGGGAGATGAGGGGAATTCTTCTAATGAACGGATAACGTGATGATACGCTTCCCCTCATCTCCCGCTCACTCCTACCACTCGATCGCTTCTACCAGCTCGGCCGTTTTCATTCATGTTTGCAAGCATTTTTCACCAATTTCGCAGAATTTTAGCGTAAAATGAGAATAAATGTTTTGTAGTACTGTACTTCTACTTCCAAAATCTGTTTTAACAGTTGAAATCGGACCAGAGCATCCAGGCATGCTTCAAGATAGTGCAAAAAAAATTCAAATTGCAATTGTGTCAAAACTAATGATCCTTCAGAGCCTGTTTTGTGCACACAGAAAGTACACATGATTCAATAATTTCATGAGAAGGGCCAACCCTATATTTTAAAAAAAATGGCGGAGTTATAAATTTTTTTAAAAATCGTAGAATTTTACGGTTTTTCCGGTTTTCCTCCTTTCGTATTTCAATTATCCACAATTCTTTCCAATGGAGCAACCAGATTGCACTATTAGTTTTTATTTTATAAGCAAAATAATTTAAATACCACATTTTCTGTTTTTTAAATGTTTATAACAAAGTAATAAATGACAGTTGCGAGTCGAAAACATAACAGAATATAACTGGATCAATTAACAATTAACAAGACATGTTTTAGCTTGTCTTGACATGAATCTTTAATTGAACCATTTGTGGCAGACATTAGTTATTGTCTGCAGAGACCTACCCTATACTGATGAGGGCAACACCCCGAAATCGATCTATAGGAGGTCAAAATGTTTCAATTAACATTTCCATGCAACTAGCAATTGCAGAGATAGCCTTGTAGGAACTCTGCACGGATATTCATTGGATGTAATTCAACGTTCGTCGTGGTATTAGCCAGGAAAGTAGTTGTTTTCTGATGGATTTTCGACCCAACTATTCCTATTGTATAGGATTATGGCAATGAGCACCGTCCTAGAACACCTTGTTTCTTTCTTAACAATCGCTTTGTGAACAATACAGATTTCTTTATCACTATTGATTGGCCTACATGACAGATCTCAAACTGACCACTTAACTTTAGAACTTTCTCGAAACTCGAAATGTGTTCCCAAACATAAAATCATAAAACACTTCCAGAAAAATCCAGTCTAGATCGTAAACATAACGTCATAACATACTTGCCGACGAAATACATGCAGCATAGGTAATTTGCGAAAGGCTGAATTATTTATTAATCCATTGAAATTATGGCCTTTCGAGAAGTAGGTATGCCCAATTCCACATGTTGAAATATTTACAATACGAGTTGAAATATTCCCTCGCTTCAGATTGATGTAAAGCCCTCGAAATGCATCCTATGGTTTCCATATGAGGCTCTGTGCATACATTATCAGTAAGACTAGGTACCGGCATGTACAGTTTGTTAGGAAATATAATATCATATATGGGTAGGTGAAAAATCTTTCAGTCTAACTCCACCAAAAATATCTTTATCGTAATTTCTGGCAGGTTTTCGCAGGACTGGCCATTACAGGTTCTGTAGACGAGTGAACACTGCAAACCTGCGTTCCTCCAACTGCAACCACTTCTGCATACCTTCTCGCAACTGCGAGAAATCATGTTCAGCAGGTTTGATGGGGCTACTTCCCTTGACATCATCTTTGGGGAGAGGCCTCGGGCTGTATCAACCCATCCCCATTCGAGCACCACTGCTGCACCTGGTGGTAAGTGCGGAATTATTGTAGCTACGCAGCTTCTCTCTGGCTAGGTTGAAACTGGTCTTGGCTACAAACTTTGTGAAGAGCTGGTAGCGCAGGTCGTTGATGGTTTGACCGAACCTTTCCTCATTATTCAGCTCAATTAGGATTTTCTCCCCGGCATCAGCTACTTGGTCAGGTGCATGGACCTATAGGTAAAGTATCATACTGGACCTAGCTGTTTACATCCTGGTCTGAAGTCGTAAATGGTCACAATCTGTAGTCGTGAGTTTGAGTTGGGCGTTGTCAAATCTCGTAGGTCTTTACCATAGTAATCGAGACGTTGAATTGTTTTTTCCATATCAGATTTCCAGGAATCTCAAATGAGAAAAACTTGGCTACGGCGCATTTCCGCAAAACAAAAATACTACAATAACGAACAGTCGTTGCCGACTGATGATTAACCCTTTACTCCCATATACACCCACTAAGTAGGATTATTAAGGCAAGTACCTGACAGAAAACAACTTAGCCAGGGGAGTAGTTGTTTTCTGTCAGGTACTTGCCTTAATAAGCCTACTTAGTAGTTGTATATGGGAGTAAAGGGTTAATTATCGGTCGGCAACGACTGTTCGTTATTAAACGATCTCCCAAAGAATTCTGTTTTCTTCACAAAAATACTACCATTAGAATAGGTTGAGGGTCTATAATCGAGACGTTCATCTGATTTTTTCATATCAGATTTCCAGTAATCCGAAGAGGACAACTTGGCAACAGAGCATTACAATTGGCTGAGTGTCCACAATCGCCACGTTGAATGGTTTTTTCCATATCAGATTTCCAGTAAACCAAAGTTCAGCCCATGTATTTACTGAATATATGAATTACCATTTTTTATTCAATAAATACTTTTTTTATTCTTTTTATTTCAGTCGACTGTCTCCAGCTTTCCATTTATTGAAAACGATAGTCTTAAAAGTTTAATTTTGTTATCATTTTACATACTTTGAAAACGTAATTTTCTGAGGATTGATACTATCTCAGTCAATGAAGTATTGCATGAGATCAGGTATGTCATACGAGTTTTTCTATCTCACGAAGTCCATCGGATGTATATTCTATCACTATCGTTGATATTTCCATCATTATTTCAAATTCATCATTTTTTTGTGATTAAACTCTATTTTTATCAAATGGCTCCTGTCGGTTGTGGAAAAATCATGGTCTAGAGAAGGTAGCGACTTCTCTCTTCCCCGCAGCCCGCGCGCCTACAAAATGAGCGACTTCAAAACAATCCGTGTTGTAGGTATGGCAATGCTCAGTCCATCTGTAATTATATGATTTTATACGTTCTTGGTCAGGTGTCGCAGCTGGATTAGAAAAAACTGCAGCTTTTTCTCCAAGGTCTACATGTTTATGTGGCATTTGAAGCAATTCGAGTTTTCCCAGGCCAAAGAAGCACGAGGTGGAATTACAGCCACTAAATGCGTGAGTTAAAGAGATGAGTTAACTGTCTGCAGATGTTGAGGTGGTTGAGTTGAAGACATGTGACGATTTGCCTCTTCCACACAGAAACCTAATCTGAGCAAGCTAACCTACTTAAACAAGCAGCTGCATGCCAACCGAGTTGAAAATGCGTAAATTACTATAGCCAACCATACCTCACCTGAGTAACCTTACCTAGACAAAATAACAATATAAAATGTTTGCAATATAACGACTAATTATCCAAAATTCAGAGAGATCAGCTGTGGAGCAGCCATATTTGTCCATATTTAGAATCTACTGAGCATGCTCACTAGATTCCAACAAAGTTGCATGGGTTCAACTAGCTGCTTCTATGTGGGACCCCTGAGACCGGTGAGAATGACCATCAAGTCTACGTCCTCTCCTGCAATAACCACGACCTGAAAATCCTAGGGTGTTCTGATGATTAGCGTGTCAGCATATTCTTGAGCCTGGAAAACTTCAATGTGTTTCGCTTCAAATCTCTTCTTTAGCAATTTAAGATTTATTGAAATACAAAGAGAAGTCAACAGAATGTAGAGTTATTTCATGTGCGTGATTCAGTGAGCTGTAAAAAATGTAACTGAAGAGAAAATATAATATATTTGGGTAGATGTCAGTTTCAGCTTACACCTGAGCAATGATAATGATACCATTGGCAGTAAAGCAGCCAAAAACAAATCAACAAAGTAGGTGATTCTCAACACTCACTTCTGTAGACTTCTCTTTGTATTTCAAAATATCTGTCTGCCCGTTGGTTGACTGGGGGAAGAGAAAACGCATCAAAAGGAATGCAGCTGAAGGTCATCCTTGCTCACATATTTTATCAACTCACTTATAAAATTAGGTTCACAGAAATCCTCATAAGGTTCTTATCTCTCTTATGGATTGTCATTCCTATATTTAGGTATGTTCTCCCCCCTCTTCAAAATATTGAATTGAATCAAAGTTTTCTTCACTTACTCATACAAGAAAGGTTATTGAAGATATAAGCATGAAAATTAGCTCAATATTTTCGAATTTTGAAAATTCGCCAAATTTTGAAAAGCTGTATTTCAGCGCAACGATTAGTGCTACCGAGCCCATTCTTACTTCATATTATAGCGATTTTTTTTAAATTTTAAAATATGTAGAATGGTCTGTGTCGAAAACATACTTGTTCATGGCCAAAATGCGAATAAAACAAAAAAGGTGCGAAAATTTAGCAGTTTTAGAGATATCGGGGGTTCCGAGGTCAAAAACTTGGATTTTGCATCTCAGTCATATACCTTACCATGACAAGCTTACAGGATTACCTGATTCTTAAGACTCTAACATTATTTGAAATTATGATGAATGAAGTGGGTAGTCCAGAGCGGCATCAGCTTTTCAATGCGTCTCACAATTTGATGACATCCTACGTCCTAGAGTGGTTTTAGATAACTTTAAAAATAATAAATAAATGGGTTGATGTTGATGTTTCAACCTTCCACAACATATGCAATTATTATCAAACACACAAAACAACTACAGGAAGCGTGATATCAAAGTTCAGAATGCAAAGGTCACAGATAAGAATAGTAAAAGAAAACTCAAGTTCGAAGAGACGATGCGAATCACAATAATCGGAATAGAAACTTTCCTTAATCTGGTGATGATTCTATAATGTTCACCTTGGCCGGATGGAGACAAAATCAATAATACGATATTACGTACTCAATTAAGAATAACTTGGCAATACAAGTATCCATCTATACAGTGTGCACTAAAACAATCTTTGCGGATTTTTTTTAACAAACTAAAATGTCCATTTTTCACAAAATTTTAGTCCTAATTAAAATTTCATATCTTATTTATAGAAGGCGAATATTTTCGGCGGCGTCAAATTACTCTTCTCTTCAATAATCCTTATAAACCGGGAACGCGGGAGAGGGAAAGGAACTTTGGAACCGTGCGAATTGCTAGAAAAACAGTATACGTAGCAAACCATAAATATTTCGTTGCTTGTATGCATTTCGGAATACAAATAATCACACCAGTATGTCCCACTATGGATTTTCGTATCGGATTCATCTCGTTCCGGCTCCCGCGTTCCCGCGTCGGTTTGAGGAAACCTTAACGGTAGGATATGAGCTAAATATTTGAAGGAAAATATTTAATTATCTGGCTTTTGCAATGTTCTTGTCAACTTGAAAATTTTGAAAGTCATAAAGATCTAAATCGTGAAAACTGTATTGACGACATTTGAAAAACATTAGATGGTTGGAAAGAGAAAATAAGTTGATGTGCCCTGCACCAAGTGTTGAGCAATCAACATGTCTTTTATTTCATAAAGTACTATCTAGACCAAGCTATAGAGGTTTTTTCCCACACAAAATAAAAGACGTAAATGGCCTATACTAATTTTTATAAGATAGTTCGTTAATGAAAACCCCAGTTTTCGCCCCAGCAAAATCGGTTTGTGGAATTTTTTAAATAAGAAATAGAGAAAAAAATTTAAACTTTTTTGGTTTTTTGAAAATAACTCAAAGATTATTCAAGGAATCGTTTTACAATCATTAGAACTTTTGTAGAGTTTTATTAAACCTACAAAACGATTTTTCATACGCCCAGATCGGTGTATTTTTCACTGAGAAAATCCGGAAAAACCTCGAAAAAGAGACCATTTTTCAAAAATTCATTATTTTTATAAATCTGAAGATGGATAAACAATATTGCAGAAACTGATAGATAAAAACTTGTGGTTCAACTGTGCGCAGGATGGTTTCTGTTTGATATGTAGTTTTTACACAATCGCGTTATAAACAATTTAAGGGCAAATCTTTCTAAATGCGCCGATTTAAGGGAAATCATCTTATTCAAATTCTGTAAACGGCATATGGAAGTAGAGATCAATATCTACAATTTTTATATTTCGGATTTTCACCAGCAGGGTGGGAAATGTGTTGAAAGTGTCACTGAAATTTACTCTAAATGCATCAAAGTGCACCCGAAGTCGCCCGAACTCAACTCTCATTAACTTCAGTTCGACTTCGGGTGACTTCGGGTGACTTCGGACGCGCTTTGAAGCGTTTTGATCAACTTTCTGTGATATTATCAACACATTTCCCATCTCTCAGGTGAAAATCCAAAATATACAAATTGTAGATATTGATCTCTACTCCTATATGCCGTTTACAGAATTTGAATACGGCGCATCTTGCAAGATGTGCCCTTAAATTGTTTATAACGCGATTGTGCAAAAACTACACATCGGACAGAAAATATCTTGCGCACAGTTGAACCACATGTTATCATCTATCAGTTTCTGCAATATCGTTTGTCCAGCTTCAGATTTATAAAAATTATGAATTTTTGAAAAATGGTCTCTTTTTCGAGGTTTTCCCGGATTTTCTCAGTGAAAAAGGCACCGATCCGGTTGTATAAAAAACCATTTTGTAGGTTTTATAATTCTCTACAAAAGTGCTATCAATTGTAAAACGATTCGTCCAATACTTTTTGAGATTTTCGCAAAAAAAACAAAAAAGTTGTAATTTTTTTCACTATTTCTTGTTTAAAAAATTCCACAAAGCGATTTTGCTGGCGCGAAAACCGGGGTTTTCATTAACGAACTATCCTATAAAGAGTAGTATAGGCCGTTTGCGTCTTTTATTTTGTGTGAAAAGAGCCTCTTTTATTTATCTACAGCTTGGCCTAATCGGTGATGACATCCAAAACAGTTTTGTCCCATGTTTGTAAGTCGAACCGTTCAAAACTTACCAGGGGTGAAGACCATAAAAAGGCGCACTGTATACAGGGTAATTCAAATTCCTAAACTACAGGAGATACTTCGAAGCTCAAATTATGGCACAGTTGCATATTTTGGTGCTCAATAAAATACTGTTTTAAAACTTATAAAATTCCGAGTATTTCCGGAAATAACTGAAAATCGGAATTTTCGTTTCCATTTTTTTCTAGCGTTATTTGACAACATAGCCCAAAACCACAAACACATTTCCATTGACACTTTTTTTCAGCTACCAGTTGTCATGTTCAGATTTACTATCCGGCGTTTCGTCTTCTAGCAATCATCGTCGACTTTTTTTCTATTATGGGCGCCATATTGTTCTTGTACACAGAAAAATAGTGCTTCTCATTCTGATTTCATTGATATATCATTTATCATGAGTTGCTCTTCTGAAACCACAAATATTTAAAAAAACAACTTCATCTGAGATGGTCAAGACTCAATCCAATAATTTTGTTTAAGAAACACTAGTTGTCAGAACTCATCAAACATCATAAATAATAAATAATTCAATCAAAATGTCCTCATTCTCGAATGAAGAAAAACGAGATTTTTTTTAAACTTCATTATAAATTTAGTAGGAATAGTACGAAAACAGCACAAATTTATTTTGAATTATATCCGGAAAGACAACAGCCGGATAGAACATTATTCGGAATTTTGGACAAACACTCGGCTGAGTACAGTGCGTTTCAAAAACCAAGAATGAATTCATGAGCTTGTAAAATATGCACAAAAAGTATCACAACCAGTGTTCAAAATGATGGCCTTCCTCTTGAATATACAGAGTGGGCCACTGAAAACGAAACAGCGGCTCTGTAGGTCGGCAGAACCGAGTTATATAAAAACGCTCGGACACGTCAAGAACATTTTCGAGCGGGACATCGTTCGCGATGAAATTTACCCGAAATACATTCCATCCCTCGGAGCTGTGACCGCCACCCATAAATTTTTAAATGGCAACATATGGCAAGTGATTCCTCGTTTGAAAGGTATTTTCCTTCCTAATATCAAACAACAGAAATAAACTAATTCTATCGATTCGTTTTCGGGATATAGGAACTTGAAGTTGGGAAATCACTTTTTATTTACACAATTAATAAAAATAAGTTCTGACAATGCAACTGTTTAAAGATAATTATCATTGTCAAGAAATTACATGATCTAACTGTTGACCTACAAATAACATGTAATTCCGTTTCAAATTTTTATTTCCTCCTCAATTACTTGATCGAAAAAATGTTAGGGGTCGTGAGAATAAATAAAAAGACGTTTTCTCGAATTCGACTCCAATGCGCGTACAACAAAAACATGTATGGGATAATTTTTTTCGCCAAATCGCAATTGTGGACGTCTAGCAGTGTCAAACTGATCGTTGATTGAACGACATTAGAGTGAATTACTTGATTAAAGCTGCTGAATATCTTTCCTCAATAATGGTGTATACGATCGCGGAAAGAGTTGAAATAATAACAATTTTTTTTAAGAATGATGAGTGCGGTAACCGTACAGCTAATTTGTTCAATGAAACGCATCCAGATAAACTTGTTGCTAGAAAATACGTTCTAGAATTAGTGCAAAAATTTCGTCAAACTGGATCAGTAGCCAACAAAAAACGAGACCCAGAACGTGAATTTTCTGTGAGAAATGAACCTGTTGAAGTTGCACTTTTAGGACAAGTTCATGCAGACCCAACATTGAGCACAAGGAATTTGGCTAGTGTTACCAATATCAGTAGAACCAGTATCCGCCGAATCCTGAAACATCATAAATTCCACCCCTACAAAATACATTTGGTACACCAATTGAATGAAGATGATTTTGATAGGCGACAGGAATTTTGTGAAATCATGACTACGAAAATAGATGCTGATGAGAATTTCCTTTTCAACATCTGCTTTTTTGATTTCGACTGTGAATCGTCATAATTGTCGTTATTGGTCAGATGTCAATCCACATGTTTTCCACGAAGTCCATACTCAAACTCCCGAAAAACCTAATGTCTGGGCCGGTATTTTTGGGGACCGTTTGATTGGACCAGTATTTCTCGACGGTTACCTGACAGGAGAAACTTATTTGGAATTATTGAATCAATTTATTTATCCTCAATTAGTAGATATCATTGAAAATGACGATCGTTACCATGAAGACCACTTGAAATTTCAACAAGATGGGGCTCTCCACATTATGCACAGCCTGTTAGGGCGTTTTTGGATAGAATGTTTCCTGGAAGTTGGATTGGAAGAAGAGGTGCTATAGAGTGGCCAGCCAGATCTCCAGATTCAACCCCACTCGTCTTTTTCCTGTGGGGTCACTTAAAAAACAAAATCTATGCAATCAAACCAGAATCTCTGGAAGATTTAAGACTTAGAATTATTGAAGAATGCCGTGGAATAACGCCGGAAATGTTACGAAATGTGAGGTCTCATTTTGAACAGAACTCATACTATTGTATGGAAATGGGTGGTAGACAGTTTGAACATTTAATTCATTGACAATAATAATTATTGCGACAGTTGCTTTATCAGATATTATTTTTATTGATTGAGTGAATAAAAAGTGATTTCCCAACTTCAAGTTCCTATATCTCGAAAACGAATCGATAGAATTAGTTTACTTCTGTTGTTTGATATTAAGGAGGAAAATACCTTTCAAATGAGGTATCACTTGCCATATGTTGCCTTTTAAAAATTCAGGGGTGGCGGTCTTAGCTCCGAAGGATGGAATGTATTTCGGGTGAATTTCATCGCGAACGATGTCCCCCTCGGAAATGTTGTTAACGTGTCCGAGCGTTTTTATATAACTCGGTTCTGCCGACCTACAGAGCCGCTGTTTCCCTTCTTCTAATAGATCTAAATTGCGTTATGATATTTTCTCTAAGTTCATCCACTGTCATATTCTTGCTTTCCATAGATTCTGTTTTTTAAAGTGTGCCACAAGAAAGTATCCAAAACTGTAAGGTCAGGTGACCTTGCCGGCCACCTCACTGGTCTAGAATTCCCTAACCACCCATTAGGAAATCTTTGGTCTAAACATTCGCAAACTGGTCTTTTATCGTATGGAGGAGCCATGTCATGCTGAAACCAGCAGCTGTTATAATTAACATTTATTCTTCGAATTCGTTTCTTAGGAACCGAAGATAGGTTTCCCCATTCAAACTATTAGAGAAGAAATTCGGTCGTTATAAATTCCAGAGCACACGTTCAAACAGAACCGAACTTGTGGTCTGACTTCTCTGAAGTGTCGTGGATTATTTTCACTCCAAATGTGCTCATTATTTCTATTACAAACGACACAGTTCGAAAAAGTACTTTCGTCGGTCCAAATAATGTTTTTCAAGAAGTTTGTAGTCTTCCGTATTCGAGAGCCAGATACAAATTTCGTCCTTCTCTGAGGATCAACTGGTTGTAATTTTTGTGAAATATCTATCTAATAACATTTATTTTCAAATAACTTTTTTTGAATTCCCTCCAAACGCTCGTCTGAGGCACATCCATTTCTGCCGAGACTTGATGCGTTGATTTTGAAGGATCTGCATTTATCTAAAAAAGTACCAAAAATAGTTATACTTTTTCGAATACGGAAAGAACAATTATTTTACCTCTGCTAATAAGTTATTTCTAGTATTTTGTTCCATTCTGCTTCCATTCTTCATTCTTGGTTTTTGAAACGCACAAAAATTCCGAATAATGTTCTATCCGGCTGTTGTCTTTCCGGATATAATTAAAAATGAATTTGTGCTATTTTCGTACTATTCCTATCAAATTTATAATGAAGTTTCAACATAGGTATCTCGTTTTTCTTCATTTGAGAATGAGGACATTTCGACTGAAGGAAAAAGTAAAGAAAACGGTAACCTCTCAGATTTTGATGAAATTTTCACTGATGATTCAGGGTACATTTAAAACAATAAAAACCCAAAAAAAAAATTGCGAAAATGCCTGGAAGACATTTATTTACGCAATAAATGCTGAATGGTGGTACGTAAAAGTGCACAAATTTTTACGTACATTTTAATCTGCAACACATATTGAAAGACAGAAAATAGAATCATTGGTGATTTTACTCAAAAAGTCATTGAAGTCTGACTAAAATAATATTGTCAAATGTCAAATATGGACATGAAAGAATAAAATGCGATGTTATCAAATTTTCTCAAATTAAGTGACAAATACTGATTTGTCGATTATAAGTAGAAAATTCCTCTTCTATGAGTTTTGACGCTCTTATAGTTGATAATTATATTGTAGAAAACCAAAATTAGTACCTAAATGAGACTACCAAAAATTTGAATTCTGTTAAGTTAATCTATTCGAATTCTTTGGAAAAAGTGGTGGTCCTGAAAAGGGCCGTTTTTGTGAAATGGAAAATTTTTATTCCAGTTTCCAAATCAGAGTAATATTCTTCATCGGCAACATGTAGGTAAGATATTTGAATTATCGAGGGAATTTTTGGCATATAGTTTACTTGCCAATCTAAAAAATTCTTCGGTTGCGAAATGTCAGCCGAGCGCATGCGCATTTCCTCTTTTATGTACATTTCATGTGGGAAAATTGCAATAGCAATATAATGCATGAGGAAATTTACAATAACTATGGTGTCATATGAACACTTAAAAGAATAAATCCTTATTGGAAAAAAATGTGTATTGCATTATTCAAAAAGTTACACTATTGTTAATTACCAATTTCATTTTCCATTCTCCGTTTTCAAAAATAACGACGTAAAAGTTTGAATAATTTACCTATAAATTGTTGGCTTCCTGGAGCCCTTCTAATATACCTGTTTAACAAGATTACAAGATGAAAGTTCATAAAAGTTTATAATTCTGTTTATTGCAATTTTTTATAAATAATATTAAATTTCCAAAAGTGTTTTTTTTACGAATTTTTTATTATTGCTGTTTTAACATGTACCATTGGCAGTAATTAATACTTTATATAATTTTTTGACGTCATTTGTTTATAAATTAGCTATAAATAGATAAACAAATATAATATTTAAGAAATTTTCTGATTCCCATAATTCTGTCCTGATAAAACAATAATAAAAAAAATCGATTTTTAATATTGCGATTGTTTAAATAATTAGTTAGGAAATTATTTCCTCCTGAAAAACCATAATTTGTACTTCTTAGTGCCAGTTTTTTAAGTTAAACTCCAGATAACTAACTAATACTTTAGATGGTGAACGACTTTATTAAAATAATGTTGTAAGGATTACATTCTAACTATTATTTAATTAATCTGGAGTTTAACTGGAACCTGAAAACTGGCCATCAATGGGTATACAAAATATATTTTTTTTATACAGAGTGGCTAGTTTTTTAATGGGATTGTATGTGTATCTTCCAAACCACCATAGTGAGAAGGTCGGTTAAAGGGAGAAAATGCTTCACATCTGGATGCAGAATCTATCATTGGAAACTAATCGAGAATATCAGGGCCGGTTCTTGAGATAAAAGTAGTATAGGCGTCTTTTAATTTGTGTGGAAAGAGCCTCTTATATTCATCTACAGCTTGGCCTATTACTGATAATTACAAAAAGAAATTAAGTAAGTAAAAACGAAATTATTCGTAAATGTCATTTAAATTAATTGATTAATTGATCAATTGTTCGAACTGTCCACCATTTTCTTCAATACACTTCTCACTTCAATACGATTCTGATTTTCATATTTCTTATGCAATTGCTTATTGCTTCTCCTTGGATATTGTTCAGTGTATCTTCAATCTTCTCAAGGAGAATCTCAATCGTTCCATTCATTGTATTATACACTTTATTTCTGAGATGTCCCCACAAATAAAAATTTAATGGATTCAGATCCGGAGATCTGGCAGGCTACGCCACTGGACCTCTTGTTCCAATCCATGAATTGGGAAAAGTCTGGTTTAAATAATCTGTGATCATTATTGAATTGTGTAAACATTCTTTGATTGAAATATTCGAATAACTGGATAATTATTGATTCTCATTTATTAATTCCTAATTATTCACTTTATGCTAGAAGTATTGTACACTTTATAGAAATGAACACTGAATATAAATTCAGTACAGATCCAAACCAATAAAATTTAGATGAGGATCTTATTACTTGAATGTTGATTCAAGTGAAGATGGCGGAAACTAACCGTAATTTAATAAAATTTTGATTACGGTCCATATTACCCAAAACCCGTCTTCAAATGGCATTGTATGATACACATCTGGATTCAGAATGAAAAGTTAATTCGAACAGTGTCATAAAATATCCAGGCCAGTATTCAAATAAAAATTGTTGAGGGTGGTCCTGAGAATACGAAACAACAACAACAACAAAATATGAAGACGTCAAATTAAAGAAAATTCACCATCAAATAAAAAACTTCAGTAGTATTTTTTGATATTTCTGAAAATAAACTAAGTATAATCAAAAAACAGAAATGATCGAATTTATTGTTTTCGTCATATCTCAAGAAACGGCACTGATATTTTCGATTAGTTTCCACCGATAGATTATGCAACCAAATGTGCAACATTTAACCGACCTTCTCGCTGGTATGGTTTGGAAGTTACCCAAACAATCCCAATAAAAAAGTGGCAACCCTGTATATAATTTCATTGTTTCGTAACAATTTGTTATAAACTCATAACAAAAACAACCATATAACGGTAACGTATAATATCAAAGAGTGTTATAAAAATAGATTTTTTTTCCTTCTTTGTTATACCGGGTGTCCCAAATTTTATGTGACAGGCAATATCTGGTTTGTTGGAGGAGATATACAAAAATGTTTTTCACAAAAGTTTTATGAGTTCATGAGAGCTAGGTATATTTTGATATAATTTTTAAATATACATTTTTAAAAATAGAACGCCCTGTATATCATTACATATTCAGATGCTACGTTAAATTCTGATATCATTTCATGTTTGGTTTTTGAAATTCGGTTACGGCGTTGTTGAGTTATTGCACTTTTCCTTAAATATAAGGTTTCAAAAAAACTTATTTACTCGTACACGATTCCAGTCTATATCTTTTATTAAATTGAACTAGACTACTACTGAATACAAACCATTATTCTCACCTCTACGATACGATATCGATATCAGTTGAATATAATATTGAAATTCTTGAGAATGTGACTAACTTGAGGGTGAATTGCTTTATATTGCACAATTTCATCAAGTAGCTTATGCTTGTTGATGCCATAGTAACAAATGTTGAATTGTATCTACTGTCCAGTTCGATTCAGTGATTCTTTGCAAAACAGTAACTGTGTTCTTTTTGCGAAAACTCCAGTATGCCTTTCGCGTTTAGTCCAAGTGATTGCATTGATATGTTATTAAATTTTGGGGAATGTCAGAAAAACTGCCGTCAAGCACAACGTCTATACCAAGAACGTTTTCTAGACAGACCCATTCCGTCACGAATGACTTTTTCTAGAGTTGAAGAAATATTGCGAACTGGGTCATTTCCTTCTACTATAAAGCATCGTCATCATACGAGATCTGTTAGAACTGAAGATTTAGAGATCAATGTGTTGGCTTATATCATCATTATATCATTATCTATCCGTACTCTTGCAGAAGAAGTCAGTATGAGTAAATCTTATGTACAGAGAATTCTGAAAGAAAATAAATAACACCCATTCAAAATTCAGTTGGTACAAGGTTTGAAACCCACGGACTTTGAACGACGACTTGAATCCATTGCTTGTATTCAGGTAATATTACATGAAAATCCTAACATATTCACTCAAATTTTGTGGAGCGATGAATCGCGATTCCAAAAAAATGGAGTTGTGAATCGACATAACAGTCACTATTGGTCTCAAGAAAATCCCCACTGAGTCCGCGAAAGTAATTTTCAAACTACTTGGGGTATTAATGTATGGTGTGGATTGTTCAATGGCCGCATCATAGGACCTTACTATTTCAATGAAAATCTCAATGGATTGCGATATTTACATTTTCTAGAAAATGATTTGATCCAGTTGATGGAAGATATTCCCATAGCAGAACGACAAGGAATTTGGTGGCAACAAGATGGTGCTCCTCCTCACAATTCACAGGTTGTTACTGAATATCTGGATAGAACGTACCCAAATATATGGATTGGTAATAAGGGTGGCCGGCTCGTTCCCCAGATTTATCAGCGCTTGATTTTTTTCTATGTGGTTATTTAAAAGATATTGTTTTCACTACTCCCCCTTTGAATGTGGATGATCTGAAAATGAAAATTCGACTAGCGTGAAGTGATATTACGCCTAATATTATAAGAGCGACTTGTACGAGAGAAGTGATTCGACGTTTCGAAGCCTGTATAATATCTAATGGGCGTCACTTTGAACAATTTTTATGACTTATATCTAGGTACCTACCATTCTTATGATATTATTTATCAAGTTATATTATTTACATTGTTATAAACGATTTGTTTTCGAATACACCTCTTTCAATTTCGCAATTGTTTCATATTCAAAATGATTCCTGACTGAATTCCACAACTCAAAATTGAAACCATTACTTCGAACACCCAAAATTTTGACTAATTTTCATGTGATCTGATGCAGAGAGAATAATTGTATGAGATATTTTAAAAAATAATAGTCGTTCTCAAGACTTTACATTTTAAGCAATAACTCAACAACGACGTAACCGAATTTCAAAAACTTAACGTGAAATGATATCAGAATACAACGTAGAATCTGAATATGTGATAATATACAGGGAGTTCTCTTTTAAAAAATACTATTTTGGTCTGTAGCACCTACACCAAGCACCTTGTGTATTTAAAAATTATATCAAAATATAGCTCTCATGAACTCCTAAAACTTTTGTATGAAACATTTTTGTGTATCTCCTTCAACAAACCAGATATTGCCTGTCACATAAAATGTGGGACACCCGGTATATGGCTATTTTCGTATTTTTTTTTTCATTTCCAGAAAGTGAATGAAACAAACCATTGTCAGAATTTGTTTATAACGAACAATGATAATATTAACAATGAATTTTATTTTGTTTACCAATTGAGAAGTACAAATTATGATTTTTAAGAAGGAAATGATTTCCTAACTAATTATTCAAACAATCGAAATATAAAAAAATGCATTTTGTTTTCTTTTTTAATTTAGTTTTAACTGGACCGTTCTCAATGTTTTTTTATGTTTCGTTTATAAAAATTATTCATTACGGAATCAACTCACGTACCTAGTCATTTCTTTCCTAGCATCCCATTCCATAGAAACCGTAATTCATTGCATAGGATGATAAGAATAATGTTATAATTTCTATTTAAGTTGAAACATGGTGAGCTTTGTTTTATTCTAGAATTTTCATATTTCATATTCGTTCAGGTTGTCAACTAAATATTGATGTAGCAGTGTGACTGGAATCAACAGGAAATTTGATACATATTGGGAGTGTCATACCGGTAATTTGCAGAGTGAATGCAAAACAATTAAATAGGACATGGTGATGGAGTTCAAATAAAATATCAATTAGTAAATGTCTGGAGTCTTCACTCGTTACTGATTTAGCCAAAATAACTATACTTCTCTTTTTCTGTCTATTACCTTACTGCCTGAATGAATTTATGAAAAATTTGGTGCATCACATCAAATTGAGCTTACTAGAGAATTTGAAAGTTGAAATTCTGAAATGAATCTGTTCATTATAATGATTGCTGTTTTAGTTATTTCTTTTAATTTTTAATAAGGTATGCCTGAATAATAGATACAGACAGACCCAAGTACAATATTAAAAAAATATTGGCAAAATTTTCTATACGTAGTATTGGCGAGAAAAAAGTTGTGAACATTTCGCGATATTGGTCTCATAATATTTTGACATTTTAAAAATAATATTGGTGAAATATTCTTAAAGCATCATCGACCTCAAAACATCTAGCGATACTATACAATATCATTTAGATGTATCAGTAGAATATTCAAAGTGGACATGTTCTCTTGGTGAATTATTGAATTTCGAATAACTCCTACAGTTCTTCAATTGAGGGGTCATCAGAGTCTGCTTTTTGGTCGTCATAACTAGTGTTTACATGAAGAAAATCCAGAAAGTACAGAATTCCATTTGGCATCAAAAAAATCCAAAGAATATCACACAAATTGGCTGAAATCCGATGTTTGAATATGGAACATAGAAGAGTTCATCATGCAAATTCATTATATCACAAAATTTTCCTAACAAAAATTCCTATATACCTCTATAGAAAAATTACAACTTGAATATGAGATTCAAAGGTTCGTTGTTTATAATATGCTTAACTCCGTTCTCGTGACTTTGCAAAATCTCAGTATTGCTAGCTTTGAGTCATAGCATAAAAATATCTCACTCACAAAACAAATGTCAATTGTATGTTAACATGCTATCTTATATTCTCTCGAAACTTACTATAATCATATGTGTTAATAATTTAAATTATCAATTAATTATAACTATGAATGTATTTTACAAAATTATACAGTACTTATGAACAAATAACATAAGTCACACGTTCTAGGGTTATACGGAAAAATATTTTCCTGATGAAGTGATTGCTTCATTAGAGAAAATGAATTTCGCTCTTTATTTTCCAATTTCTTTTAAAATGTCGTTTAGGTATTTATTAATTTATATGTACTATATGTGGAAAATGATAAAGATCAATTACCATTATTAATTTTGTTCTATCGATATTCTTAAAAAGAATTCAACAAATATTTATTTACCCTATTACACGTAACAATCTACATTATTCAGAATAATTTGTGCCAATATTCCACCAATATCAACATTATAACATTGTCTTTCCAATATCAGATCAATATTATTTTCACATTTACTATATATCTCCCAGAATGAAGGGGATAAACTCCTATGTAGAATACTCCAAAATGCGCAATTTGAATCACACATTCTGTTCACGGACGAAGCAAAGTTTTCAGGAAATGCCATTCAAAATTTCCATAACAATCATTCGTGGGCGGATGAAAACCCCATGCCGTAACCAAAACCTATTTCGCACACCAATATTCGGATAACGTATGGGCCGGAATCATTGGTATTCACTTTATTGGACCATGGTTATGGTAATGGGTGGGGGATGCAAGCGTCAGCGACTAGGCCCCAGTGGGCCCTTTTCGCAATCCCCGGCATCTTCACTCATCCCATGGCGGATACCTGCTCAAACCTCTTTGACCTTCTTATGAAAGTCGAAATGTTCTTCCATTGGCCGTGGTGGTCGACTGGTGCGTTCGCCTCGCATGCGTGTGGTCGTGGGTTCGATCCACCGATTCACCAGTCTCGTGCATGGCAACACACTTCAAAAGGTAGGGGCTGCATCTTCCCTAGCTCACACAAGTCTCTCGAAGACTTCTGAGGGTTGCGCGTAGGGGTGCAATCGGTTGACGGAAATAACAACAACAATTGCAATGAGTGCAATTCTTCCTCCTTAAAAGTGGCAGCTCCGAAGACATTTTGTCTGAGCCTGCTATTAATACCACATTCGCACAGGAAGTGGAAGGAGTCCGTCCTCCTCCTCCCACATTCTGCTCATTGTGGATCTTCCTCAACTCTGATGAGAGCCAGATGCCTCCTGAGGCCGCGTGGCAAGTTGGAACTCTCACCAACAGTCGGAGTTCTTTGCGGCTTAGCTTCAGTATCTTGGCCGTCCTTGCCCTGTCGGGCCCCGATATAATCTGCAGCCGTCCATCCCTCTCCACTCTCTTCCTAACGTATCAAGGAACATTCTTCCTGCCAGGACGACTTGATGGACAATCTTACCGCAATATCCTTCAAGAACAATTGCCTTTGCTGCTTGAGGATGTTCCATTACCGCATTTCAGTGTGATGATTCGCAACTATTCACAAACTGTTTACCCAAATCGTTGGATTGGCCGCGGTGGACCTCAAAAATTGTCGCCAAGGTCTCTCGACCTCAATAGCTTAGATTTGTTTTCGTGGGGCCATCTTAAGACGCTAGTGTACACATGTTCCATTTACACTGTTGATGAATTGAAAGTAAAACTAGTTGCAGCATGTGATGGAATACAAAATACTCCGAGAATATTTGAACGTGTGCGCAATTCCATGAGAAGGAGGTTCCTGTAATGATTATTTGATGTCAGTTGTAATGTCATGTGAATGCCTATATGTTGTTAGTCAAAGTCAAAGTCAAAATATACTTTAATTTCAGAGGTTTTTCAACTCATCGATAAAGCTTTGAAGTATAAATATAAATAAAAATGTAAATTGAAATATGTATGTATTATATAGACTATAATGGTGATAATCTCTCCGATCTAAACATAAGTGCAGACGAATGAGAGTACCACCACCATATGCGCTCCGGGCGACTTAATAAAAAAAGATGACGCATTTGCTATTCCAACTGCAGGAAAAACCCGGAAAAACCTACAGTACCACCCGAGGAGTCACTGAGGCGAGAATGAGCGCATGAAACTAAATGAGAATAAAAATACAACATACCTACATCAATTTTCTGTGACAATAAAAAGAATTTTCTTTTCAAAAACTGCGCATCGCGAAAAAAAAATGAAGAGAGCTATTATGTTTCAAATTGAAAAGGAAAAATTTTATTTTGGAAAAAACTATTGGCGTACCATTTCTGTTTTCAAAAATATGATGGTGCTTGTACGCACGCCACTGTTGAAGTTGAAAATCATGTTCATATGGAATCTCACTGAATCTCACTGAATTATCTCAAGCAGTTTCGATAGTAATAATGAATGTCTCTGTTTTTCATTAAACTTCAACAACCCGTATTTTCGTAATGGGGCCTTTTTGGTCCATAGTTTATGAAGCAAACTACCATAATATTACATGTAGATTCACATCGTCAAATATTCGCATGTCATCAACACTTTCAGTACCAAAACAGTATTCAGAAAAATGTCTCACTTGTCCAGTTCCGTTTTGTTACATTTTTATATCAAATATAGGTCTCAAAGTGTCCTAGGGAAGTTTTTCGGTTATCAGCATATTTGTTTTCACAAAAAAGAATTCGGTCAACTGTGACCGTTTCGGCACCGTCGGTGTTGAATGCATACTTATTTAGTCCAATCAATAAAGCATTTTTTCCTACCAATAATACCAATAGAGTGCCATCACATGGAAGATAGTCCGTAGTTGTACCTCAGGTTCCGATATTGCTGAACAGTACTGCCCAGTAAATGCAGACTCTCTCTTCCCGTATAGTTTCTATGGGGAGAGAGAGAGACCACATTTACTGGGCAGTACTGTTCAGTAATATCGGAACCTGACCATTTCTGTTATGTTTTCGACTCGCAACTGTCATTTATTGATTTGTTATAAACATTTAAATAACTAATGAAGCAATCTGGTTGTTCCAATGGAAGGAGTTGTAGATAATTGAAATGAACAAAAAGACTAGGATGAATCTTCCTGAGTAGCTTCATTTTGCCGAGACGCCCAACTTTTTCCTCTACGAAAATTCTCGATAGTGGTAGCTAATAAAATGCGCAGGCGTCAAACATGTCGATTTGGTGAGTGCAAAAAAGTAATCAATAACAGTTAGTTTCTCAGCTGAACCTCGAGATAATTCGATGAAGTACTCGAAAAAACGTTTGTCCTATAAAATGAATGGTAGGACTGAAGAGTCCCCCACTTCCAACATGGATCAGCTTCCACTTGAAGACGTTCTAGATTAACTTCCACTTGGAGCGGCTCTGAATTGGCATCAAAATCTTGTGTTTCAACTACTGCAATGTACAAAGGTCTCCAAAATGCTATACCGGACAGATAATATAATTAAAACAACTAAATAACGATATATTATGTAAATATGTGTCTCTGCCTAGCTGCACTGCACTGTCTGGTAAATAAATCTGGCAAATGAAAACTAATTCGAATTCAGCGGTATGTCAAAGACTTTCGGTGTCTGACCAATAAGAATTCGACAACTGCAAATCAAAGGCTTTCATTTTTCATTTCGCTCTCCCTTTTCATGTGACAGAAGATATTTAGTCCGCGAGGACTGCAATCCAGTTGAAACGAGGAGCGGTTAGAGGATAACATGTTATTAATACATTAATACCAATACAAATTATCAGCGGAAATTTGTATATTGGTATTATAACCTCGTATGATCTCATGGTTGTGTGTTGTCTCAATTGAGTTCGTATAGACTATACTACCGTCACTCTGGCACTGAGGAAACTTTCCTCAATAGTCTAGTCTACAAGAACTATTTTGGTAAATTTCTCTTCAAGGGCACCGAAAATTATGATCCAGGGCTCATTCGATTTGGAATGACATCGAGAAACTTTTTGAAAAATTTGAAGGTGTGCCGGCAAAGATTGCAAAAGTTATAAAAAATTTAGTGAAAAAAGGGAGGGGGTTTGGTTTTTTGCAAATATCTCGGAAACTATTAAAAAAATTTGAATAAATATCCTGAAAGAGGCGGAAATTTCCTGAAAAAAGTCCTACCTCCTGGAACTCTACCACCAATATTTAGAATTTTAATTTATAGGCGAAAATAGCGCTGAAAGCTGGTGATGCGTGCGCTGACTGATACGGACCCTTGAACAATAAAAATAATTTCAAACCATTAAATATAAATATTAAGAAATAATAAAATTCACTTACCTTTTAGACACTTGAATAAACGAAAATCCATGGAAAAAATGTCTTCCCGTAATTATTTTATTTTGTTAATTAACTAGTTTTTACAATTTTCAAATTTACATACAAACCCTGATAATTGTTAAACTAAAAACCTCAAATTTGTTTCACTTCTTGGAGCTATTCTTGAAAGGCTTTAAAAATATGCCTATTGGAAAAATTAAAAAATTCTCATTTTCCAATTTGTTATTAACAATCTAAGAGACTAAAAAATTAAAAATGCAAATAAAGCTATGAATTTGTTCGTATTTTAATTATTTGAAGTTATATAAAAATATTTTTTTTTAAATTTCTTACTCTGGTTGTTTAAATAATTGTTATAAACAAATGCATTGTTTATAAGATATTTGAATTTTTGTTTTTGTTATTTTAATCGGCAATAAATATTATGATCTTCATTAACAAAATCATTTCTTAAAAAAAAGTGTTATTGTTTCAAAACACATTTAAAAATTGTTATAAAATTGTTATTTCCGTCTACCGATTGCACCCCTACGCGCAACCCTCGGAAGTCTTCGAGAGACTTGTATGAGCTAGGGAAGACACAACCCTTACCTTTTAAGGTGTGATGCCATGCACGAGACCGATGACCATGCGATCAAAGCCTCGCATGGTCATAGGCATGAACCCTCGACCCTTCGCTCCAAAGGCGAACGCTCTACCACCACGGCCTCCAAGGCCCATTTGTTAATTAACAATTTTTTTTACTACCAAATATGAACCAAATAATAATATTACGGAACCATTTTTGTAAAAATCATAATTTCCATTACTCTTCGATATTCTAAAAAAAATATATATTTTCTTTGTTTATTTAATAAACAATATGTTATAAAGAAATGAATTTTCACGATACAATTTTTTTTTTAATACTGTATTGCTGATTTGAATTCCAAAATCAAAAATTCAAATATCTCATAAACAATGCAATTGTTTATAACAATTATTTAAACAATCAGATTACGAACTTCTAAAAAATCATTTTTATGTAACTTTAAATAATTAAAATACGAAAAAATTTTAATATTAAAAATAATTCATAGCTTTATTTGCATTCTTCATTTTTTAGTCTCTTAGATTATTAATAACAAAGTGGAAAATCAATATTTTTTTATTTTTTCAATGGGGATCTTTCTTTAAGCCTTTCAAGAATAGCTCCAAGAACTGAAACAAATTAGAGGTTATTAGTATAACTATATAATTATCAGGGTTTGTATGTAAATTTGTAACTTGGAAAATCTAGTAAATTAACAAAAGCATATGTAATAAAATAATTACGGGAAACATTTTTTTTCATGGATTTTTGTTTATTCAAGTGTTTAAAAGGTAAGTGAATTTTTTCATTTCCTAATATTGATATTTAATGGGTTAAAATTATTTTTATTGTTCAAGGGTCCGTATTAGTCAGAGCACGCAGGACTCTCATCACCCGCTTTTAGCGCTATTTTCGCCTCTGAATTAAAATTCTAAATATTGGTGGTAGAGGGAGAGAGGGGACTCTACCACCAATATTTGGAGGGAGGTGGGACCTTTTTTTAGGAAATTTCCTCCTCTTTCAGGATCTTTTTTCAAGTTTTGGATATCTTCAATAGTTTCCGAGTTATTTGCAAAAAAAAACTCCTTTTTTTTCACTAAATTGTTTATAACTTGCAATTTTTGTCGGTGCAGCTAATGACCGCTCTGGCCTCGAAAGTGTACCTAGGTATATCTATGAGAAAAGTTGTATTACCAACACCTTGTTTATGTATCAAGATTGATTCGGTGATGAACTATCACGTTTCATATGTTTGAGAGAACAAAGTCTCACTGTCAATGGCCTGATATGAACCGTTTTCTACATTAATTTTTAACCAGCAGTCTACGAGAAATCGATAAGAGCGCAGCTCTCTGGAGTCCGTCCCTGCCGATACATGTGAACAGAAAGAGGAATAAGGAAATAACAATATCGATTAGTTGGTACGTAACCTTTTAACCACGGAGAAGTGTAACGATGTCTCAGAAACAATGACAACAACATGAACCGCGAACCGATTCGACATTAACAGTAGCCATTTCGAACATTTCGGTGAAATATGCGAAAATATAGTGGTGGAGAGGATAAATTGTACATAAACAGTCTGTGTGTCAATGGTGAACGGATAAAACTTTCAAAGCCTCCGAGGCAGTGTTTTGTAAATAAAAATATCAAAATCGGTGTGGAAGTTGAAGCGGAACCTGTGGAAAACCAAAACCGCAACAATAATAGCCAGCACTACAACAGAAAACCAATCAAACTGAACGTTACAGATTACAAAAATATTCAAGTGTGCAATAAGCAGCTGAGACAGATCTACGAAACCGTAGAAATACGCGATTTTGAAAGGATTCTGAATAACTTGTACACCAGCGATGCATTCAAGAAACAAGCTGAAAACAAGGATAACGACGTGCTGAAAAAAATAGACTCCGATGACATATATGAAGAATTTTTCGGACAGTACTACAACTATCTAAACGACGTAATAAACAGAAGCTAAGTACCTACGTCATGGTTTTTATAAACAAATTGCAGCGATAATTTATTATTAACTAAACAAGCTGTTGTTTGCAATTTCGTTCAATCCGTTTTCATTCTTAGAGCATAGAGTGGGCCACATCAAGTGCCCTAGTAGTGACTTTGTTGTGTTAGAAAATAGTGCAGCGTCTAGAGAAAATCCAACGTACGTATCGAGAAAATGCCTTCACGCTTCATGCCTTAAATATTCGCAAAAACACGCTACCCCTGGAGCTTGCAAACGTCGTTTCACTGTGATAAAATACAGGGTGTTTAAACATTCATCGCAAAAGTCTATTGTCGCTCTTTCCACGAAATGGATTGTAAAAACGTCCCAACTAGTACTCCCCCAATCAAAACGAGGGACTTGGACAGGAAGGTGCTTCGAGAAACGTTATATTCGGAGATTTTCCAAAAACACAGAAGATCCATCTTCGCATTGGGTTCATTTTTGAGGATGCTGAAATCGAAAAAATCCAATTATAACGAGATCAAGCAGGATGCTGAGTCGGAATAGCAGGAGGTTGGTCCAGCGGAGCTGGCACCAGAAGATTCTTGAAATGTTCCTCATTTGTGACGATTCAGTTGGTGGATTCTTCCCAGTGCAGAGGGTAACTTTTCAGTTCATTTCAACTTGTACCAAATTTGTATTTTTGTCGAAAGCGTTTTGAATTGAGTTGTCGAGATTGTATGAATTTTATTCCAATCTCTCCTGAACAAATCGAAAGTCAATGTCTTTAGAAGTAGTATTTATTTCATTGTGTTTGAAAAATAGGAAGGCAACTGAAATATCCCGCTTTTTGAGCAGTTGAAAGATCGAAACATCTATCATAAAGACAATACATGACTGACTTTGTGTCATTTGTTTTTTTCTATTGCCTATATCTATTGACTGGTAGTTTTTAGTACTTGCAACAATAATTTAATTAGTTCACGGAAGTAAAGTTTCCTTTAAAATATAATTATGTTTCACTTACCTATTTTATAAACATCACAATACCTGATAACACGAAAATGTGAATATTGATACATGAAAAATCAAAAATAAATTAATTTAATATATTTTCGTTCAATAAACAGATCTCTTTCAAGTAGCAACGTCCTCTTCAATAATTTTAATATTCGAAAAATTATTTTTGACCAATAAATAAGGTTAATTTTCACTAATCAAGAAATGGAAATTCGAAAAAATATTAGTAATTCATTTGTAGAAAAAAACTTATTTGCTAAAGTTGTTTGTAATTATTCCAAACCTTGGGACTCCAATGAAACTGAATATCATTAAATTTCAAATTATTCAGAAATTTACATTGAGTACATTATGCTAATCAAAATAATGCATAATAATGAACATTTCAATAGAAAATATTCCTAAACTTTGGTGTTATTTTATCGCAAGCAAAACAATTGCAAACAGAGTTTCCAAATACAGTTTTTCGATAAACAATCCTAATTCAATTTTTCAATGTTATTACTTATATAGATATTTACGATTTAAACATGTGTACATTCTTGATTTATTGAAGGTCCTTGAAGTATAACTGCTCAAATTCATATCAAAATTTCTATGAATCTTCAAATCAATCGACATTCGACCTTAGTAAATCATTTTCGAAAGATAATCGAGAACGTATTCATTTAATCATGAACATAAATATATATTTTTCCAGAATAGGTTTTTCAGTAGGTATTCTATGTGCGTTGATTACTTTCTACTTGGTCCTTGTATTTTTGTGGAAACGCTGATAGAAATATGTCACCTAAAATAATAGTTTGAAAAGAAAAATGTTTCATCATAATATTCGGAAACATGTATTTCTATCAGTTATCTAGTTGTTGAGTGTATTTGAAATTTCAGTCCGTCCATATGGAATCTGACAAAAAAATTTGTTTTGAAAAATAACTTTTTGAAGAATTTCATTGCTGTTGAACCGATTATACAGTGTGGCCCATTTAAAATAGAATCAACCGTGAACATACGTTTTTCAAGTGATTTGAATGATTTTTTATTCAGGTAGACAATCAAACAGTGCACTAGGACACCAAATTTCATGACCAAATATTCTTATTTTTCAAGATAAAAAGTAAAAAAAAATCAGAGAAAATCTGACAACTGGATTCGAGTCTTCATTTTCAGTGCCAAATATTCTTATTTTTCAAGATATAAAAGTTTAAAAAAATTAATAGAGAAAATCTGACTACAGGATTCGCTACAAATTCACATGATGTATAAATTTCCAAGTTACGTTGAAGTACGTCCGATAATAAAAATACAATCAATTGAAATTTGAAAAATATTCCGCTAAACAACCCACCGTTTCAATTTTAAAGCTTTTGTCAAAACTCTGACTGGATTCAGGAAGTCTCGAAATATCACTGATCAGAGTTTCATCCAAATCTGTCCACCAAAAAAATAATTATAAAGTAGTTCCATTAAAAGACATTTTTCAAAAACTTTAATATCTTTCATAATATTTTTATTGATGACAGATTTCGATAAAATTCTGATTAGTGATATTTCGAGACTTCCTGAGATGGGTTGATTAAACAGCATATTTTTCAAATGTCATACCCTCATAACTTTTTTTTAAAGGTTGGGGCATTTCAACATAACTAATTCTGACCTGTTTGATATTGAAAAAACATAACTGATTCTGACGTGTTTGGTATTGAGAAATAAGAATTGTTGCCCCTGAAAAAAAAAATCCTTCCAATCGGTTGAAAAATATATGCGTTTAGAATGGATCACACTGTATATTACCTTAACTGTTGGTATTTTCTTCATTCTGAAGCTATTCACGTATTCATTTGAAATGTTCAGGAGAAACCTTATTGTATTATATTGTATAATAATAATATATGAATTTCCTATTTTAAGGAAACTCGAAAATCTGGCCTAACTATAATTTATGTATATTGTTTTTTGGAAGGGGTGTCTCATTTGTGTTAAAAGGTCGGATTTCACACATACCATCTACTGCACGTAAGATAATGTATTTATTTATCAGACGATATAGTGAGACACTATTTTATAAATGAAACTGATTTTTTAGAATAGTTGGACATATGTTTTTGCTTATAGTTCCATTAGGTTACATTGAATATTAAGCAAATAAGATAGAATAGCGAATGTCTTCTGTTATACTCATTTGAATTCCATCAGTGAACATTTTCAATTCCAATTCCAATTCCAAAGTTTGGATGGGCAACTTTCAAGTTTTGTAGAATTGATAATCTCACAATTCAACGTCTTGTATGTAATAGAAAGGTGAGGTGTCCAATACCATTAAATCGATATTTTCTAGATCATATTGGCTTGACAGGTTTGACAATTTCTGTTAATTTTGGATTTATCTTATTACTAACTTTTACTATCTCCCTCTCAATGCCATAACCAATATCGTTGTAGACTTTCACCAAATTAAGAACCAAATAAGTGAGAGAGAGTTAAGAGAGACATGTGGCATAGTTGACAAGTTTCCAAATGACATTCCTGAAGTCATATCAGGCCGATACAATCGAAAATACTCCAGGACAAATGTGATTCGTTCACCTCATTGAAGTAACACTATGAAATATAATTTTTGTCAATAAATTTTGCTCTCGAAAAGATCATAACTTACCTTATGCAGATTTTGAATGGTTCATTGGAAACAATTGAACTACTGATTTCAATTATCCACATTTTGTCACCTTTCAAACTCTTACCTGACGTCACTTCTTTTTCAATTGAACTAAAATGAAAGGATTATTTTAAAATAGAACTGAATATTCTTTAGGCAGATTCAGCAAACCGCTACTCTACATGGGTGATAGGAATGTTTACAACAAGTTTCAATATATCATATGTTCGAAAAGACGTCCATTGTTTTCAAAACACAAATGTCTCCTGTTCATAACAACCTCAGTGCATATTCTCTGTTCAATCTCTGACACTGAAGGCGAATACCGTTCTTTGAAATAGGACCGGGGGAAAAAGTCCAATGGCGTTAGATATAGCAACCTAGCAGGCCAATTCACCATCGTACTACTCGACGTTGTGATAAAAATGGTTAATGCTTCATATGGTTGAACTCAGAAATACAGCCTCTATCATAATCACAAAAAAATTTACCTATGACAAATCATTTGAAAAAACTAAGTAATTCTTTGACAGGTGACAAAATGTGTATAATTTGGTTCATTCATTAAATTGCTTTCAGTTAACCATTCCAAAACTGATGTATGAGGCAAGTTATGGTTTTTTCTTCAGTATTGAGTCGGAATAAATTGTTTCATAAGGCACAGAACCTGTTATCATAATTTGGGTTATACTTATCGACTTGATTTTTAACGTGAAATTTTTTATCAAATTTGAATCATTAAACCATTCAAATTTAATGCCACCTTTGGTGTTC
The DNA here is from genome assembly GCA_944452925.2 of Chrysolina oricalcia. Taxonomy (NCBI): domain Eukaryota; kingdom Metazoa; phylum Arthropoda; class Insecta; order Coleoptera; family Chrysomelidae; genus Chrysolina; species Chrysolina oricalcia. The sequence goes on along the minus strand of OX101810.2, from coordinate 24,410,412 downwards.
CTAAGGGCTCCAAATTTGTTGTGCTGTGATTCATAAAGACTGTGTTTACTGTTATCCCACTGTTTACTGTTATCCCACTGTTTACTGTTATCATCTCAGTATACCTCATTGATGTTCGAGAAATGAGCATTTCTGAAATAATATGAGCAAATGTGATACTAGGAATATCATTTCCTTAGCATTTCCTTAATAATTTCTCAATACGTATCTACCCTTGTTGGATGTATTATTCTAGATGAATAAATAAATATGATTAAAATAATCTCAGATCACAGTATGGGATCTCGATAGTATTATCTGATAATGCTGGACAAAATAACAGGTAGTGTCAGAAACAGAAAAAGAGTTCTTGAAACTGTACATACCTACGAGTCGGTCTGGCAAAATTTGAAAATGTTCACTCAAATTGAAGTAATTTGTTAAAAAATATATGAGGTCACTTCAACTTGTATATTATGCTATCGTTTCCTTCAATCATAGACACTTAGAATTGTTTTATTGTTGTTATAATAAATGGTAATAGGTAGTTTAATGCAATTTGTATTTGTTAAGCGTATTTATCTATACTTCGTTACATATTTGATATATTAGATGCCCCATTGTCTTTAAGTTTGTATCTATAGTTGTGTAAAATACAATTATAGCTTAATTTGCCTTAAAAGGTGCGTGGAAACCATTTCCTTATCGAAAACAATCATAATCTTTGAATATTGTATATGACAGTTATGATACCCATTTCGACAATTTTCGATTAGTTTATTGTTTCAATAAATGAAGTTTAGTCTGTGTAAACAAAAACTGATTATGGTTTTCTACTGCCAAAAGCGATATGTATCTATTTATCGATATAAAACTATTATGATACTGACAAATTTATGTGAATTTTATAAATATAAAGAAACTGTTTATACTAAACTCAGGTTTACAGAGTTTTCATTTATCCAGATCTCACTGTTATTTCGTTTGGTTGTAATTTAATTATATTTTCGTATGATTTTCTACCAGTCCTGAATTTTCAATTAAATTAAGTTGAATAACTGATTATTCTTCTTATGTTAAAATACGCGTTTTCGATTGGTTGACATTTTTGTATTGATAATTGAAAACATAATTTTTTCAATTCTGTAAATTCGGCTCTTGATTGGCTATTGGATAGTCCAAGGATTTTTTAAAGTATATATTTGCGTGTCCAAGTGGACACGCGGGCCTTAAGGGGACACGCTGTGAAATGGCAAACGCACAAAATCGGGCCTTGGGGACAATACAAACGAATCACTTGGAAAGTTAAACAAGCAAATACACAAAATATGACAATAATTTCCATTTTTATCTTCAATCATATACATCTTAAAAACAAAATGAGTAAACTCTCTACATAACTCTATAATTGAAAATGAAAAATTGCACTCCAATTTAATAGTATATTCTTCAACGAGCGTATAATGATAGCTATTATTCTCAAAGATAAAAATTCCGAAACGATCCGAAGGCGAGTTTCGGAATTATCCGAGAAAATAATAGCTATTATACGCGAGTAGAAGACTATACTTTCTTTACGACTATACGATAGTCAGAGTTTTAATGAAATCTAAACATTATTTATGAAAATAAGTATATATTATAAAGTAATATAAGGTAGAATAATAATTATACATGAATAATCGGTGTTCATTCATGACTGAATAAATGCCTTAATTAAAAATATTTTTTTAAAAAACTTCCAAGAGTGGGATTCGAACTCACGTCTATACAGTTACTTTATGTACACGCTTCTACCAACTGAGCTATAACAGGCACTCGAAAATTTGTGAATGAAATATCTACTAGAGAAACTCTGACCAAGAACTGAGAGAGTGTGGAACGTTCAAGTAAAAATTGTTTGACATACCTTTGTTGCAAGATAGATTTCATCTTCCTCATTATCACTGCTTTCCCAATCTGCTCTATTCATTTTTATATTAGGTACTTCTCACACAGATCAAAGTTAAAACTAAGAAAATAGTGAATCTGACATTCGCGGATGCCAAGCTGTGACAAAAGTTTAATCAAGCAAATCCTTTTCGAGAAATTTTTTTGTTAAACCTCTCAGTTCCCGTGGATTCTGAAAATTCTAAACCTGTGATTGGCCGAGTGCCGTTGAATATTGAGTTAGGATCCACTGTGTCTTGGAATCATCTTTATTCTTCAATTAAAAATCAATATGTAATGAACGTAGAATACAATAGTCGTAGAGAAAAATCTGTCTGTCTCTTTCCTGAAGAATTTCCTAATAAAGTCACACCTTTAAACGAGCAATTCTTGTACATATTTTCGATTTCGGAAACGGCTATATCGATTTAGATGAAATTTTATACGTATTTAAGGTTTTGCTTTTTAAAGTCATCTGCATGAGCGTCTTTCCTGAGAAAACGCAATTGTATTAAAAATAATAATGATGTGAAATTTCAATTTTCAATCGTCCGAATAATTGAAATTTGTTACACATATCAAGAACTGATGGCAAAACAAGAATTTCATAACAATGATGTTATAATAATGATAATAATAATAATGAGACTTTTTAAATTCAATTTTCACCCATATCCAATCGTCTGAATAATCCGAAATTTTGCACACATATCAAGGATCGACAACAATACAAGAATTTCATAATATTGATGTAATAATAATAATGATGATGATGATAATTTTCAAATTCAATTCCAATTGCCGGAATAATTGAAATTTGGCACAAATATCAGAAACTGATGGCAAAACAAAAATTCCATAATATTAATATATAATAATAATAATAATGAGAACTTTTGATTAAATTCAATTTTCAACCACTTTCAATCGTCCAAATTTTATAAAATTTGGCACACATATCAAGGATCGACGACAATTCAAGAATTTCATAATATTAATGTAAAATTAATAATGTACTGATGAGAATTTTCAAATTTTCAACCACTTCCAATAGTCCCAATAAGATATGGTTTAATATTTATTCATATCTATATTTTGGGTATCTCAGAAATGGCTCTAATGATTTGGATCAAATTTTGTGTTTAGATAAGAATTTGCCCTGTAAGTTCCTCTATATAGGCGACTTTCATGAAAAAAAACGCGATTTTACATAAACAAAAATTAGTTCGAATCGAAGAATTAGGGATTCGAATTTTTGGTGAAAGAATACATTGAATTCCACTAAAACGCTCAAGAAGAGATGTTTACCAAAAATTATAAAACACCTGGAACCGTTGGAATAGCCCTTATATAGGTTTTGGGGGAACGTTTGTTGGAATTGAGAACTATCACTGTGACAGTTGCCACAAAAAGTAGTTTTTTTCGGCCTTGCTGCTTTTACGATGACTGCAGTTCATATTAGGTTGCAAAACGAGCGAAGCTCAGTCGCATTGCAAAACGAGCGAAGCTCAGTCGCATTGCAAAACGAGCGAAGCTAAGTCGCACAGGTACTACAAATTTAATACAGCATATAAAATTAAAAACCGTCACTAAGTACTACCTTTTGACGTTTTTCTGTACTCTGTACCCAAGGAGACTAAACATTATTTAACAGGAGAGTCTAATCCCCATAAGACAATGGGGACACTTATAGAAAGAGATGAAAGAACATTTGTGAGGAAATGTGACGTAGTTGGACATGAAGAAAACAGAATTCTTTGGGAGATCGTTTAATAACAAATAGTCGTTGCCGACCGATGATGAACCCTTTACTCCCTGGACATGTCATGGCCGCCGTTCTCTATAGACAGTGACGGACTAGCTCTTGGAATATGAGAGTTACTGCTGACAGTTTTGTTGCTTGGTGCGAGTTCGACTCTGTACTCATGTCCAAGTACGTCACTATGACGTGTTGATGCTACAAGATTCTGATTGGCTAGAGCTTATTAAACCCTCCTGTTAGTTTTGTCTCTTTGCTCTGTACCTACATTAAAAAACTCAAAATAAGATCAATGAGGAGGGCCTTGAAATGCATATGGCCACGCTGTGAATTTTTGTTAAAAAATGCTCTGTTGGAAACTCATATGATGTGTTTTCGATTTTGTGGTTCGCTTTCTCATTGGATGTTTGATAAAACAAACTAACCTACTCACCAGCAAGCTGCTATGATGAAACCTCACTATCAATTCATGTCAACTTCACAACTTTCGACAAATTCTGGATCCAAAACAGACCAAAACTATTCTGACTACATGACCTAACCTAAAATGTTAAAAAAATTTAAAGCGTGATAGCGGGACAACAGTAAAATGCACGAAAGACGCGCTCTGTGATTGGTACTGCAATAAAGGTAAGTTTGAAATGACAAGACAGCTGCACGAAAACTGAGTTGAAAATACGTAAATTATTAGTCAACCGAACAACCCAGGTTACATTAATTGAATGTCAATATGAATGAAAAGAGCCGTTTCGGTGATTATTTCATTCGTGAACTAATATTAAAAAATACCATACTCGCACATCGCGCTCCTGTGATTGCCAAGCAACATAATTTGTTTCTCAAAATCGAAGTAATTTGTTTTTAGATAATCACTAATACATTTGTTGTATTATCTAGGATAATACGTTATTATACGTAGAGTAACTGCACCGATATTTTTTTTTTATTATTATTTAAATTTCCTTAGTATTGACTGATGTTGTACAGACTTTGAACCCTGAAGGAGATGTCAAATGAACGTCGAAACGTAGAAAAGTTCAAGTCACTGTTCATTTTCCTATTCTTTCTTTCCTTATTTCGGCATTGTAACCAATTTCATATTGCTACATCTACAAGTAAAACTCGCATCAATAATTATTTGAAAATTAGTCGTACCGAGGTTTATGTACTTCAATTCATAATTTGTGTATTTTGTTTAAAAAAAAATAATAGTATCAAAAATAATCGGTACTTCAAAATAATTAACATTATACAGGGTGTTCCAAATTAAGTCGGCACCATTGCCAACTCCGTTATTATTGATGCTACGAATTCGGTTAAATGGGCAAACTAGTAGCATTTTTAATGGCCTTCTCGATGCCGAAAACAAAAAAAATATTGACAGTCGCGTTTTCAGAATATTTCATAAAATAATATTTTTTTCAAAGGAACACCCTATATTTTTTCATGCATTTTGATTCGTAATAACATTCTCAACAACAAAGCTTATTTGACTTTTTTTCGTAAAGGTGAAAATTAGACAGTTTTATTAATGGGAAACATTTATAACCAACGGATTTGATAAAGCGCTATAAAATATCGAGTAAATGTTCAAAAACACCTTTTTTTTGTTGAACACATATTTGGGCCCTTCTATTGATACTACGTGTAGCATTCAAAACAGTTCGGCCACCAGTTCTATTAATTATAGTTTCAATATAATTTTTTAGTTCATCTACATCATTATGTTTTATTTTGTACACCTCATTTTTCAGAAATCCCCAAAAATAAAAATCTAGAGGTGTCATGTCTGGTGAACGAGGGGGGCACTTAACAGGACCATTTGTAGCAATCCATCTGTTTCCAAAACAGCCTCGCAGCATTCTTTTTACGCCACTGACATTATGTGCTGGTGCTCCATCCTGCTGAAAATAGATCATCTGACGAGCCTCCAGATCAAGATCATCGAAAAACTCTTCCAACACTCTTGTTAATAAATTAATGTAACGGGGTCCGTTCAAAGAACCATGGTAGAAAAATGGACCGATAATTCTGTCTCTAAATAAACCACACCAAACATTAATACTAAATCGTTTTTGCGGATTGTGGGGATGGACTAGAAATGGATTATGTCTACTCCAATAATGAAAATTCTTTCTATTATACATCCCACGATTTGAAAAATTAACCTCATCGCTCCATATAATTTATTCATAAACCACCGACAAAACCCCAATCGTCTCTCAGGATCACCAGGTTCTAGTGTTTGCACTGGTCTTAACTTATAAGGAGAAATCTTATGTTTCTTCCGAATTCGTTGAATGCCAGACAGTGGAACAGCTATTTCTCTAGATAAATCTCTGATGGAATTATTTGGATATACGCCGATTAGGTAATTCACGATCGGGGAACGAATTGCTGTAGTGTTGGAGAGCTCTTACACTATTTTTCTGGCAAACCAAATAGGATACTAACATATCACATTTTTCTTAATGAGAAAACGGCATTTCGAAAAATATTCGAACAGTAGTTGACAGTTACAATAATTTATGACATTGTCATGATATACTTGAGAATATTTGACAAATAGTATTTCAACAAAGTTTCAAAGCAACTTTATTGCTCATAATAATTATGTTTTATGGAATCAAACACATTTTTTCCAACCACATTCATATGACCCTTCAGTATTTTCTGTTCTGTACGAAAACGACTTCAAAGTTATCATTACAGCAGACATATTTTGATTCACAAAATAAATGCGGCTATCGGAATGGCTTTAAGATGGAAATTATCGTTTTGTACATTAATACCAAATAGCTCAGTGGTGTCAATTGCGTGGTGCGACATGATGATCACGGGTTTCACGAGTTCTCATCCCAGCGCAATTTTTTCTTTTTACTGTCTTATTTTGCTATTAGTAACAAAACATTGTCATTCGTATAAATACCAAAATTGGGTGTTTGGACAATCATGAGGTTTTATTAGCCAAAACAAAGAAATTTTTTGTACTTGTGAAAGAAATAAATATTTCCACATAAGTCGCTCATTTTCCACTTAAGGAAGAAAGGTTATATGGGCTTTGCATGAAAAAATATAGGGTGTTCCATTGAAAAAAATATCACTTTATGAAATATTCTGAAGACGCGACTGTCAATTTTTTTTTGTTTTCGGCATCGAGAAGGCCATTAAAAATGCTACTAGTTTGTCCATTTAACCGATTTCGTAGCATCAATAATAACGGAGTTGGCAATGGTGCCGACTTAATTTGGAACACCCTGTATATCTCAGACTTTTTGCACAATTACGAATCGTGTCAGTGTAGCAGAATAATCTAACTAACAATCTTTGTAATTATTCAGCAAGTTGTCGATGTATTACCTAAATATTTGAAGTTATTTTTTTATAAAATACCCATATGAAAGAGGGGCAGCACCACTCTGAAATCGTTATTTACCTAATTCAAAAGTTATTTTTTTCAATGGATAGTTCCAGTTAAGAGCTATAAATTTGAAATGAAGCTCAAAATTTCAAGACTTTCTTCGAATTTATTGTATCACCAAAAATCCAAAAATTTTATCAGATTTTTTTTTCCATAAATCTGGCTACTCCAATAGATTAGCAATAATTTCAAACTGATATTGCTACATATCAGCAAACCAAAAGACGAAATAAGTCAAATGCTATTAGTAAAGTTTATTTATTGCACCACAAGTTCACTTAAGAATAAGTATGGCTCAATAGTATTTTAAAGTGTAAGTGGATAAAAAAGTATTTCAAAATCGCGCGATTTTTCGAGCACGACGGCGCAGCAGGAGTGCTCAAAATAGAGCAAGTGTTTGAAAGACCAGTTATCCACGAATACTTTACGTTATTTTTTTTATTGGTACAATTCGAAATCATAAATACTGGTATTATTAGGTACTACGAAAAATGTAAAGGTTTCCCCAAACCAACGCGGGAACGCGGGACGGCAGCGGGAGCGGGATGAATGCGAGACTAAATTCGATAGTGGGATATGTAAAAATACATACCAGAGTGATTATTCGTAGTCCGAAATGCAGACAAGCAGAAAAATATATCTGGTTTGCAACGTTTACTGTTTTTCTAGCCATTCGCACGGCTCCCATGTTTCGTTCCCGCTCCCGCTCCCGCGTTCCCGCTTTGGTTTGACGGAACCTTTAATATGTACTGATAATGTAAAATGGTTTAATTCGTGATGTGACATCAGTACAAGGAGACTAAACATTATTTAACAGGAGAGTCTAATCCCCATAAGACAATGGGGACACTAATAAAAAGAGATGAAAGAACATTTGTGACGAAATGTGACGTAGTTGGAAATGTCATGGCCGCCGTTCTCTATAGACAGTGACGGACTAGCTCTTGGTATATGAGAGTTACAGCTGACAGTTTTGTTGCTTGGTTCGAGTTCGACTCTGTACTCATGTACGTCACTATGACGCGTTGATGCTACATGATTCTGATTGGCTAGAGCTTATTAAACCCTCCTGTTAGTTTAGTCTCTTTGACATCAGTATACCTTTCGTTGCCATGGAAATGAGAAAAACAGAGTTAAATTTGCAATTTGTCATCAAAGATTAATTGTTGTCACTGTAGTGCGTAAAAATGAATTCTAATATTGATTCTCTGAATGGTAAAGCAGAATCACAGTTAATACAGCAAAAATCTAATAATGCCCATAAAAAATAATATTGGCAATTTCATCAAATGCACGGAAAAGCAAAAGGTAACAGATATAAATGAACGAGTTGTTTATTTGACGTTACAGGTTGCTGCTGTCAGATCAATAATCAAAGAGTTGTCATTAAGATGTCTAAAAACCCTGGTATGTCGACTCATACCTACAAAACTGTGGGATAAAACGGAAGACAATTCGCCAGCTTGATTAAGAGAAAACAAATGAAGTGGCCTGTTTCCCAAATATTCCGCGTTTGCGTGTACCGCCACGGTCGGTTTTCCTGTTAGGGTAAATTTACAAGCACAGAAGAACTATTGTCGACGAATGAACTGAATAAAGAAACCTAATTATTGTAATTTATTGAATCACTATCACCAATTAGTTTTATTTGTTACATTTTCGACATAATTTATATAATTTTTTACTGAAATACAATCAACTACAATAATAACTACGCATTTCATTCGGAAGTATTAAAATTAGGCTTCATGAAAATTCACCATTAGAACCTTCATAATCTTCATAATATGGTGGGACTCACTTTCGGTACTGGATATAGATGAATTATTTTGTTATTCTCTCTGGATTTCCCACAAATGATACAAAAACGGAACATGATCAAATTATTATTGTACAAACTACACAGAATGAAACTATTAGATATTCACAAATTTAATTCAGCCATGTTTCGCCAGCACAGTAGCTTCTTCACTGTCTGACTGAATAAAGTTTGTGGAGATCGAATCGTTTTCTGTGTATTTTATACAATTACTATGGATCTTCATCAAGTAACGGCCGATTCAATCAGACAAATTGAATTACTATTGAATGAATGATGAATTTCTAAGAAAAAAACAGCAAAATGGAGAAAAACATTATTAATAGTCATCAATACAAGAAAATTGCACAATGAAATTTAGAATCCGTCACAACTATTTATTTTTGAATAGTATTTGAAGTTTGTTGAAATTCCATAAAATTGACAACAGGCTTCAATCACCATATCCCTGGAATATTGACAGTACCAAAATTCTATGAGGGCGCGATGTCTGGAACCTACTAAAGAAGCAGACCACTATTTCATTTGTTTATTTGTCTTTATTTGTCAACACCAGGGTTTTTAAGCATCTTAGTTGTCATGTAGACTTCACGTTTCTCGAGTTGTTGATGTTACCATGGTAACTATAAAAAACGCGCGTTTTTGAAAGTTCGATTTAAACACTGAGACGTGCTTTAAATTGGTAAAATGGGGCACCATTAAAAAAAATTATCACTAATCGAGATAAATAGTCATACTTTTATTCACAAAAATACTTATATGTTTTTTGGATCTTTGACTGAAAAAATTCGAAGAACATTTCGAATTTTATTTCAAAGTTATGGTGGTATAGACAGCTATTGAAACTCTTTAAGGAAAAAATCTCTTAAATTATTTCAACGAGAGTTGTGTTTGGAAGAAGTCTGCAAAAGTTGCACAATATTATGTTGATAATATGAATTGTGAATTTTAGCTTTATCTTATCTCTATTTGATGTTGCGTTATCATTCTGACCCATTAATAGAAACGGTTCGTTGTATATATCAGAGAATGGAGTTCTGATTCACTTCATCTTCCCTTTGTAGTCGGTTACCTGTTCAAACACAATACCTTGTTGGTTATTATGGAAAGTTCGAACGTAGATATTTCGATCTGATATTGCCATTATATGCTACCTGTCTGGCGGCCTAGATAGTAATAATTAATATACTACAGAGTATAGGGAACAGAATACCGCTTAAATCGTGTGTTGATTCGAAAAGTTTGCTATCGCCGAGACCACACATTGGGGCCAGTGTTGTCACTCATATTGGCTTATGTTCGCGGTAGTTTTTTCTCGAGCATCCACACATTGTAGAGATTTTAGATTGTAGGTTGCCCTGCCCTGCCCTGCGTACTCATAAGCACCTAGTAGATCTTTTGTGTCTGACTTTTAAATGTTCCGCAGTTTCAGCGAAGTTCCAGAAGTAGCGGCAACTGTCACTCTCTGATTTGCCACTTTTTAGGTGAAACTTCAGGTAGTGTCCAACTCGAGCAGATGTTTAGCTTTTTTGGCGATAAGGTCACTAGCCTTTTCGCTTGTCTTTGTCCTGGCACTTTATTACAGTGATATTTCATATCATATCGGTTATTCAGCGTCGAAATTATTCTTTCAAGTGGGCTTTGCAGAGCCTACAGAAGGGCTCGGTGTCGGGAAATTGTGTTTGGGCCTTCTTTGGTAAGACAGTCTGTTCTAAGACATCTGTAAACTGGTACCTATATCAAAGTGACCTCGTTGTTTTCTTCCAGTTGTCGCAGGGATTGTTTGTGGTACCAAGTCATCTTAGACTCACAAGTGTGTGACTTCAAAGCTTTCAGAGCTGCTTCGCTATTGGACATCAGTGTATATATATATTTTTCCTCCGGGTGTCCTTTTGGAGGCACTCCTGGGCACAAATTTCTATGGCATGTGCTTCTGCTTGAAAGATGGTTAAGAGTGTTTCTAAAGGGTTTTGATAGCCTGCAATTCAGCTCTGTAATGAGGTCCATTTTCTATGCAAATTTAGTGTTAGTTTATAACCACTCCAAACTGCACTTCGTAGTCGTATCTACCTAACTGGCATATTATCAGCTGTCGGTTTAAACATGATTTCTAGGGAAATGTGTTCCAAAATCTTCAGATGCCCGATTAGATTTCCTATTGAAGTTTACTGGCTCAGTCTAAAGGCAATGATTGCTGCTTCTTTCATTACGAATAGGTGCGATGGCGGAAGGTTCAACATTACCTCCAATTACTTACCTGCAGTAGGTCACGTAAATATCGCCCCTGTGATTCCCACACAACCTAGCCGCTGCATTTTCTGCAGCTTGAATTATGCTGAAGTTTGTTGCATCTTTGGCGGCCATATCAGTGAAGCATAGGTGACCGTAGGTTTGATGATCGTTTGGTATGACCAGTAGATCATTTCTGGTTTCAGACCCCATGTCTTATCAAAGACTCTGCGGTATGTCAAGCTTGCTGCCACAGCCCTGGAAAGAGTTCGATTGATTTGGCTGTTCCATGTCAGCTTCTGGTTGATTATTAGCTCAGATATTTTACCTCTTTGGAATATGGAATTATTGAATATAGATGTATACATATGCAGTGAAAGTTATAAAACACATTGAGGAATCTTTTTTATACGAACAACAGTTCCATTGGAAGAATTTTTGGGAGATAATGATTTTTTAAATGAAGCGCGGTTTATGGTTGACATCGCGCCGGCTGTCTGTATACCGCTCAGCCTCAGACTGCTCATAGTGCTGTCGACGTTGAGTTGTAATTCACTAAAGATTCCTCTGTTTTTATTTGTGTTTCCTGGTATATATAACATATAACCTGGTGAGTAAACAAATAATGGAAAAATTCTGGTTTCGTGAAAGAGTTGCATTTCAATGGTTTGCTTATTTTTCCAGTGTGAAATAATGATTTTTCAAAAGTAAGCCTTATTGTGCTCGTGCCGTGCCCACGCGTACGAGTGAACCGCAAAACTAAACTTACATCAGTTCTGTAGCTGACAAGCATATAACTAAGCCTAAGGCCCAATACAGGGGGCAAAATGATCACCTAACCGATGAGACTTCGTATACATCTGATCTTAATACCAAGTTGTACCACATGCTATTTGCGAAAATTCTTTATGGCGGGCCGTTAACATAGAAGCATATAGAAATACTCGTTCCAGGTCCCATCTCGAATTTTCTCTTTGTGGTCTAGAATTTCTTGGGTGTTCTAGAACTTGGATTTCACTTCATCCGATTATGAGATTGTAGGGCGATGGTGTATAAGGCAAGATATCCTGATCTTATGTCAAATTTTTACCTATAATGTACGGAGTACTGCATAGCTCAATAAAATAAATCAGACAGTCAGCCCCGAACACCCTCCAACAATAATATAGTAACCGGCTGGGATTTTGTCTTTATAGCTATTTAGAAGTGTTGCGTCCACACGCAATTGTGTGTATTTCTTTTATGTTTTAATTTAAATAATTTCTTATTTTTTCATTTTTTCTAAATTTAGTCTCCATTTTTTTCTATACTGTAATCTTATTAATTATTAATTATCATTTTTGAATGCACTCTGATATTATTAATTATTAAGTATCATTTTTGAATGCTCGATCCAAGATTGGTTTATCGTGGTTCACCGTGTATATTTTTTATCGCGATCAGCCTTTCAGATTTCAATTTAACACCTAGCGGAGAACAAGTAAAATGTACTTCTCTGTCTGTTCTTGACAAATATTCGTTGAGTGCGAGCCTTATGGGTTTTCCGTACACTTTTCGTTAAACTACAAAATTTCCGTTACTACCGTCAAATCGTCGACGTAAAACACGAATTCGAATTTGTTGGTGCGAAACTGCGAACTTTTATTAGTGAAAAGAGGTTCCGTGGGTGCCCAGGACTTTCGACCCAGATCCCAAAGTTGCCGGCCGGCCAAACTTCAGCCCTTCAGGATCATTCCGATAAGGTAAGAAATTTGAAAGGCACGCCACGCCGACTTCAATCTCCAAATTAGTCTCAGTCCATTTTTCTCTCCTGAGTAATTTTTTCTTTTTGGGGTATCAATTTCAGGAATTTTTAATCGTGAAATCTCCCCTAACAAATAACATTTGGTCCTTCGAGCTGGGATAAGTGCTAATTTGGATTGGTTATTCAATATATGATTAATTTATTCATACTTTTCACTATTATTTCCAATTTTATTTAAATCGTGTAAAAGTGTACAAGTGTTTTTCGGTTTTTTGTTTTCGACAAAAAAAGTAGCTAGACAATTTGTCCGATTCACAAAGCTGAGACACACGTTTATACTGCCATTTCTCTCGAACGGGAAGTAGAACACCGAACAATTCTTGCACGTAAATCGAGCTTGAATTGCCGTATGTAAATTTATTCTCAACTGGAATTCGGAAGTTGTGATCAGCTGTTTCATCGGGAGTGCATTGAACATTGTACCGGGTGGCTCAGACAATTGTTGTTCATTCGAAATTCATTAAATAAATTGTGACTCTATTTCAATTGTCAATTGACTGGTTAAACTGTTTTTGCAGAAATTATTCATTCTTAAAGCCTTACATTTTCTTTTTGGGCTTCTTTCTGGCCTTTATTCATTTTGAATAATTATGGCAGACAAAAAGAAAGCAACTAATCTTCGAAAATCTCAAATCGTCAAAATCAAGGATCTATACACGATAGCCAAGAAGGCAGAATCTGATTCAAATTCTGTCTCTTTATTCAAGATGTGGTATGAAGAAATTGATTTCATAAAGGAAGCATTCTTTGAACATCATAATGTCATTATAGGTTCGGCATCCGATAATGAATTTGATGCAGAGGACGATATACGAAAAGATTTCGATAAACAATTTTATGAAATAAAAACAATATATTTTAGCTTACAACAGCCAACTACACCTTTTCAATCTCTAGCGAATGATTCGGTGTCTAATATTTCACTTCCGAAAATTCAACTTTCGACATTCAATGGTGAAATCACAACTTTTCCGTCATACATTGAAATGTTTGATGCGTTGATAGGCAACAATCTAAAATTAACTGACATTGAAAAGTTCAATTATTTACTGTCCTCAATTAAGGGCCCTGCCTTGGCTCTGGTAAAAAACTTACCAATGACCTCTGCAAATTACAAAATTGCCTATGACACACTTGTCAAACGTTATAAAAATTCGCGCCTCATTGCAGCAGCTCATTGGTCTTCCATTGAAAACACGATGAGATTGAATTCTAACAATTCTGTCGAACTGAGAAATTTACTTCTTTTCGGAAAATTTGGCCGCTTTAAAAAGTTTAAAATTTCCCGTTGAGCACTGGGATTTCATTTTGGTGCAAATGCTGTTGAATCGAATAGATGTTTCTATAGCAACTCGTTTTGAACTTCAACACAATTCGCCAAATACACCTAGTTATCAAGATTTATTCGACTTCTTATCCAAGCAGTGTTCAGCGTTGGATAATTTGAACTTATCTAAAAAATTTAAAATTCAGAAAAAGGTTGAATTTCCTAAATCACATTTTTCTGCTCGGCCAACTACTTCATTACACGTACAAACGAATATATCAAGCTGTATTCTTTGTAATTCTGACCACATGATATACAAATGTCCTGACTTCGTGAAGAAAACTCCTCAGGATAGGTATCAACTTGCAAAAAACCTAAAACTGTGTATTAATTGTTTAAATCCTACTCACAGTTCAAAAAATTGCAAATCAGGTGGTTGTCGACGCTGTGGTGCAAGACATCACACAGCCCTTCACTTTAATCAAAGTTCTGAAGCTAGTAAGTTTTCGGTTGAACCTTCCCGTGAAGTGTTAGAAAACTTACAATCTTCATCTTCTTCGGGTACAGCCACACAATCAAATAGTTCATCTGCCATGGTATCCACAATTCATGCTGGGTTTTCGTCCCACCAAAGTAATGTTCTATTGTCAACCGCACGGGTGGAAGTTCTTGACATTCAGGGTGGTTACCAACCCTTACGTTGTTTGCTCGATTCTGGCAGCATGACTTCTTTCATCACCCAACAAAGTGTTCAACGCCTTGGTTTACGTACTCATACCTTTTCCGTACAGTTGAATGGTTTGGGATCTATGAGTTCATTTGTCAACAACGGCGGAGTTACCTTGGAAATTCGCCCCGTGAAACAGGGTAGTCCGGTACTCAAATTTGATGCCGTTGTTCTCCCAAAAATTTGTTGTAACTTACCTCAATCTAAGCTTGCAGTTCACAAGAACTGGCCTTACATATCTAACATAAAGTTAGCCGACCCGGAATTCTATATTCCGGGAAAAATAGACATTTTATTGGGTGCTGATACATTTTCTCAGATTCTTACTCATGGGCACATAGTTGGTTCTAATGGTGAACCTGATGCTCTCAACACAATTTTCGGTTATGTTTTGATCGGAAAATTCAACCATTCTGATCCGCCCCCCTTATCAGTTTCCTCACTTTTTTGTTCCTCTTCAAAATCTGTTCACTTGGAAGATCTTGTTAAAAGGTTCTGGGAACTCGAACGTGTTCCTGAAATTTGTACAAGATCAGCCGAGGACGAAATGTGTGAACAAATATTTCTGAGTACCCATAAACGATCAGAAGAAGGTCGTTTTATCTTACAGTATCCTTTTCGTGATAGTTCTCCCACGTTCCCGGGATCCCGAAACTTAGCGTTAAGACGATTTTATGCTTTAGAAAATCGTCTTCTGAAACAACCCGAGCTGTACAAACAGTACTGTTCGTTCATGAAAGAATATATTGATCTAAAACACATGGAGCTTGTTTCAAGTTCTGAAGAATCTCCTCACAATTATTATATCCCCCACCATTGTGTTTTGCGACCTGAGAATCAGACTACCAAATTGAGGGTAGTATTCAATGCTTCAGCCAAGCAGTCAGGTCAGTCATCATTGAATGATAATTTATTGGTGGGAGAAAAATTACAACGTGACATTGTCACGATTCTTCTTAATTTCCGTTTACACGCTGTTGTCATGACGACTGACGTAAAAATGATGTACAGGCAGATTCTCATCTCTCCCAGTCAAAGAGATTACCAACGCATTTTATGGCGTTTTTCTCAAGAAGAAGCGGTGCAAATATATCGCTTGATGACTGTTACTTATGGTGTTACTTCCAGCCCCTTCCTCGCCATACGTACCCTTTTGCAGTTAGGTGAAGACCATAAAAATGAGTTTCCAATCGCAGCAAAAGTCCTATCAAGCGACACTTTTGTTGATGACATTGTAACTGGTAGTGCTTCTGTCAAAGATGCACTGTCTCTACAAACCCAACTCATTGCCCTCTTGAAGAAAGGTGGTTTTGAGTTAAGAAAATGGTCGAGTAATGTCCCTGCAATTCTAGACCATTTACCGAAATCTCATTTGGGACTCGATGCGTTTTCATTTGATGGAGAACCGGAAAGTTCTCAAAAGGTATTGGGTCTCCAATGGAACCCGTCCTTAGACTGCTTCAAGTTTTCCTTACCTCCAATTGTTGAGGCTAGTTGTACGAAGAGAAATCTTCTCTCGAGCTTAGCTAGGATTTTCGATCCCTTGGGATATCTGTCCCCAATTACATTTCGGATTAAATGTTTAATCCAACAATTGTGGACATATAAAATTGGCTGGGATCAAGAAGCTCCCCACGATATTGTTCGCATCTGGGAAAAGTATTCTAGCGATATTTCATCAGTATCCAAACTTAATTTGCCACGTTCATTGGTACCTCGAGAGTATTCCAATTGTCAACTCCATTGTTTTGGAGATGCCAGCGAAAAAGGGTATTGTGCTGTAGGATATCTTGTGTTTTATGGAAACTCCGGTGAAGTCAATACTCAGTTCGTTTGCGCTAAATCCAAAGTGGCACCTCTCAAAACTGTCTCACTTCCGAGACTCGAACTTTGTGCTGCAGTATTAGTTTCAAAGTTAGTGGCATTCATTTGCAAAATTTTCAAGGATAAACTTTGCTTTGACAAAATTGTCTGTTGGTCTGACTCAACTGTTGTCCTTTATTGGATTAACTCTTCTCCACATCGGTGGAAAACATTTGTTGGCAACAGGGTTGCGGTCATTCAGAATAGTGTTCCCTCTGAATCTTGGTTCCATGTATGTTCTGCAGAAAATCCTGCAGACATCGGATCACGCGGACTATTACCCACAGAGTTGTTACACAGTTCCTTATGGTGGGCGGGGCCTCAGATTCTCCGTTCATCATAACCCGAGCTCCCAACCGAGACAGACTCTCGTATTACACCCACTGAAGACGTGTTGAAGGAAGAACGCCTCATTGTTTTAACTACAACCTCGCCCCCTCCTAATTTTTTGGATACATTATTACATAATCATTCATCTCTCTCTAAATCAATTCGTATTCTGAGCTACGTCCTACGGTTCATGAAAGAAGAAAGTCATCTTTCATATATCACAAGTAATGAATTACATAGGTCTCTTTTCAAATTTGTGAAAAATACGCAGGCCGTCCATTTTGCTGAAGAGATTCGTCTCCTTAAAATTATCGCCTTTTCTCGATGATGAAGGAATTCTCCGTGTAGGCGGTCGTCTTCGTCATGCACCGTTGCCGTTTGCTCGAAAATATCCGGCGTTGTTGCCAAGTCGTAGCAGATTAACCGACCGAATTATTGAATTTACACATCTGAAATACTTTCATGTTGGTGTTCAAACCGTACAGTATTTAATTTCACAGAATTTTTGGATATTGTCGTCCAAACGGTCGATTCGTCGAATTTTATCAAAATGCATCAAGTGTTGGCGAGTGAATCCTTCATCTCTACAGCCCCCCATGGGCGACTTACCCTCCGAACGGGTGTCTCAGATGAAACCGTTTCTCCGTGTCGGAGTCGATTATGCAGGCCCTTTCACCATTACCATGTCAAAATTTCGTGGTGCTAAGACCACAAAGGCTTACCTGTGCCTCTTTATATGCTTCGCCACTAAAGCTGTGCATTTAGAATTGGCATCCGATTTGTCCTCGGACGCTTTTCTAGCAGCCCTCCGTCGATTCATTGCTCGTCGAGGACGATGTCAATTTATTTCCAGTGATGGAGGCACAAATTTCGTTGGGGCTTATCGCCAACTTAACAGTTATCTTTCAGGCGCCGCTTCCCACGAGGCCATTCTTTGGAAGCGAATTCCAGCTTCTGGTCCTAATTTCGGAGGTTTGTGGGATGCGGGGATTAAATCTGTTAAAACCCACTTGGTCAGAATTGTTGGGGATCAGGTGTTGACCTACGAGGAGCTCCTCACGGTACTCGTGCAAATTGAGGCCATACTAAACTCTCGTCCACTTACTCCGTTCAGTAATGACCCAAATGACATAAGTGCCCTTACGCCTGGCCATTTTTTAACACTGGAACCGCTGACCGCATCTCCCGAACCTGACTTACGGGACGTCGCGATCAATAGGCTCTCCAGATGGCAATTATTGATTCGTATGCATCAGGACTTCTGGGACAGGTGGTCCAAAGAATATTTGCACACTCTCAATCTAAAGGTTAAGGTTGACTGATAATAAATCACCACCCATAAAAAATGGTGCTTTGGTGTTGATTAAATGTGACAATGCGCCCCCCATGAAATGGCAATTGGGTCGCATTCATGAAGTCTTTCCTGGCAAAGACGGACATATCCGTGTGGCTTCGGTGAAAATGGCGAACAATATTCTCCGCAGACCTGTGTCTAAGCTTTGTCCGTTACCCCTTGAATCTTAAAATCCGTTCGCATTTTAGGTGGGCGGTATGTTGCGTCCACACGCAATTGTGTGTATTTCTTTTATGTTTTAATTTAAATAATTTCTTATTTTTTCATTTTTTCTAAATTTAGTCTCCATTTTTTTCTATACTGTAATCTTATTAATTATTAATTATCATTTTTGAATGCACTCTGATATTATTAATTATTAAGTATCATTTTTGAATGCTCAATCCAAGATTGGTTTATCGTGGTTCACCGTGAATATTTTTTATCGCGATCAGCCTTTCAGATTTCAATTTAACACCTAGCGGAGAACAAGTAAAATGTACTTCTCTGTCTGTTCTTGACAAATATTCGTTGAGTGCGAGCCTTATGGGTTTTCCGTACACTTTTCGTTAAACTACAAAATTTCCGTTACTACCGTCAAATCGTCGACGTAAAACACGAATTCGAATTTGTTGGTGCGAAACTGCGAACTTTTATTAGTGAAAAGAGGTTCCGTGGGTGCCCAGGACTTTCGACCCAGATCCCAAAGTTGCCGGCCGGCCAAACTTCAGCCCTTCAGGATCATTCCGATAAGGTAAGAAATTTGAAAGGCGACTTCAATCTCCAAATTAGTCTCAGTCCATTTTTCTCTCCTGAGTAATTTTTTCTTTTTGGGGTATCAATTTCAGGAATTTTTAATCGTGAAATCTCCCCTAACAAATAACAAGAAGAAAATTTTTGATCTCAGGGAGGAAACTTTTCTTTCCTCCTCGGGAGGAAGAGAACCATTTTTTCTCCCTTGTTCAGGTGTTGATAATGAATAATATATTGGGCATCAAACTATCGTCTACCTTAATTGATTTGAAAATACAGAGTGGTCCAACGAAAAGTATGCACCTAGCTTTCTCCTTTTTTTGGAATTCATAGCAAAAATGCTCGGACACGTGAAGTGTGCCTTTGAGGGGGACAGATTTTAGATATATTTTGCAACTTTAACCCCCTAGCGAGGGGGTGTCACAACCCTAAAAATTTAAATGGAACGTGGGGTCGAGTGATATATCATTTGAACGGGCACACAATTATCTTTCCAATGATACCCTATTTGTTGAAATTTACTGAAACAGTTATTGCGAAAACGGCTTTAAGAACATTAACCCGATAATTGTGGTATTAATGAAAAATACAAATCAGGTTTGGTTACTAGGAATCAGGATAACGACAATCATTTCTAAATTACTTCATTTTACCGAAAGCAACATTTCAACGATATTTTTTTTTATCACAACTAAATTCCCCATTTATCGTTTGCGTGTTTTTGTCGAAAACGACTGCAGATAAGTGTAGGAAAAAAACTCACTGTGGTTGCTGTTGAAGTTATTTCAGTTTCACTGTACAAAATGGTTTATTCCATTCCAGAACGAGTTGAAATAATTGTGAAACTGTATTTTCAAAACAATAGTTGTGCTAGACGTACAGCTCGCTTGTTTAAGGACAGTCATCCCGATACAAATGTGAATGATTCGTATGTTACCAAGTTAGTTATAAAGTTTATCGATACCGGGTCTGTTTGTAATGTGAAACACCAGCCGCAGAACCCCATCAGAAATGAAGCTGTGGAAGTCGCTGTTTTGGGGCATGTTCAATTGGATCATACTCAAAGTACCCGTCAACTAGCTGAAGTCTCAGGGGTCTCCCGTTCGTCCATAATACGGATTTTAAAAGCGTACAAATTTCATCCGTACAAAATTAAATTAGTACACGAACTAAATAGTTCAGTCGACAGGTAGTTTCAGATAGAAAAAGGTCGGAAGTTAATGAAACTTTAAGATGTTGTTCAGGGATGGTTGATTAACATTTTCTCAAGTTTTGGACCTCGAGGAGCCTGTGCTAAAAAAGAAGGGGGGGGGGAAACTGCAAGTTTTTCGACCTTGGTGTGGTTTTTCCTCAATAACTTTTTTGCCTTACATTCTACAGCAAAAATGTCGTTTTACTTTTTTGTAGACCGTCAAATTCCCTACGAATTTGTTGCCTCAAACATGTTTGTGTGTCAATTTGTTACCGAGATATGGCGCTTCGAAGAATAGGTAATTTTTCAAATTTCGCCACAAAATGCAGAATTCCACCCTATTTCTTCTGTTATACAAGAATTATGATGAAATGTAGTTGCTATTATAATTCCTACTTGAAATCACCAACTTTAGATAACCCCCACCCCTGCTTGCCCACCAGGTGTCAAATCGTTCCACCCAAGGACAAGAGAGTGTCGGGCCGAGGGGAGTGTGTGATCAGCTACAGCACTAAAAAGCTGGAAAACAATAGATGTTAGAGCACTGCTCCATTGGAACTGCGGAATACAAACGATGAGTCAATATTCAACATAGAAGGCTGAAATTTGTCTATTCTACCTGCGCTACCTACAACCACATTCGAGATGCTATGCATCATCTACGTGCAGAGACACTCTGGGAGCAATGTGATTGTTGTATTTGATGTATAACCCACAAACGCAGGCTATCAAAGCACCAAAGCCACAGAACGAGCTCGCCGTTCTGCATTACAATCAGCAACCAAAGTCGTGTTCTCCTCATGGTGACCATAGCACAGGAAAAGCTCTTGGCAAACGATCATAATAAGAGCGCATTCATTTCGATGTTGATGACACGAAGACGGATGCTAGCATTGAAGTGAAGCAGGCATATGAGGACGCCGACGTGATGATCGTCAACACAGCCATATCCAAGGCCAGCGAATTCGACAGCGTCATAATTACTGCTGAAGATGTGGACATACTCATTCTGTTGACAGCATTAGCTACGTCCACAAAAAACATCTACCTTCAAAAAAGTGGAAGAGGCAGTGGTCCCACTGTCCTCTACTCGCCAAGTTCCTTTCCTCCCAAGGACATACTTTTCCTTCACGCAGTGAGTGGTTGTGATACCACTTCAGCAGCGTTTGGATTGTGGAAGAAGAAAATTTGCAGTACCTACATGAAGAATACCTCCCTCTCTGCAGTAGTGGCCCCGTTTCCCACACCAAACGCTACTCCTCAGCAGATCAGCGACGCTGGAGAAAAGTTCCTGGTAGCAGTTTATGGAGGCAACATTGACAGAGACAATCTCGACGACCTAAGGTACCAATTATTCACACGATCAGTGACGAAGGCTAAATTACAACTAGCCCGCCTACCACCAACAAGGGACGCTGCCAAGTACCACTTCCTCCGCACTTACCAGCAATATCAGTATGGGGCTGGAGCCTAACCACACGAGGGGTACTACCGATCCCCACAACCAGAAATGCTGCGCCGGATGGCATCCTCCATATTTTTTCCTGCAAGTGCTGCAAAGGCTGTAGCAGCGGAGCTTGCGGATGCAAGAAAGCAGGTCTCCGATGCTCAGCAATGTGCAAGCGCTGCACAGGCCACTCCTGCGAAAACGCCCCCGCAACTGATTTGATCGAGGAAGACTCACCAGAAATATTGGACGAAAACGATGACAGCCACATCATTGACAGCCTTATCGCTAAGGAGGACGACGAGCTGTTACGAGCAGAACCAGCGGCTAAGAAATCTCGGCAGGAAATGTAATGAGTACAAATGAGTACCTACCCACTATGATTAGCTATAATATATTTATTCCTCAATATAATATATGCCTTGAGAATAACTTAATATTGTTAATTAAATTAATTTTTTTCACGAAAGGACTACGTCTTTTTTTCTTCCTGTCCTGGGATAATTATGTAGGGGAACGGGGGATATCGATCCGAAAAGTAACTGATATCAATACCAAAATGATGTGAATAGGTATGGTTGGCTTTCATCAGAAAGTTAGCTTTTGAGAATTGGGGTTGAGTGGCCGAAGGAGGAGTGGGGTGTCCAAAGTTGGTGACTTCAACTAAGAACCATAATTACTACATCATTTCATCATAATTCGGGTATAACAGATGAAATAAGCTGTAATTTTGCATTTTTTGTCATTTCTTAGCAAATTTTGAAACATGACCTTTTTTTGACGTGCCATATCTCGGTAGCGAATTCACATACAAACATGCTTCTTCAGTCAAAATTGTATAAAATTTTAAGCTCTTCAAAAAAGTATCGATATGATTTTTTCCGTAGGACGTAAGAGAAAAAAGTAATCGAGGAAAAACCGTCCCTGAAAAACCTCCTGAAGTTTCATTAACTTCCGACCTTTTTCCACCTAACCCCACTTTTTCCAACCTGTCGACTGAACTAAAATGAGGATGATCCTGATCGAAGGCTGCAATTTTGTGAACAAATGAGTCAGCGTTTAAGTGAAGATCTGCACTTATTATTTAATATTTGTTTTACAGATGAGTGTACATTTTATTTGAATGGAGCTTTGAATAGGCATAATTGCTGTTACTGGGATGACAGTAACCCACATTTATTCCGTTCATACCCAGGCCCCTCAAAGAATAAACGTCTGGTGTGGCATATTAGGAAGTTATATCATAGGACCACTTTTCATTCCTGGAAATTTAAATGGTGAAATCTACCTAAACATGCTTGAAGACGCAATTGATCCTTTCATCACACAAATAATAGAAGATGACCCAAATCATAATGCTGATCGACTTCATTTCCAGCAAGATGGAGCACCTCCGCACTATGTTGTTCCTGTACGAGAATTTTTAGATAACCGGTTCCCCGGACAGTGGATTGACAGGAGAGGCTCAATGGAATGGCCTGCCAGGTCACCTGATTTATCGCCTTTGGACTTTCTTCTATGGGGACAATTGAAAAATAAATGATTTGCTACGAAGCCCGAGTCCATAGAAGATCTTCGCCAACGGATATGCTACAAAATGTTAGACATAGAATTGAACACAATCCGTATCATTGTATGAAAGCAAATGGGTCACAATTTGAACACTTGTTGAAGTAACGTTTTAATAAATCAATTTAACAGCTTGTTTATTTTTTTTCCAAAGCACTATTACAAGTAACAAATATTGAAACGTACTACTACTTGTAAATGTTTTAATTCCTAGTAACCAAAACTTATTTGTATTTTTCATTAATACCAAAATTATCGGGTTCATGTTCTTGAAGCCGTTTCCGCATTAACTGTTTCAGTAAATTTCAACACATAGGGTATCATTTGAAAGATAATTTTGTGCCCATTCAAATGATATATCACTCGACCCCACGCTCCATTTAAAATTTTAGTGTTGTGACACCCCCTCGCTAGGGGGTTAAAGGCACAAGTTGCAAAATATATCTAAAATGTGTCCCCCTTAAAAGCAAACTCCAAAAAGGATAAAAGCTCGGTGCATACTTTTCGTTGGACCACTCTGTATATCTATTACGTTGTCGACATGGCATCAATTTATGAGAGTACTGAATATAATTCTTTCAGATAAAATTGAGGGGGCATTCAAATATGGGATCAAATAAATGGGATGTGATTCGAATGAAATTGAGTATTTATTTCCATCTCAGCTGAAGAATCTACAAAAAATGTCAAGAATTTTTGGTAAAAGAGTCGATAACTCAAATATGATTCGTCGTATCGATTTCAAACAAGGACATGCTTCTAGAGGACGTTCGATTCTATATTACTACGTCTGCGGCAGCACTTCATGATGCTTTTCACAGATAATCGAGGTAGCTGCAATGGTATTTTTCTTCCATTAAAATTTGAAGCAATCTGTATTTCCAATCAAAATGAATTTGGTATAAAAAAAAAGGTAGAACGTTGATCTATGTACGTGCTGTAATATTTTTTGAAATTATTTTTTTATCTACCCAAAAACTTGCTTCAAAGTAACTGCATTTTTGGAACATTTTTGAGATTTTTTTTGTGAAAAAGAGGATTGAAAGGATACCGCACACTTTGATAGGGAAAGTGCACCCCTGTCAAATTACCTGAATTTTTATATGTTATAGTCCAAATCATTTCAAACAAAAAGTCCAATGGTCATAACTTTTTCTATAGGCTAGTTTTGACGCTAGAGGCCGCTGAAAACTCTCATTTTTTTCTCCATTGTTAAACAACTCAAAACGTTATCCTGAATAATTTTCACTATTCTGAATAATCATTAATATTAGATACTATTGAAAGTATTGTTCATTGGTGTCATAACAGGTGGTCAATTATACAGTATGTTCCAGCTAGTTTGGTCAGATTAATACGTCAAGTTGATGATGCGACTTAAGGAAGATATAACAAAAAGCAGTCTATTTCATTTCGATAGGGTTGTGTCGAATGAGTATGTAACTATATCTGATTATTTCATTGGCGCTCAGGAAGAGTGGCGGAGATACGTGTAATTTAGAGAAAATAATGGGCCATAACTCAATATATTAAATGTCACATTTAACGTACCTATTGAACCTGGTACCGTTGACCCTAATAAAAAATTCTCGAAACTTTGACATCGTTTTCAAAGCCATCTACAGAAAAACGTATTTTTTTCTACATTAAAGGGATACAATGTTTTCATATTATCCAGTACGTACCCAACAATTTCGAAAATACTCAAAAAAGTTTCAAAACTAATCTGGACTATAACATTTTTATACAGGGTGGGGCAATAGTCCTTCAAAGTTCAATTTCTCAAGTTCTAATATGATATCGATTTAAAAACGAAAGTTAACTAGACAACTAGATCCTGTTGAACAAGAATTTATTGCCACATATACAGGACGATACGAGAAAAAAATTGGGTTGGAAGGTGGTGGGCATTATTTTAAAATGAAATATTAATAATAATATATATCAGTAAATTCAAATATCTGCGAAAGCTTCACTCATCCCTAAACTATTATTGATTGTCTCTGAATCGCCTGGATGTTACGAATTTCTGGTTGAAATGATTCCAGTTGCAGTTGCATTCCGTAAAAATCCCTGACCGATTTGTAATATTCCTTATAATTTCTCATGCTTTGCAATTATACAGGATGGCCGAAAAATATTTTTCATACGGAACTTTTTGAATATAGGTAACTTTAGCTTTCTTTTAAAAGGAACGCTCCATATATTTTTTGATTATGTGACGTAGAATATGGTGTAGAATAGAACTCATAAACATTTTTTAATTGTAGATACCTAAGGCGATTTGTAACCATTTTAGAATTATTGAACTCTAAAAATTGTAACTAGCTGGAACACACTGTATAAATGACCAAATATAACAAAACACTTTCAATACTTTCAATTGCATCTCATATTAATGACTGTCAATATTTTGATCAATCAGAATAAGTGATGATTATACAGGATTACGTTTTGCGTCGAGTTTTGGGTTGTTTAACAATGATGAACAATTGAGAGTTTTCAGGGGCCTCTAGCGCCAAAACTAGCCTATAGAAAATGTTGTGCCTATTAAACTTTTAGTTTGGAATAACTTGGACTATAACGTATAAAAAATTCAGCCAATTCGACAGGGTGCCATTTTCCCTAATAAAGTGTGCGGTACCTTACAATTTCTATTTCAGCACGTACCTACCCACTAAGCAAAGTAACATTCATTCAATATTTCAGTAACTTTTCATGGTAATGTGTAATGTTACATCAGAGTTTTCTGCTACCTTACTGCAAAGGTTCGGCAACTACTGAAACTACTGAAATCAATTATTCCAGCTAGGTTACTGCAACATTGCATATAATATACAGGAAAATTGCAAATGTGATATTAAAAATGACGTCTTATGACAATGTTGCAGCAACTACTGAAATGGATTGATGGATGTGACTTTTTATAATTAGTAGTTGCAGCAAGGTACACATTCAATATTATGTTATATAGCAGCAACTTACCACCAATCTTGTCCATTCGTTTCCATAACATAACAGTAAGATTTCATAAATTACTTTCCAGTATGTTTGTTCGCTACTGAAGAATTTTTGGATTGTCACTACTTGCTACTAATATTGATAGAAAATGAACGCAATCTTTATGGGAGACAGATTTGTTTTGATATCTTGGAAAATATCATTCAGTATTGATGTGTCCTCTATGGAAATCAGATTCATCATTTTCTAGTTTTTAGAAACAAGCAGTGAATACCCAAAAAATCTTCTGATATGATACTTACATATTAAATATAAATACAGTATTTTCATTCGAAAAATAAATAATTAAATGTTTTTTCATATGCTTCTGTTATACATATGCATATGAGATTTTGTTAATTTTAAATGTCTATTTAAGTCTTGGAGGTTAAAAAGACAAAAATTTTATACTGAAACCTTTATTTGAAATATCACAAAAACATATAAGTACTCACATTAAAATGTAAAAAAAATCTGTTTGGTCTTATCAGGTACCTGAAACAAAATAATCATTGAATTGAATGTGCAGCTTAAATATCGACAACTTGATCTACTACCTAACCCTACAAGTAACGGGTTTTTGCAAATTGTAGCCAAGCCATCACAATTATTTCAATTGCATCCATCATCTTTGATGCAATGAAATGAATTTCTCATTGCACCTGAAACCAAAATGTTATAAATAATTATAATTGGTCAACTCAACAATTATGGTCTTATTTCAATAAAGAATGTACAATTGAATTTGTCCTTTATTATGACACTATTGTGCTTACATATTTGCTTTATATTCAAATTGAATTGCTCAAGTTTTAAAATTTGTATAGATTTCAATACTTTGATTCTGAAATTGTCTTTTTTGCTGGTCCAATAGCAAAACATCACACAATGATTTGTGAAAAAACGTTCAAGACTTCTTTCAACATAAGACTTTTCATTTTCATCATTTGCAAATGTAAAAGTACCTTTCAAATTGACACTATACTACTACCAGATTTATTCGCAATATAAGAAGAAAACAACATTTTCCTATTAAGCGCAGAATGAGCATACTAGACCATCCTAACCTAAAATAATAAATGATGTATCGCCTTACCTTCCATGAGGATGCCTTAAATTTATTAGCATTATTCATTGTGCTGCTTCAACTCTCATTGAACTCTTATTCAAAAAACAAAATTGCAGAAGAATATGTACTTTACTTAGGTACCTAGGTTAAGAACGAATGAATGTATCCAAACCGAAACCAACGCAAAAGCACGACTCACAGTCAACAACAATACAATTTACAATGGCAAAATGGCGCGAGGCGTGTGCTTGTCTGGGATCTGGGTGACTGGGTGTCGCCCCGTTCAAGACCGAGAAATTCAAAATTGGTTGGTTTCCTGATAGATGAAATATTATTTCAAGTTTCTTTATATTTACCATTTAAAATTGTCCTAGCGTATCATTTTATATATTTCTGCGATGATGCAATCGAAAACTGAAACGGTTGTAAATATCATGGAATTTCAAACTCAGTGCAACATTGCGATTTGAATTTGTTCGATAGTTCCAAATGTAACTTGCACTCACATATTGTTCGTAGATAGTTTCTGTATTGTTGCATTTACAATGAACTTTCATGGATCATGTAACATTACACTTGAAACTCAATCAATAGCTTGCTTTATAACTTACAAACAACTGTCTGTAGTTTCTTCTGTTATGTTGAAAACTTAAATATAACATTGAGCCTTATGCAATATTATATTATCATTTTACGATGGCAAGCCATACATAATATTGTGGTAATATTTTGTAACATTACATGTTTAGTGGGTAGAATTGAACGTCCTCTAGAATGCTGTCCTCATTTGAAATCGATACGACAAACCGTTTTTGAGTTATCAATTGACTCTTTTACCTTAAAAAGCGACCCAAATATGAAAGAAACACCAAAAACTCGAAAACGAAACAAGATAACGATAAAATTTATATGAACTGTTTTACTGTCCTCAAATAGATCTACAAAGAGGTCGTCCAAAATTTTGTCATTTCGAAAAACAAATTTTAAATGTGGACTTTGTCCTTGAACAGGCTTTCAAAAAGTTTCCATGAAATTTTTCCATATCTTGAATAAAAAAATTGAGGTGAGGAATTGAAAAAAAGATTCCGTTTTATTTTAGAAACAGCAAAAACTCGGTAAAGAAACGAGATATCGAAGAAATATATATGAACATTATTATTGTCCTCAAACAGATTTACAAAAAGTTCCTATATCATTATTTCATATCCTAAAAAAAATTGAGATTTTTTATGAAACTCGAATACGTCGAGTGCCGTAACCAGTCGTGTATCCAATTATTGATGGCAATTAATTAGTGTTTCAATCCAAGGACCTATAATATCGTATAAATACAGATGGACTTGGCATTGCCATACGTACAACACGGGTTGTTTTGAAGTCGCTCTAATTATAGGCGCGCGGGTTGCGGGGAAGAGAGTAGGTAGCGATACAGCGAATAGACTATGATCTTCCCACAACCGACAGGAGTGCACGCATTTGATGAAAATAGGGTTCAATCACAAGAAAATATACTGAATTTGAAATAATGATGAAAATATCAACGAAAGTGATAGAATATACAATCCGATGGGACTTCGTGAGATAGAAAAATTCGTATGACATACCTGATGTCATGCATTACTTCATTGACTGAGATAGTATCGATCCTTAGAAAATTAGGTTCACAAAGTTCGCAAAATGAAAAATAATAGACTTTTAAGACTTTCGTTTTCGAAGAATGGAAAGCTGAATACAGTCGACTGAAGAAATAATTAAAAAGTAGTGACTATAAAAAATGGTAATTTATATATTCAATAAATACCTGGGCTGAACTTAGGTTTACTTGAAATCTGATTAGGAAAAAACAATTCAACGAAACGATTGTGGACCCTCAGCCAATTGCAATTGTTTTGAGGAAATGCCCTGTTACCAAGTTGACCTCTTCGGATAACTGGAAATTTGATATGAAAAAATCAGTTA
Source organism: Chrysolina oricalcia (assembly GCA_944452925.2). Classification (NCBI taxonomy): domain Eukaryota; kingdom Metazoa; phylum Arthropoda; class Insecta; order Coleoptera; family Chrysomelidae; genus Chrysolina; species Chrysolina oricalcia. The sequence continues at coordinate 24,380,963 of OX101810.2, read as the reverse complement.
AACATCTCGATTATAGATCATCGACCTATTTTATTGGTCCTCTTTTTGCTTTGTGGAAATGCGCCGTTGCCAAGTTTTGGTCACTTGGAATTACTGGAAATCTTATATGGAAAAAACAATTGAACTTCTCGATTATGGACCCTCAACCTATTCTAATGATACCATTTTTGTTTTGTGGAAATGCGCCGTTGCCGAGTTTTTGTCTCTTTAGATAACTGGAAATCTGATGAGGATAGTTCTGAGTGGATACCATACTACTCAATAAGATGAATTGCGCTATGAAATTTGAACCTTGAAGAAATGCGCCACTGTTGCCAAGTCGTGGGCGCTGGAAATTAAAAAAAAAGATTCAAGGAAATTTGGCTCAAAGAATATCATTATAAATTTTCATCCCTATTATGAAAATACTTTCAGATATCTGATGACGCATGGTCCAAAAAACCATTTTTACTTCATTTAGGTTATCTCACTTAAAGTTCATATGATATACGTTGGAAATTTTTGAAATAACTAAATGATGCGAAAAAACGTTGAAATTCTCAAGTTCTGGATTCTCAGTCACAAATAATTATCACACTACTTACAGCTCACGGGCTATAAATGTTCAGTAGTTTGACGTCAACTTCATTTCCATCGCAACAAAAGTTACATCGTGTCTCTTTCTGCTGGTAGTTTATAAAATGCGAGCGCAGCGAGCATCTGCTGTGATTTCAACTTTTTATACTAATCAGTGACCGAATTACCAGCAACATTGATAACTAGGTTAGCTGGGTAAGGTTAGGTTGTGTCCCTTTTTTAGAAATTCGGTCCATGGCCGACAACGTGGGCAGTCAGACGAAAGAGACACACCGAAGGAGTGTCTCTTTCTTCTGGTAATTTATAACAGCACATTTCATCAAAATAAAAATGGCGTCATTAGAATCGGCTGAAAATCTATATTAATACTCTACATTGAAAATTTCTATAAAGCTTCTCTGAATGATTTCCCGCATCTATAACTTGGCAACAGCGCATTTCGCAAAGTCAAAATGTTATAGCAGGAACCACCTGGTTGAATAGAGTAATGTTTACTTCGATTCACCTTCATATCAGATTTCCAGTAATCCGAAGTGTCCAACTTGGCAACAGAGCATTTCCGCAAAAAAATGGTACTATTAGAATCGCCTGATGTCACAAAATGGTTACGTTCATTTATTTTTTCCATATCAGATTTCCAGTAATCCCAATTGACCAAAACTTGGCAACCACGCATTTCCGCAAAACAAAAATAGTACCATTAGAATATGTTGAGGGTCTATAATCGAGACGTTCAACTGTATTTTCGTATCAGATTTCCAGTAATCCGAAGAGGTCAACTTGGCAACAGAGCAATTCCGCAAAACAAAAAGGGTACCATTACAATTGGCTGAGGGCCCATAATCGCGATGTTCAATTGTATTTTTTCACAGCAGATTCCCAGTAAACCAAATTTTGACCGACTTTGGAACACATTCAGTTGAACATGTCATCCCAACTTTTTCAACAAAGCCGCTTTTTCTGTGACATCAGTTGGAAATCTAAAAATGAATCAAAATTTTGAAATACATTTCTTGGACTTTTTGGCAATTTTTTTTTTATGCATCATTCAAAGACCTAATGAAGTAGTAAATGTTTCGTGAAGTGTCATTTCATTATCTCCACATACAGGGTGTCAATTTGAAAACTTCCCACCCTTAATATCTTCCTTCCAGTAAACAATATGAGTAATCGAAAAAACAGGTCCATTTTATTGTCAAGGGGGACACTTTCAAGGATTATTTGTAGCCCTAGGAGGGGTAGATGTTACCCTTAGAATTTTAAATGGGAAGGGGGGTCAAGTGGCACATCATTTTGATGGGCGTTCAATTCTTGTTCCAATGGTACCCTGACTTATTATTTTGTGATGAGCATTTTCCGAAAAATTGCGTTCTAAACTAACAGAAGTAATTATTAGAACACCTATACTGAGATGCATTATTGTATTGACTCCCTTTAATAAAAATGGTTAGAAGAGTAGGTGGCACCGCTCCAACCCTTGAATGACAGGAATAAATTTATTACGCATGGGATTTTTTATTTGGTGGTTATTTTCCTTCTACACAATAAAATTTAATTTGCGAGAAAGACATTTCCAACATAAAATCTACTTACGCTTATCTTATTAGCTGTTCGAAATGTTGTCCATTTTGCTCTAAACAGTAATACAGTCTGTTTTCGAACTCCCCTCTAACATTACGGAAAACTTCACTAGGAATTGACCGGCATGCTGCTGTAATTCGTCTTTTAAGTTCGTCAATATCAGAAGGTTGTGTTTTATAAACAACGGATTTAAGATGCCCCCAAAGAAAGAAATCTAAGGGTGTTAAATCCGGTGATCTCGGAGGCCATTCAACTGCTCCCCTTCTGCCAATCCATCTACCCGGAAATCTCTCGTTTAACCACTGTCGGACGGGAAGAAAATAATGAGGTGGAGCACCGTCCTGCTGGAAATGTAACAGATCCTCCTGCAAAAGTTCATTACCTTCTGCATCAATTTGAGTTTCTAGCTCGTGAGTTATAAGAGGATCGATAGTCTCTTCAAGCATATCAAGGTACAGATTGCCAGTCAAGTTTTCTTCCAGAAATAATGGACCAAGAATGGCATTTCCAAGAATACCAGCCCAAACATTTACTTTTTGTGGGTGTTGTGTATGCCCTTCCCGAAAAATATGTGGGTTTTCGTCACTCCAATAGCGACAATTTTGTCTATTAACATTGCCATTCAGAAAAAATGAACACTCATCGCTGAAACAGATGTTTAACAGAAGATTAGGGATGGTATTGACTCGATGAGACATGATTTCACAAAACTCCATTCTTCTATCATAATCATCCTCGTGGAGCTCTTGAAGAATCTGCATTTTATATGGATGAAATTTATGCATTTTCAATGCTTTTCTTATAGTCTCGCGTGACATTCCCGTCTGTTCTGATACTGATCGTAAGGAGCTCGTGGGCTCTGCAGCAAATGTTCCCAAAACTTCAATTTGAGCTGCTTCATTTAGTACTCTGGGGTTATTTCTTTTTTTTATTTGTCACTGAACCAGTTTCGTAAAACTTATTCACCAAATCAAGCACATACCGGTGACTTACATTACAATTTGGATGTCTTTCGTTAAAAAGACATGCCGCCCTTCGTGCGCACTTTCCAACTTCGCCATAAATTACAATCATTTCAATTCTGTCTTGAAGAATGTAAACCATTTTTACACTTTTATACACTTATTAAAGTAATTCCTAAACAGCCCAACAGATACAACAGTATTCACAATACTACCACATAGTTCAAATTTGCTAACCAATTTTTTGCCGGAAAACAGAAACTTTTTACAGCAGAAGTAGCAAAAAAGGAAGACTATCTGTACAATTTCTGCGATGACACTTAAAAAATCAGCATTTAATAAACACAACTTTACTACCATCTACGTTTTACTATTAGACTACTTTTTTATGTAAAGTGTTTGGATCTAATGGCTAATGTTACCCCTAATAAAGGGTTGGAACGGTACCACCTAATATTCTAACCAGTTCTGGCCAAACCATGCATCTCAGTATAGGCGTTCTAATAATTACTTCTGTTAGTTTAGAACGCAATTTTTCGGAAAATGCTCATCAAAAAATAATAAGTCAGGGTACCATTGGAACAAGAATTGAACGCCCATCAAAATGATGTGCCACTTGACCCCCTTTCCCATTAAAAATTCTCATGGTAACATCTACCCCTCCTAGGGGGTTGAACCACGAGGGCTACAAATAGTCCTTGAAAGTGTCCCCCTTGACAATAAAATTGACCTGTTTTTTCGATTACTCATATTGTTTACTGGAAGGAAGATATTAAGGGTGGGAAGTTTTCAAATTGACACCCTGTATAAAGGTTTGAATACACGTATTAATTTCACTTTGTTCGACGAAAACAGATTGATACCCATTGTAACGCCTATGGTACTTACGAATGGAATCTGACATTCGGGTTCGAACACATGGATTGTTTGTTAACCCAACAAGATTTCACTAAGTAAATGAGTATATGTCTATTATAATGCCACTATATAACACAAATGAGTTTGAAAAACACTATTTCAACAATAATCTCACAAAAAAGCAATGACAGAATATGTCAGAACTGTCAGAAGTTTACTTTGTGGAAAACATAAACATTGATATTCAACAGCGTTGACAAACGATCAGACACAACATACTCAACAAAACCATTTGAAAACGCAAGTAACGATTTTTTTCGATAGTTTAGATTTTGAAACTTGTAATTAATACAGGTTTAAGTTGCATGATCATGTCACCTTCACCCTCCTTCATTCTTCGAATGTTATCGAATTGAATACGTATAGTGATACAATTTTGACTATGATAAAGACTTAGGACTTATGAGATGTGTCAACGCCCAACTCAATATCACGACTACAGATTGTGACCATTCACGACTTCAGACCAGGATGTAAACAGCTGGGTCCATTACAATACTTTACGAGGATGTATTGATATCTAGTTAGCCTAGACCAGTTCCCTGCGTAAACAAAATATTGCTTTACCATAGCAACGAACAATAACTTATTAAAAGTGTAAGTGTAAAGTTTGACGTCAAAAAAGTAAACCAGAGTTATGCAATAAATTAAAAGAAAAAATGTGTTCACCGAAATTGTGAAAATCGAAAAATTGGAGTATCGAGCCATCATCAACTACCTATATTTAAAAGGGTTGAGAGGTAAGCAGATTTACGAAGATATGCTTAATACCCTTGGTGATCAATGTTCTTCGTATGCGACCGTGAAAAATTGGACTGCAAGCTTCAAAAGAGGTAAATTTTCCATTGAAGATGATGACCGATCGGGAAGGCCAGTTTCTCTGTCAGTCCCCAAAATTATCGATGCAGTTCATGACATGATTTTAACACACCGTCGAATTGGGCTAAAACGAATATCAGAAGCACTGAATATTTCATACGAACGCGTTCATCATATAGTTCACGTCAATTTGGACATGAGAAAAATTGCTGCAAAATGGATCCACAAATGTTTGAATGTTGACCAAAGGCGAGCAAGGGTAGTAGCATCGCGTTCGATCTGTGCTCGATTTGAAAACGATGTAGACTTCTTAAACCGAATTGTTACTATGGATGTGACTACGATCCAGAAACAAAGCAACAATCGATGGAATGGCGACACTCCGGTTCTCCAAGACCTAAGAAGTTTCTTGTCCAAAAATCTGCTGGAAAAGTTCTTGCTTCAGTTTTTTTGGATTGTCATGGAGTGATCATGATTGATTTTTTGGATAAGGGTAGAACAATAACTGGAGATTACTATTCGACATTACTGACTACTCTATGGGAAAAAATTAAAGAGAAAATACGCGGAAAGCTATCCAAAGGTGTTTTGTTTTTGCAGGACAACGCCCCTGCACACACATCTCATGTTGACATGCAAAAAATTCGTGATTTAGGATTTGAATTACTAGAACACCCCCCTTATTCACCAGATTTGGCTCCGTCCGACTATCATCTCTTTCCTCAACTGAAAAAAAGTTTGAAAGGTCGTAAATTTTCTTCCAACGAGGAGGTAATAAACGCTGTGGAGGTCTGGTTTGCAGAGCAAGAAGAAACATTTTTTTTTTAAAGGTCTAGAGACGTTCCAGGTTCGCTGTAATAAATGTATCCAATTAAGAGGAGAATATGTTGAGTAATAAAATATTTTGACATTGAAATTTTGTTTGGTTCTATAGTAGGCTAAAAATTTTTCAATATATCCTCGTATAGGTCCATGTTTCAATCACGTTCTCTTCAAAACATGTAAATGTATGTTTTCCGAAATATCAATAGTTTAGGAAACGTTTCGGTAAAATCGAAAAATTGAGATATTGACTAGAAAATATTTCCCCTTCAAGTTGTGTAAAAAGATCAATTACAGTTTTAAACGGCTTCAATGTGAAATAAGAATTTTTCTTAAAGTCGTGTATTCATATCATTGGTGTCTAATTTAGACTGGTGCCTATAATTTTCAGAAGAAAAAAAAGTAACAAGCAAGGACCAGGTGGGAAATGTTGAGGTTCCAGCTTTGAAGAAAAAAAAAATTTACGCGAAAACACACAAAATGGTGAAATGGGGATGCAGTGTTTAGGGGTTGAAAACGGTTTTCGTGATTTGCGGCGAAACGTGACCTCTTAAGGTGGGATTTGCTAGCGACGTCTAGCGTTCGCGGCCCGCATCGACGTTCAGCAGTAACGGCTGGCCGCGACGGTTGTTGGACTTGCTTGAAGCGTCTGGCGTCCGCGTTTTTGTAATGAAATTATACCCCCAGAGCGTTTTGTGTTCTGGTTGGCTGCAGTTTAAAAGTGAAAATTGCTTGTTGTCATGATGAATGGGAATGTTCTTACAGCATTAATGTTACAGTATTGTATACCTTCGCGTAATGAAGGGCAAGTTTTTAAATTCATCAATTGTCAATGCGCATTAAGCGCCTTTTCAGCAAAACGTTTTTAAATTCAGTTATATATTGCAATAGAATTCATCTGACAGTTTGTATTTTCAGCGCAGGAAACTATTTATCTCCATCAGATCCATCGATCTTACGAGTCGGTGGATTCGGTGGATTGTAGATTTGTTGCTGTTGAGGTTATGTTGTTCAAAACATTCAGAAGTATTTCTGAAAAAATATTCGGCTTTTAAATCGGCCAATTTCAAGTTCAGTAGATACGAAATGGAGTTTTTACTAGCCCAAAAGATGATAGTTGACGATAGTTTTGTCGATTCATCTTCATCTGAAGAAACAGACAGCGAAGAAATATTATTTTTCATAAATAAGAAAAAGCATAGGGACAAACATATCAAAAATACGAATTATATAGCAAATATTGTTCATCTCTATTCAGATAGTGACTTCAAATCACATTTTCGACTAAGTAGAACCGCTATACATGTAAGTACATTATATTTTTTTAATAAATCAAGGTATGAAGTATCTACCTACCTACCTAGGTAATTTTGATTATTTTGTTACAGAACCTTCTGAGGAGTATAACTCAAGACAAACTGCACATAACTGGTCGACCACCTGTACCACTAAGTGACTGTATATTAATGACTATCTGGCTAGTGAGTACTTTAGAGAGCATAAGATCTGTTGCCGATCGCTTCGGCTTCAGCAAAGGACAAGCTCATACCATCTTTATCAAAACCTGCAAACTAATATCAGCGAAAGTAAAGGACTACATAAAATGGCCAACAAAAAAAAACATATATCTACAAATTTTCATCTGTACTAAATCATTTATACGAGAGAAAAATAAATAAATACTGAAAAATCGTTCTTTTGCCTTTTTGACGGTTTATTTGAGGTTATGTCAAAAAGAAATGCATAAAGAGGTTTTAGATTTTTTTATTATCTACAACTTTTTCATCGAACATATTTCGCTAGGACGTTACGTTTCGCCGTAAATCGCCAAAAAACGATTTCAACCCCATTTTGAGTGTTTTTTTGTGTTTAAATGTTTTTTCCCTAAAGTTGGAACCTCAACAACATGCTCCACCTGGTCCTTATTGCCTGTTACTTGTTTTCTACAACTACTGAAAATATTGAGAAAATCATGATTCAGACAGACTTGTTGTCGGTTTTTCTCAATTTTAAGCGGTTTAAGGAACAATAACCCAAGTTACATACCTAAACCATTTCAGAGTAGACATTTCAAAAATTAAAATGATCACAAAATACCAGAACAATTGTTCGTGGAAGATCAGGGTATTTTTTTTCGAAAAATATAGGTTCATACTTAACTCGAAAACTAGTCGTCTTCTGAATTGCGAAGAAATCATGCTAATTCGACACCAAAAAAGACATATTCCTACAAATGTTCAGGTAAATTAAATAATTTTTTCGAGAGAAAAAAAATTAAATACTGAAAAATCAGTTTTATGCCATTTTGATGTATAATTTGAGTTTATGTAGAAAAGTGTTCAAACAAAAAGTTTTCGGTTACTTTATCATCTACAACTTTGCCATAGAACATTTTCCGCTATGTGGTCACGTTTCGCCGGAAATCCCAAAAAACCGTTTTCAACCCCTAAACTGCATCCCCATTTCACCATTTTGAGTGTTTTCGTGTTTATTTTTTTTTCCTCAAAGTTGGAACTCCCTTCAACATTCTCCACCTGGTCCTTGCCTGTTAATTTTTTTTTCTTATTTTAAGCGTTTAGAATTCGTTTTGGCACCAGCCTAATTATAGTTTTGAAAGAATTGAAGTCGTAGTATTCAAAAAATCCCAACAACTTCTAGGTCCTCCAACTTCCGAGCTCTTCGCGGATCCGAGCATTCACTTTTGTTATATTTCCCCTCACTATTCTATTATGTAGTATATTTGTAGAAGTTTGGTGTGCTACATTGCTATAGTTTCCTATGCCTCCCTACAAATTCTTCAGTAATATCATCAAAACGAAATTTGAATCCTACCTACCTAAAATATGAAAGGCAGGATGTGCAATTGCAGCATCCCTTATAATTATTGTATGAAAGTGTCTAGACTCCCGAACAGGGGCGGCTCGTGGGTCAGAAAAGTGGGGGAGCACTCAAAAAGTATATTCAAATTTCTTTGTTCTTATTGAGGGTTGAAGTATAACAAAACATCTTAATAATGTTCAAAATGTTATAATCATTTAGTTACCTACAATAAAATAGGTAAAAACTAAATCAACAGACTTTGGTGACCATAAATAAATAAAAGATTCTTGACGAAATGATGAACTTCCATAATACTAGAAGAACATCATCCTCCTTTCTTTTTTCGCAATAAAAATATGCATGATATCTTCAGTTTTGCTCATGAGGTTTGTCACAACCTCTTTCTCTATAGTCAAGTTAGATTGTGAACCTTACATCATTCAATTAATGATATTCTCATTCACATTCTAAACCAGCGCCGGACCGAGCATTCCTGGCGCCCTAGGCGAACGACTGGAACAGCGCCCTCTTAAGAAAATTCGTGACAAAATAAAACAATAGTGTAAACAAACAAATGTTTAATTCTCAATCAAAATATGGGAGTTCTTGTTTATTACATAATGAGAGGGTATACACCTTCCTTTTTGACGTAAGCAACAGTTAAAACGTTTTGAGTTAGGTGAGATTTATTTTTCTTGCCTTCATTTTGGAAAAGTTGGAAACGACCTCATTCAAATCAATTGTTTCAGCTATTTCATGCTCTATAGATAGAGTTGACAATCTGACAAGTCTTTCTTGAGTCATTATGTTGAGTACGTTTTGATTAGCTTCAATTAAAAAAAAAACTGCGTTCACCACTGGCCACAGACACAGGAAGAGTAAGCAACACCGTTATTGCAGTTATTAAATTTGGCACGCTATCTAGTAGACCATTCTCACAGATGTAGTTTAAAACTTCTTGTGGCGTAGTGTTGTTAGGGATTCTTCTTGCAATAGCTTATTGTAATTCTCCACACAACTACGTTGCATCAACTTCCTTAGAGTCTGCATGACAAAATTTGTATTTGTTGAAAATGAATTATTTAAATTCAGTTAAGTGTACCCTCATTACAATACCATGTACCTATACTTTGAACTATTTGAACTATATAATTTATAATTTTCATTTCAAACAGAACCTTTCAGGTGGTAACTTGGAACATCAAACTGGACAATTTTTAGTATTTTGTGAAATGATACCCTAATATAGTATAGTTATATGTTATACTATAAGTGCGGAACAAATTAATGTTTAATATTCATTGGAAATATAACGGCAAATATTAGTTTTGAGGAAAAAAAAATATTAAAAAACTAACGTAAAAATTTAACTTTGTTCTATTTTTCCTATACAATACTTGAATTCAATTGCAGTTGCACCCTTGTCATCTAAAACAGACTTTCTTATGTTGTTGACGATTATACCCACTATACACAGAAAAAAATATTTATAAGATCAATAAAATACTTACTTTTAAAATATTGGAGATAATATACACTAACGTACGTAAACACAACACACAAACTTTCTTATGATATCGATGATTGTCGTTGAAGATTGATGTCATTTACGACTATAACACCTGAGACCGACTGAGACTCATATATGCTGCCTCTACATAATGGGTCATAATGGACAATCACTTATGGGCCAACAGTTTCAGCTGCCTAAACCTAAAGGTAGGTGTACCTACCAACACTACCTACCTATAGGTAAAGGTATTTACTATGTATCCTTATAAGTTTTTTTTTTTATTTTAAATTGTGGGTTCATTTTGGTACAGTTCGAGGAATTGTAGATATTTTAAATTGCCTATTCATAATTCGTAGAAAGGTAGGTAGGTATACTCAATTATTATGTCGGCGAATTCCGAATATGCGGGCGGGCGGGTGTCGCTGTCGAGCAGTGTTGTCAAACGAACGGAATATGTGTAAAAAATTGGTAGTATTTTCAAGTGGTAAATAAAAATAGACTTATTTTTTCATTTTAGATCCCGGATTGCCGCCCCCCTAATACGAGCGCCCTAGTCCGTCGCCTAGTTCGCCTATATGGCCCAGTGCTAAACCATTGATGAACCGGTTTGAGGCTTGAGGAGTTTAAACTGACATTATATAATGGCCCTTACAGTGTAAGCGCAAACCGTACCTTGGTGAAACGGGAATCGGTTTCCTGCATTCAGTTTTTTGCGAATATGTGTGCAAATGATTCAATTTGTATATGTGAATTCCGATACTCAACTGTTTACTCTCAACGATTTACGGATATTTTGGAAGAAAAGCGGGGGCCTGTGCCCCCGACCCCCTCCCCCCCATCACGCCGCCCCTGCTCCCGAATACGGGATTCGCTTGAAAAAGTAAAAATCCCGATGAGGTGTTTCTTAATGACTATGATCTGTACCAGGTGAGCTTGCTCAGGTTAGGTTTGAGTGTAAATTCGCCGCCGGAGGTAAAAGAGAAAAATATCAATTTTGGATGATTATTCTGTCTACGTAAGGTTAGTCAGGTCAGTCAAGTCCGTGTGAATGCGGCTGTCTTTCCAAATTCAAAATTCGTTTATTAAATTAAATTCATTACATATTAAAAGCAAGTATGCGTACAGAGTATAAATAAAACACATAATAAAATATTATATTTTTCCCGCCGAAAGGATAGGGAAAAACAGGGAGTCTCGACCATGCGGGGTTTGGGTGGGTTCTTGTCTGCCCTTCCGAAGAATCGGTGGGCGGGCGAACCAACTGGGGAGCGTACCTCTTATCCGAAGGGATGTTGGGGTCCGCCTCTGCAATGTTAGCAGATTCCCTTATCTATTTGCGCCTGTGTCTAAGGTGATTTAAGACCTTACCCACCTCCTCTAAATTATTTGGGGAAACTCTTGTATATTTATATTGCACAACAATTTGAGGGTTATACCCAATAACTTTCCTCTTTATATTTTCATATATAACCCCTCGATAAATCCTTTCTGATTTATTTATATTTTATATATATTTTATACATTTATATATTTATATTTATAAAATTTAGGTAATCAGGATTTTAGTGTTTTGGATGCTAGTTTTCGTGCGTTAGAAATTTGCCAGAAAAATCGACGAAAAAACTGGGGCTAAGCCTTGAGGTGCCTAAGGCAATGGACTTGGTCTATTCTGGGATTTCATGAAAAATATCCAGGGCCTGATAAATGAGGCCTCCATCTTTTTTGTAGTTCTCATTATTATGAGCTCTAATGCTGGTCAAGTTTCTGGTCAACGGGCTTCCCAAGATGAAATATCTGTAAAATTTCTCTGATAAGTTTTTAATATGGTCGGCGATGGTTTCTATCTCGGCCAGCTCACGTAGCGTATCTAGCCGAATGTATATATCACTATCTGTGATGATACGGAGTACCTTGTTCTGCATCCTCTCCAATCTCAGCATCTGAGTTTTGGGGAGGCTACAGAATACGGGACAGGCGTAAGTCATTGTTGGTCTGATTATTTGTTTATATATTAATACTTTATTCTCCATCGACAGCTTGGAGCTCCTGGCGATCAGAGGGTAGGTCCTTTTGACCGCTGCTGGCGCTGGCTGGATAGCCAAGATGACGTGGGAATTCATGTTCGGGATTCTAGCCTCGTCCTTATTTTATACTCATTCATGTTTGCAGGTATTACCGCAGGATCCTAAAGCAAGGCGTCTGTTCGTCACAACGGGAGGTTTGAAAAAAGTTCAGATGATAAATACTCAACCAGGCACAACTTTGTACGAGTACATCAGTGTGGTAAATTCCTGTTTCCCCGAAGAAATTGTGAGGTATTACTCTCCAGGATATCCGGAAACTTTGTTAGATAAAGTTGAACAGTATTCGCCGCAAATGATGACTGTCTTGAGAGAAAACAATATGAATGACAATGAAATGCAGACCGAAATTGTCAATATGATGGAAGATTCCGGATCTTCAGAGGATGACGAGGAAAAAAATGTGCCGCCTCAGTGAAGAGAACCCTCTCATCTTTCATGTGCATTTATATTTTTTCATTAAATAATTGCTTGCCTACATAATTTAGACTACTCAATCCCAAAGTAAGATGAGAGAATAGATAACAGTACATACTTTTTTCATTTTAACTTCATCAATAACGACGAATGAAACAGACTCATCATAACCCAGCTTGAAACAAGGATAAATGTGGGGTCTGACCAAATAAGAAGTGTTTGGAGCTGAATTCCGTCAAGCAATATTTTATTGGTTTTCAATAGGTGATCACCACATACAGGGCGCCGTACACTTCTGACTCGTGTGTACCTAAACTAAAAACGACCATGTAAAGGACCACGCACAATAAACCTTATGGGAAATGGTTTTCAGAGAATTCTGTTGATTTTTTGGTATGATGAACATTTCAATGTCCTGATCAACAATCTCCACGGGCACCATGAAAAAAATTGGACAGTTTTTGAAAAAAAAACTGCTCAAATTCGGCAAAATGGGGAATTTGGTAGTAAAACGGGAGAAATAGACCGTATTATTTTGTAACTTCATGACTCTTGAAAATGGTAGCATGTGCTTTGACAATTTTTTTATGGGTCTTGTGTCTTTACAGTACCGTTTACCAATAATTTCAGTCTATACATGGTGACGCATAAAGACATAATGCGAGGAATGAAAATATAATTTTTAGAACATTATGATAACAATAGATAGTGAGAAAATGAGTGAATTGATATGCTTTATAAAGAATATGATTCAATTCATATATAGGGGCTGATACAGGGGAAAATAATGGAAGTAATTGTAGTACAGATGGAAATTCCATTAACAATAAACTCGTTGGACTACAGTATCGATGCGACAAATCGAAATGGAACTGAGGTGGAACCTCATATCATTGACTGAATGTACCACAGTTCGTTCAACAAATTCTTTCATGGTGTTTTGTTGATTAATTATTTAAATTTGTTGCCATTCTTCAATAAATCTTGCGACACGTTTTTTCGTACACATTCTGTAATACAATTGACTTCCATTTTTGTGTCCTGTATCGCACCCCCTATACATTAATTGAATCATCATCTATATAACCATATCCATATCCATTGACTAACTTCCCTAATAGCACCATGAAGTCCGATGGTAATCCATAGAACATCCTCTCAGGACATTCGGGACGTCCTTAGGATGTACAAAATTGGTACCGCGGACGTCCATTGGACATCTGTGGGAAGCACCAATGTCTCGACTTCTCACCAAAATTGGACGTTCTATAAGGATATCCAATGGACATCCACCTGGGATGTTAATCGGACGTCCCCGAATTACATCAATCGAAAGTACATCTTGGACGTCCTTAGGACGTGCAACATTGGTACGTCCTTAGGACGTGTAGTATTGGTACCGCGGACGTCCATTGGACATCCGTGGGAAGCACCAATGTCTCGACTTCTCTCCAAAATTGGACGATCTATGAGGATATTCAGTCGACATCCACCTGGGATGTTCATTGGACGTCCCCGAATTACATCAATCGAAAGTACATCTGGGACGTCCTTAGGATGTGCAGAATTATCACATGTGTTTGTTCCTACATCTCTTTCAGGACTAAGATTATGATATTGTTGTGGATTACTGGAGATAGCAATTTGGATGGAACCAGATTTACTTACTAGGTAAGCTCAGCACTCTCCCAGAGTCATTCAATTCGGTTTTGTACATGTTTAAAGGATACACACAACTCTACTTGTCTTACGGAAACATCTTTTTCAAAACAGTGTTGAATAGGTTAGTAATAACTATTGAATAGTATAACAAAACTTTTATTTTCATTTAAAGGTACACTGAATGAACACAAAATAACTTACAGAATAGTCACTAAACTAATTAATCACAAAAGACGATAGAAAAGCCGCCATAGCTGGTAAATACTCAACAATTGTCTGTCAATTCGTCAACACTTCACTTGAACACAGAACACAAAACACAGAAAACAACTTTATGCACGGAATCCATACATAGAGGAATTGTTCGGTTTCAATCCGTATACGAACTAGAGAGACAAACATAATTTTTTTATTTTCATTGTTGTGAAACAGTGAATCTTATTGGCATAAGCACAAACTCGAGAATATGGCCCCTGATTACCTCAATGATAGTGAAAAGGGTTTTATTTCAGATGGGTTGTTTTCGCTGTAATGTTTAGCCCTATTGTAAAAAGGCGATCCATTTTATACCTCTTCTGTAAAACCACTAGCTGGGATGTATTCTTTGGATGGATGCACCTAGGAAACATTCCGAAAAATGTTCAATCCAGGACATCCCAAGGAAGTCCTCGCTGGGACATTTTCTGAAATTCACTGATTGGGATGACGTCCGATGTACATCCATCAAGGACGTTCCAGAATGTACTCGTACCAGGACCACCATAGGAAGTCCTTTCGAAGACATGCCAAATACATGCCAACCAGGACATCCAATGAATATCCTAGAAAATTCTACAAAATATATCCGAACCAGGACATCTCAAGGAAGTCCTCGCAGGGAGATATTCTAAGATTAACCAATTGGGACGTCCAATATTCATTCATGCGGTATGTTCCTAAATATCCCGTACCAGGACAACCATGGGACGTCCTTTCAAAGACATGCCAGAATACTTACTAACAAGGACGTCCGATGGATGTCCTAGTAAACATTACAAAATATATCCGACCCAGGATATCCCAAAGACGTCCTCGCAGAGACGTTTTATACGATGTACCGATTGGGACATCCATAGGAAGTCCTTTGGGGAAATTCATGAAAATGCAATGAATCGGACGTCCCATGGACAATGATTTTAAGTCCCGGACATTCGGACATGATTTGTACCAAATAGGGACGTCCCTGGGACATAGTGTGCTATTAGGGTTTCTCACAATCTATTATTTTCATAATTTTCTAAAAATATTTTTTCCATTCCGTTATGTCTTTATGCGTCACCCTGTATAGACTGGAAATTATTGGCAAACGATGCTATAAAGACACAAGACCCATAAAAGAATGTCTAAAGCGCATGCTACAATTTCCAAGAGGCAAAAAGTTGCAAAATAACACGGTCTATTTCTACCGTTTTACTACCAAATTCCTCATTTTGCCGACGTTGAGCAATTTTTTTCTCAAAAACTGTCCATTATTTTTCGTTGTGCCAATGCAGACTTTTGATCAGGACATGAAAAGTTCATCATATCAAAAAATCAGCAGAATTCACCGAAAGCCATTTCCCATTAGGTTTGTGCGTGGTCCTTTCACAAAGCAATTTTCTTATAGGTTTAACGCTGCACGATCAAATTAATGAGAAGGGCATGAACGCCGTTTTGGCTTCAACAAATCAACTAGACCGTCGCGTATTTCTCATTCCCAAATGACGACTTGCACGAAAATAATATTAGTAGTGCCTTTTTAATAAAAAATGAAATTTTGTCCTCACTTTATTCTAGCACCTTTACAAACACAAAAAACAACCCAGTTCAAATTAAAGTGCGAGATCCACGGAATGGACATACCTCCGCCCTCTATCCAACAGGAGCCAAAACTCGTGTTCTGGGAAAAGGGTCCTGTAAGTATGCATGGTTACTTCTATAAACAACGCTTGTGCTATTAGCCACCAGATGGAGCGCTTTATACAATGGACCTAGGGTCACTGAATCCTAGAAGGCTTTGGCCTTCTTACGGGTACGGCCAATGGGTGGAGTCTAATAGTTAAAATCTCTTTTAAATAGTTCCAATGTTCCAAATAACCCACAAAAGCGCCAATCAGGAAGTAAGGGTCATAAGTGAGAGAGAACCGATAATTTTGGAAGAAAAAGACGAAAAAGTTGGGTTATGTTTCTTTTGAAAGTCAGAAATGTCGGAATGTCAAATAAATAATTTATGTTAATTATATTTATGTATATCATGTTCAATTTCAATGGATACATATCAATTCTAATTTTTTGACTGATTAAAATTGTCAGGTGTACAATTGAGTCGAATTACAAAAAAGCGTCGTCGACCGTGTACGGCCCCGATGTTATGTGGCCCGGCCACCAGCCATTATGGAACATTGAGACAGCCGTGGACCATCTCTGCTGCAGACACAAAAGTTTCTTTTAGAAGGGCAGAACCTAGTGTTGTTTTCAGAATGATTTGTAAAAGTTGCCAATGGTTGATTAAAGATATCCACAGAGTTAACAAACCCTCTGACAGCCGTATGCAGTCAGTCGCCAGCGACTCGCCGTTTGCTACACAAGGATAATGCACAGTCGAGCTCCAAGAAAGTGACAACTACGCGATTAGTCACATTTTGGCAAAACGCTGGCAATGTACCACTTTTTTGGAGCTCGACTGTGCATTATAGTTCTTGTGTAGCGAGCGCTGGAATGGACTTTGCATACGGCTGTTAAACTTCTCCATTAATTGGGTTCATTATTTAAAATTAGAGAGTATTGTCCCAAATACTTCTGAGTCAATATATACCATTGTTTGATCAACACAAATTTTCAAAATTCCGTATATCCATTTGAGGTAGGTACTGCTAATAACTCAAAAACCAAATAATATTGATTATCGATTTTGAATCTTACAGAAGTGCCTAGAATTCGCAAACATAACGCATGTCAAATATATTTGCTGAAAGCCTCTCAGATGAAATCAAGCTTTGGCAAAGATTAATATCCGATATCCATTACAATACATCCAAGAAATATTGACATGATTGAAATACTGCATTTCTGACTCACCCATTTACAATCTTACATTTTTGTACATTCTTATTTTCATAAAAGTTCTTTTATATACCTAATGAATTCGTTTTTTTTGTATTCTACCATAAATTACGAAGTTTCTTGAGAAAGTGTATGAAAAACCAAAAAACATCCAGTTTTCACAAATATCTTCGGAATATGAATTATGACCTCCACATGGCATGGTTGAAACAAGAAAATATAGCCATTCACTTTAATGAAATAGCTGTTTTAAAGAGATTACCAATATTCTAACACTTTTATATTATGGTGTAACCAATTTTCTCAAGATAAAAATCAATATAGAATTTTTAATCTTGTTCGAAAGAAACATTTTTGCAATTTACAACTTTTCTTTTCTAGGTGCTTATTAGAATTGGCCACTTTTTTTCAAAGACAATTTTTTGGTCTTTGGTTCCAAAATGAATCTGAAAATTGATAAAGTGGGTTGATAATCTGAACAATTCAGGAAAAATGTGTCAGTCCTAGTGAACACAAAAATATCAATACTTACACTGCACACACTTCAGTTTATTTATTGATCCCTAGAAACATTTCTGTTTAAAGAAGGATTACATTTTACATGAATTGTATAACAGCAATACATATTTGATACAAACTGATGAAGAAATCAAACAATTATTAGAAAAGGAATGATGAGAGTAATTTGTGAAATTGAGTAAATACATAAGACAAATCAAAGCAAAACGAAACCAAAGCAAAAACAGTCAAAGGTGAAACACGGTTATATTATAGGAATTGAAGTCATCAGTTAAGTATACATTTCTTAAATTCATTTTTGAATTTAGATTTAGTCCTAATTTCTGTCACAATTTTCCACTAAACTATTCAATATTGATAGCCATTTCTTTCTCAAGGTTTCCTGTTTCAATCCTGAAAAAAAAGTATGAAAGAAAATATAATCTGTATTTGTCGTTAGTGAGGAAAATGGGAACAATGTATTCTTCAATCTACTAATTAACAATTTATAAACAAAATGATCTTGAACTCACCTCTGAGAGTACAATATAATTTATGACTTGTCTGTATTCTTGCAGGTTTTTACTGCGCAATAGGTACTTCACACTTTCAAAAGAAAGGAATATTTTCATCAGTAATAAAGTAAACAACATATTCCTAGGTTGAATCAGTGAAAGAAGGGCTCATCAGAAGATCTTGGGACAATCTGCTTTTTTTTTCTTTTCTGTAAATCAGCTACGCTACAACTATTTTTGAACATTTCCAATGACATGAAAATTGACTTTTGACATGTGTCACTAGTTCAAACATCGGACCTAATTTTCGTGGTGTTTTTGGGACATTGGAGCTATTTAGACTCCACCCATTGGCCATACCCGTAAGAAGGCCAAAGCCTTCTAGGATTCAGTGACCCTAAATGGACCTAAGTCCTGACGTCACAAGTGGGCGGAGCTTATGAAACCTTTCCAAACAAACTGGTAATACCTGTTAAAACCCCATAAGAAATTATTGATTTGATGATTTTGCATAATTCCGTCGGGAATAAGGATAATCGATATTATTTTCAATAAAGACTCAGTTTAGAAAGGTTTACCAAGTTTCACCCACTTTCACGTCACGCTTAGGTAGTCTAATAGCGACGCGACGTTAGCGTTAGGTGTCAAAATATTCAATGTTATAATTTTTTTTTCTTTGGTGTTTTGGCATCGACTGCTATGGTCATTAGCCAGTTATAATATTTATAATTGAAAAGTGGACATCTCATAAACAAGCAAATCAACAAAATCGTTTTAACTAAACGTGAAATGTTTCGTTTCAAGGTTGCATATAAGCCTCCCTGCTTGGAATGGATACTTGCCGTGGACAAGCCGAGAGTCACACTGATGCTACTTCTGATGAAACATATTGGAGCTCCCCAGACTCCATCATTCCCAAACGTGTGGCTGATGACTCAAGGACACTGATATACTAAACACTAAAATATAGTGTGTTCAATATGTCCTTGTGGCTGACTGACCCACAAAAACGTATACACTTGTGTATTGCGAGATAACTTACCAATAATACGCCCAGAAACAACCCTAAGTAGCGTTCTGTTTCTTCTACTTATTTGAAAGTATTTTTTCGCGAGATCCCGTTTTGATCTGAAAAGCGGTTACAGACCTTCTCTGATGCATCTTAGGAATGTGTACAGACCAGTGTGTCGTGAAGAGGTAACAAAGTCAACACATTCTTCATTGTCAGAAGTTATAAAAACTTATAGACACATTGAATGACTAAAGACACATTTCTTTGGAAATCCAGCACTAATGGCAGTTTCATACCAGAGGCGCTTTCCAATTGAGAGATTTGTTATCCACGAACTACCCCAGAGATCACTCAGAAGCGCTTTCCAATTGAGAGCTTGTTACCCCTGAACCATCCCTGAGATCACTTCAGCAGGATCAGTTCAACTGACAGGAATACATGCAATGAAATGAAATTGTAATAATTTCATTTCAGTGAATACTGATCGACAAGCGTAAGTTGGCCTCCGAGAATTGGTTGCGCAGTAGACAAAACTCTGGAGTGGGACAGGAGCTCAATCTCTCTGCCTTATTAAAGGAGTAGTTGATCTTTGTCGCACGCTTTCTATCGTATGCGCATCTCAGAGGCATCCTTACGTTTGTTGATCTGGGTAGGGATCACGAGACTCGACTCGATCAAATCGACTCAACTCCTTATCGCGTCTATGAAGTTCTACACGAACGTCGATCAAATATGGAATCAAGTACTCGATTGTTCTTAACTCTCTAGTTAGGATAGCATATTCCATATTCGATCAACGTTCGTGAACAACTTCATAGACACGATAACGAGTTAAGTCGATTTGATCGAGTCGAGTCTCGTGATCCCTATGCTGTACATGTTTTTAATAGGAACATGTTCTTTCGTGGTCTGTGAGATCACTTCAGGAGCTCCTTGGAGTAACCCGGAACTACTCACTGGGTCAGTTGGAAAGCGGCCAGGATCAGCTCAATCTACAGAGGCGCTTTCCTGTTACCCCTGAACTACCCTTGAGATCACTTCAGGATCAGTTCACCCATATAAAGTGATAACTCTAGGAGACGAAGGAAGGAGGCACATGCAATCTAGCACAGAAATACTTTATTGCTCACTTGTATGGGTGCGAGAGAGACATTAATCTGCACGTAAGTGTTATTAGTTTCCCAATTTATGGTTTCTGAACACTCCAGTGCAGTGCAGCGCGTCTTTGTATCAGCTTTATATGTTACAATCAACTCAATCTCGATTCCTCCGCTACTGCCAGGAACCACAAAACAAACATGGCGGCCTCCATGAGTAATCCAGTCGCGCAGCCTGACCACAGAACTCATAATAATATATCTTATTATGAGTTCTGTGAGCCTGACGAGCATTCCAGTCATCATATTATAATTTCATTTCAGTGGGATGAACATATTCTTTCGTCGGAGTTACCCGGAGCTCTCTCTGTTTATCTAACAAAAATCCAATGGAGAGGAGAAGTCACATATTTTTGTTGCGCACAGTCAGCTGCCATGTTTGTTTGGGGATAGTAAGTGTTAGTAGAGGCCAAGACTATGTCTTATTGTTTTCTGATTAGGTGTGCTGTTTGAGAACTTTCCATTCGATGTCCCATCAGAAAATAGTTCGCTGTACGATCAAACGGGAGACTGTGATAACAAAAATTGCATTTTATTCTCAGTGTCATGGCGTAAACTCAAAAACTATCACCTGAAAGATCAAAGAAGCCGACTCAAGTTTCTCCACTGTTTGTCAAGAACACTGATGCGGTTAGTCAATAAAGCCTGATTCACATAATGTCAGTAGCAGTGGCACTGAAGGCAGTGACTCCGCCCCTTTTGACGCTGTTATCCGAATGAGTGACATTGGGATGAAAATTTTCAACTAATTGTTTGTTAAAAGCAGTAGAAAGGAATCATAACAGCAATCTCGATTTCATAATAATTTTAAGGTTAGAAACACTGCTAGATTTTACTGCAAAAAGTTTAAATGAATCAAACTTTCAGCAGCGTGACCTTGAATTTTCAGCGTCGTCTAAAGGATCGTACATACCCTCGCGAATATTCGCAATTTTTCTGCGATTCGCAAATCGCAAAAAATCGCCGCATGGACGTTCATACTCATACGGCGAAAAAATTGCGGTAAATGATGAATCATAACATGCCATTTTTTGGTATTTGAGGTTAGACATTGTTGTTTGTTTTTATTCTCCTTTTTCAGAAATATCAGTTGCAAATTAAGGAAATTGGCTCTAAAGGAGAAATGCTCACAGGCTCACTCACTGTTTCCCAAATGACATTACCTACTTGTTTCAATTATAATTTGTAATAAGGAGGATTTTTCAATTTGGCATGTTGTCTCCAGAAGATAAGTAAGTACCTTGAACAACAAATTTAATAAGAAACACATTTTACAAGTATAACTAGTATCAAGAATCTAAACAGTGTCCTTAAAAAGTCAGATCCAAAGTTCTGCAACCCGCTTTATTTGAGAGGCCCTTCAAGATGCTCAGGAGTTCATTGGCCACCTGCTAGGTACATGGTCTGCATGTAGATGTTAATAGATCATTGCAGAAGCGAGATTCGATATCAATAAAAATATTTGTGGAAAACAGTTCGTCGAACTGAAGCAGGTCACCTAAAATCTATTGGGATGATAGGTCCGTATCTCCCGACAATAATGATTTCCCTGAACATTTTCATCATGGAATATTTTACAAAAACTACATGTAAATAATTTTATATAATTTGAAAAGATCTTCCATAATTAATTTACAAAATCTTATAAATGCAATTAAAATTGTTTTGTGATAAAAACTAAACTTAAACAGCTTTGTCTAAAGTTTATTTCAAGGTAGTTGAATGAAAATGGCGAAGATAGTGAAGGAACAGAACAGAATAATCTGATCTTAAATTTTGCTCCGTGATTTGTGCGAATTCGCAAAAAGATAAAAATTTTGAACTTTATTGCGGCATGTCTGGCAGCCATTTTGTTCGCTGAAAAATTGCGAAATTCGCACGACTATGTTTTCGCCTTAAGAGTGCAAAACTTTTAACTGGGAAGAGACAACTGCGCTGTACTGGATAAAGTCGGGTGTTGTCGGTCAAGCAACTGTTTGCGTAGTCAAACAGTATGGATTGACGTATGACTCGCGTGTATACTCAGACGGACAGTTTCATATTGAATTTTTGCATGAAAAGGTAAGACACTCGTCTTAAGGCTGCTTCACATAATGGCAGTAGCAGTGGCGTCACCCCCATCTATTGATAAGATAACTATAATGGCAAACATGTTTAGAAGAAGCTGAAAATTCAAGGTCACGCTGCTGAAAGTTTGATTCATTTTAACTCTTTGCAGTAAAATCTAGCAGTGTTCGCATTTCTAACCTTAAAAATATCTTGGAATTGACATAGATATTATGATTCCTTTCAACTTCTTTTAACAAACAATTAGTTGAAAATTACTATTTCAATGTAATTCATTCAAATAACAGCGTCAAAAGGGGCGGAGTCACTGCCACTAGTGTCACTGCTCCTGCCTTTATGTGGAATAGCCTTTAGGCGCTTTCCAATTGGGAGCTTGTCACTCTGAGTCTGAACTGAACCCCAAAATTCAACTAAATTTATGCTATTTCAACGGAACATGATTTTTTCCAAGGACGTTGAACACAACTTTAAGAGGATGGCCCAATCGACTGATTCTATGGGCCTGTCAAATGACGTCAGCGCGATGCCTCCTAATGGTTTTACTATACGGGGTACGATAGTTATAGCTTGGCGTCAGTGTTCTGACCTCCAAGTCATGTCGTAACTTGATTGGAATAATGGTACAGCATTGAAATCAGGGCTCCTTGAAGAACCCACTGAAATATACCAGGTATATTTCAGTGGAAGAACCCTGCATTAAAATGACGTCAAATATGCATGTTTGTAACTAATCACGCTGGATGACACTCACGTGTGGCCTGTGGGTACAATGCCGATTCCATAGGCATTGCCTATCTTCCTATTCAAACAATGGTTATGTATATACAAAAATACACGGAAGGTATCGCGGTGACGTCAAATGAGAGAATGCATTACAACAAAGGGAATGGGACAACCTCTACAAATAGTGTTCAGTGTCCTTGGGTTTTTCGTCGTCTGTGAAATTACCATAGAAATCATAAGTATATATAATATATATCTATAGAAATTACTTTTAAGAGCTACCGGGAGTTAAACGGAGCCACTGACTGGGACAATTGAAAAGCGGATCTTAGCTCGCACAAGTCTCCTGAAGACATTTGAGGGTTGCTCGTGTGCCGGTGAGGGTGCAGCAGGATGACGGAGAAAACGACACATTTTGAACAACAGTTGACGTATTCTGTAGTAACGTCATTCAGGGAAAAGTAGCATGAAAAGAAGGGGGTGTCTCGTTCGTGACGATTTGGACCTTGGTCCTAAAACGTTTAATCTTTGCTTCTTCTTTTTTAATAATACCGATGTTTTTTTTACGAATGTCAAATCGACGAAATTGACATAACCTAACTAAAGTTTTTTTTGAGTTTTTTGTCTTGGTTCTTGGGGTCAGATCTTGGAGGTTATAGGGTGTTATGGGATAAAATTATACATTAATTATTATATAAGTACTGATTTATTGACACTTCTTATTTAGTTTTCGTGTGTTATCAGTTAAGATTCAAATTTGTTATTGTTTACCCCATCATCCTCAAAATACATTTTTGGAATGGCTGGCAATATAACAAGGATTTTAATTCCGAAATCCTTCTGTCAAATACGAAAAGTGAGTATTTTTTCTTATTTGAGTATGAATAATTTCCAGACTATTCTTAGGTACTGTTTTCAAGTAAGACCCCCAACCCAGAAATTCCAAAAAATGTCCTCGAAACTGTTGTGTCAGCACATAAGCAAGAAGGTCATGGAGCAGTTTATGATAAGAAACCATTCAAAATGACTTTGGAAGCAGGTAAAAGAACAGAAATATTGTCTCACAATTGCTACACCAGATGATGATCCCTAATTGCTAGATAATGTTATTGATTTGAGTAAACCTTTTCATTTAGGAAATCATTTGAGACCCATCAAAAGTGGTGAACGGGAATTTTTCTTTCCAGTTTTAATTATAAATCTCGTTATTTTGCAAATAGAACTGTAACCTGATATACAAACAACTCTTGAATACAACAGAGTATGTCTCAAAGACTTTTGAATATTGAATATTCGATTTTCTATATTTTTGATCAATATGGATGCCATTACAGATTTTTATATGAGTTGATGGACTCAAACCTCAATCAGGAAGTATGGTTAATTCTTTTCTAACAGCCTTTACACATGCAGCACACCGTCAGTCCGGACGGTCAGTTTGTTCCATAGTCCTTTTCACCATCAGGATCCTGACCTGTATGCTGGGGTATCCAAGGTTTCTGTCAGTCCAGATGCTACGAACTGACTGGTCAGTCGCATGTGAAATGACTGTAAACCAATCAGAAAACTGATATTTCTAAGTAAATATAATTGAAAAGGTATATTCAAATAATTCTAACCACATGACATAGCCATTTTCATGGCTAATTTTAGCTAATTCTGTGGCAACTCATTGATTGTGATCAACTCAGTTTTTTTACCATTGACTTTTATTTTTAACAGACTCCGAATTCAATCAACATTAGTTGTGGTACTAACTGAATGATCCCTTTACAATGTATTTTAATTGTCCTGTTACCACATAAGTGTTTTGGCTTTGTAAAAGTCATGAGTTGAGGTTTGACTTTACTGCATCTATCAGAATTGTGGATGTGTATTGACCTGATAATCTTTTATTTCAGGAAAAAAATACTCATGGTGTCTTTGTGGCAGAAGCAAAAGTCAACCCTTATGTGATGGTACTCATAAAAATGCTCAACTCAAAATAACACAGAAGTAAGATTACAGTATTTTTGTAAATCTAAATATGCCTAAAGACCATCTCATCAAAGTTCATTTCTGACATGTCTCTTGTTTTCGTCAATCATTATTTTCAACAGCAGAATGAGCTATATCTCACATTAAATGGTCATTTTCGATGAAAATTATGAGAAAAGAGAAAATGATTATGGTATTTATTTTGAGTACTGGGTTAGAAGATTTGTTATGCCTCATCATTTGGTTATTTTGAATATTTGTATAAGAAATTTAAAATGTACACAATCTATTTTTCCATTATTTAAATTGAACTGAATATTCGAGTATTATAATATGTAATTTTATGTGGTTCAGCAATGCCATATTGAACAAGGGTTTCAAGGAACATCAAGAATCAGTCTGAACAACAGCAGAAAATTTGTTTGTTATTTCTTCAACTGGCTGCACCCTCATAAAACTTTAAAAGACTTGGGTGAGCTAGGAAAGATGCTAAATCAAAATAATTCTCTTTTATTTATTTATGTGATTTATATGCTGTGGTGATAGAGCATTTGCCAATCAAGCATATGGTCATTATCGATGGTAAATTACATGCTCATTAATTAGAAATCTCATACCCTAAGTACTCTTCTACCAAATAGAAATTGCAATTATCGTAGCATGTTTCATCTTCCTTTTAAAGTGAAAACTAAGGTATCATACGATTTCATTAATGTATTGAAGTTATCAAGAATATGAGCTCAATAGTAAACTTACTTGATAAATAGTAGTAAATGGGAGATTTAAAGTACTCTAAACATGGTTATTTGTCACATTCTTTGAGTTTCATGAATCATTGTATTGATTATACTAAAAAAAATATTTTTCTTCTTCTGAAAGGTTGTTCCTTTATATCTTTCGATTATTTAGTCAAGTTTATCATAACTTATTTTTTACAAATCTATTAGTTTTCTCTAGCAAGGGAGATGTAGGACCCACAGCTTATGTGAGAGTGGATTCTGAACCATTCTAGTAGCTCAGTGGCAGACAATGGGTTCAAACCCAGGTCGTCTGGGGAATATATTACATTTGAAAAATTAATGACGGGGGCAAGATCAAAATAACCTTTTTTTATTCAACTTTGATTACTATATTTACCTCTCACCCAAAACATGTTTCACCTCTGCCTCTGCCAAATTGTGGTTCTAATTTTTTCATATTATCATGTGCATATTTCACATACAATATAACTCTAGATTGGCTTGTAAGTGAACCGTAAGATTGAACTCTGGTAGATTTATTATATTTTTTCAATTTTGCAGTTCTACACATTTCATTTCACTTCTTATATTAATCAATGGAAAGCATCAATTTCTATGAAACCAGTGTGACTTTGTCCATAGTTAAACAATTTGTGAACATAAAATCTAGCAGGTCTTGTATAATTTGTTAATGGGCTTGTGTAAGGGGGAAGTGGATGTGTTTGTAAGAGTGTAGTCTTTTCTCTTCAAATTCAATGAACATTGATTTAATGTTGAAATGGTAGGAGTTGGGTTTCGAAAAAACCAGTATTTCTCAGTTAGCCAACGTTTCGGTAATATATTTCGCCATCCCTCAGGGCTCTGAAATATAAAATTATTGACAATTACAAAAGAAAAATTGCACAAAAAAAACAATTCTTGTAAAAGTAAAAAAATTAAAACGTGTAAACGTTTATAGTTAAAATTAGAATTTTTAAATATTTAATTGATCGTCATGTTGAAGTTTAGAAAATTGGAGAATAATTATTGAAATTACTGGTTACAAGTAGGTTAGTAGTATCAATTTTGTAATATACATTTAATCCTGCTGATTTATAGACATTTCATCATCTTGTCTTACCTAATATTACTTTGAAGTATTGATAACTTCAACGTGTATTGTTTTCAGGCCTGTACGGTTTGCTGTAGAAGAAACCAAAGAATACTGGTTATGTAATTGTAAACATACAAATAATCGCCCGTTTTGTGACGGTACACATAAATCACAAGTTGTTCTGGATTCACCTGCAATTGTCCGCCAGTAGAAATTTATGCTAATGTATATACTGTAAAATAAAATCCTTATCAACATCGTTTTAGTTTTAATTGCCTAATTTAACAGTATAATCAATAGGAACATACTGTAAGAGAAACAAACTATTAACAAACTTCATCCTGTGCCTCATGTTTTACTAGCAGATTCTTCAGTTCTTGAATTTTCCCTTTTGTTGGACTCTGGGTTGACTAATTCATGGTCCAATCTCTCTTTAGCCCTAACAATTTTAGATTGGAGGTATATAGATGTTTTTTCATTAGCTTTGAATAAGTTTTGAAACCTTTCATCAATTTCTTCTTTCGAAAGATCTTTTATATTCAGAATTTGTTTAGCTTCATCTAAGGAAAGTCCTAATTTTTGGTTTGCTATTCTTTCACTCCTGGTTTTAGTATTTCCTAACCTCTGTGCAGCTTGTTGGGATGCTTCAATTTCTTGTTTAACAGCTCTAGCAAAAGCCCTTGCAACTACCTGTGTTCCAGCAAGAATGAGTTGTGCTATATATCTAGCCATCTCCTTTGAATTTCAGAGTACTTCGTCCCCATTAACCTATAAACAAACATAACCCTAAAATATCAAAGTCTGCTTCTTTTTTGGAAGTTCAAGGGCCCTATTCTTAAATGTTGACTATCTCTATGTCGCATGCGACAAAATGTCTCCATCTCTTTTTAATGCATATTCGAAAAAGGTGATGGAGACTAAAATTTAACAAGGAGGGTTTAATAAGCTCTAGCCAATCAGAATCTTGTAGCATCAACGCGTCATAGTGACGTACTTGGATATGAGTACAGAGTCGAACCAAGCAACAAAACTGTCAGCAGTAACTCTCATATACCAAGAGCTAGTCCGTCACTGTCTATAGAGAACGGCGGCCGACACGTCCAAGTACGTCACATTTCGTCACAAATGTTCTTTCATCTCTTTCTAGTAGAAAGTTTCTACTAGTGTCCTCATTGTCTTATGGGAATCAACCACTCCTAGTTAAATTTTAGTCTCCTTGATTTCAAACCGTGACATATTTTGTCGCATGCGAGCACAGAACTCATACTTATATCTTTACAAGTATGAGTTCTGTGCATGCGAGATATGCTCTTTGTCGAACGACATCAGAATATTCCATTGAAATATACCTTATAACTGGAATGCCAAAGGTGCGTTTCAATTTAACGTATGTCGTCCGGTAACGGACGATGTATGACGTCATAGTTGTTTCGTCGGGCGATATCTGGTCGGATTGGATTTTGAAACGCTCTCCTAAATCGTGGGGTAAATAGTTGACGGTCGGACGTTCCACTCAAGAATTTTGAAACGATGGAATGAAGTTGTCGGACAAGACGTTCTAATATCGAAACGCTTCATAAGAAAAGTTATACGTCGGACGCACGTCGGACGTAATATTGAAACGCACCTCAATGCAACTTCTCAAAAGTTTACCCTTTTGAACCTCGCGCAGCAGTCAAAAAAGTCATGCGTACTAATATTCGAAACAGGACCGGTCTGGTCCATAGTATAGATGACGAATTTTTATACGACTAAATTGTTGAAAAACCACCGCAGTCTGACGCTAACAATTTGGATCAGCTTGAAACTCAGACTTCACAAATATCAAATCGTGGAAAAATGACCATACCACATTCATTTTCCCAAAATAAAAATGAACTTCACGATAAAAAATAATTTATAATGAAAAACAAATTGAAAAAGGAGTTTCAAATGTGATTAACCTAGCTACTCTTTTTTTGAACATTTTCTGGGAAAAAACTCTCAAGAAAAACCAAACATAAAATGGAGGACTGAACTCAATGAACTGCTATAATTAGCGCCTAGGCCGCTCCTGGCCGAATTCATTGATCAAAGACGTATGTTTCCATCATAGAACCGTTGTATGAGGATTACAATAGAACAATTCACTGGTCTCTGTTATGATCAAAGACATTATTTTCACATCTTTTCATCTACTGCGTCGGTGCAGATTCTGATATTTCCATCAAAGCTTATAGTTTCCATCCCCATGGTTGGCAGAAAAATTCTTCGCGCATATGCCTGCATTGGCATTCCAGTTATAAAGTATATTTCAGTGGAATATTCTTATTCTCAAATGTCGCATTCGCAAATTTAATAGACAAATTGTAGAATCGTCAAAAGGCAGTCGACAATTTATGTCGAATTCGAGAATTTCATAAGATGCGAAATTTATAGGTTGGGTCCAATAGTTTATAGTAAATGTGAAAACATTCTTTGATACTTTTTCAAAGATTTTTGTAGTGAGAGATTGGCATCTTTAGTAATGGCTATAGAAAATTTAGAAAATCAGGAAATTTATCAGCGGCCTCGACAGAGACGAGTAATATACAGGGACCCTATGTTTGAGTTCACTCGATGCAATATCGCATGCGATTTTTGCACGTTATCGAAGGATACCCCAAAAATGGTATGTTCGAATATCACCAGCGATAATTATCGACCATAAAACAACGAGCGGATATTTAGCATGCGATAAGAATTATCGATCGGAATAATTGACTTAAATCCTAACCTCGAGTTTACTCGTGATATTATGAAATGGCAAATTTTGATGAAATTGCAATGATCGCTATCAGAAGTAGTAGACGATGCTGCGGGAGCAGCAGAACAGCGAAGGCCCTTCTACTCTCGTATGAATGCATTGAAACTTTGAGATAGACAATTTGTTAGAATACGTCGTTTATCAAAAGTATTAATTCGTGAGTTGAGTCAGCTATAAATATTGAGACAAAAGTAAGTTACCTTCAGTCTGAATAGGCAGGTAAATGAATGTGATTTATAATAAAACATGCTTATATGAATGTTTTAATAAGTCTTGGATTCCTCGCAAGTGGCAGCTATACCAGCTAGACTCAGCTTCCAATATACACGTAGCATTCAGTAAATCATGTTTCAATGTGCCTTGATAAAGTGATTGATGCTTTAAATCAACCAGATATTTTTAATCGATTGATTAGTAAAACAACTCAAGAAATACAAACAGAACAGTTGTCAACGTGACGCGCCACGTCATGTGATTTAAATACCTTTAAGCTATTGGTTGAATTCGTGACCCAAGCTAAGACTTCCCTCACACCCTTCGAAACCGCATTCAGTTCGGGAATAGCGTATCGAACGAGAAGAGTATCACATGCGAATTTTTGGCGATGTAAATATCACGTTCGAAATTTATCGCGCGAACTTAAACATAAGATCCCTCTGCTGGAGTGCTTTTACATTCTCATTTGAGAAAAAATGTATTGAAACGTTGATTAACTAAATAATTCTCCGATAAAAGAGGCTCTTTTTCTTTTTCTTGCATTTCATTTTTTAAAGTTCGCTTTTGATTTTGGGTGCATTAATTTTTTTTGCTTTACATTCCATGTTTCTACTCTATTTTCTGCAAGTCGCCGTTTTGTCCTTAGCTTATTGAACGTTTCTAGCCATTGATATTAGGGGAGGTCTCTAGTGAAGCCCCCATAAATCCTTTGTTTTTTATTGTAAAATAATGTAAAGCAACATTGTACGAAGGCGTAGAAGCGCCAGATGTAGTGATTTTTTCTAATTCCCAGATAAATCTGTCTATTAGACAGATATATAATGTGTCTAGAAGACTGGTATTATCTGTCTAATAGACTGGTATTATCTGTCTGATAGACTTATATTATCTGTCTATTAGACAGATATTATGTGGATATATTAGACACTTATATCTAGGAATTAGTATAACTCCCAGATTTTGGAGATGTTAGTGTTCCTCCTATTTATATTTTATAATGAATTAAAATATCATGCCAAATTCAAATGACAAAAACATTTATTACTTTTTGACAACTTCGTTTTTTACACAACTACTAATGAAAAACATTATTTAAACAAAACTGAACATCGCCAAAGCTCTTGATAATAAAAATTAATGTACAAAGTGGTAGCGACTGCATGGTCGCTACAGTACTCCCCCTCATGAAAAAGAAATTAAATCACCCTGGAGAGAAACGAACTGGAAATTTAATATTTCTTCCAAATCTTGACTGTTTGTTTAAATTGGCTGATGCGGTAACATCTTCGTTAGATGATGGTCCAATAACTGCTGCAGGTGTTTTAGAAAATGGAACGACTGAAACAGACTGTGGTGTCTGAAGTTCGTCAGAGAGAATATATGCTGGCTTAACTCTGTCTATTGAGACTGTTGTATTCTTTCCACGAATACAAACAATCATCTGTTTATCTCGTCGATCGATAACAAGAAAAGGTCCATCATACGGAGGCTGCAATGAAGAACGAGGAGTATCTCGTCTAACGAATAGATGCGTGGTTGTTGAAAAATCCTTGAATACGAAAACTGGAGAACTGCCATGATGTGCTCCTAGGGTTGGTCGAAATGAAGACATGTACTTCCGTAGTCGATCAACATAACTCGTTGGGTTATTTTCTGCAACAGGATGTGGAGTTAAAAATTCACCTGGAAGACGAATTGGCTCTCCATACACCATCTCAGCTATAGTTGCACCTAGGTCTTCTTTGAAAACATACCCATTATTATAGTGGGAATCACTTCAACCCAGTCTTCTGTCTGGTGGCAACGTATTGCAGATTTCAAGTGTCTATGCCAACGTTCTACCATACCGTTTGCTTGAGGATGGTAAGCTGTGGTTCGAATAATGTGAATACCACATGTTTTGGCTAAAGCTCTGAAAAGATTGCTTTCGAACTGGCGACCTTGATCCGAGGTTATTCGCAATGGAACACCATATTTGGAAATCCACGAAGAAAACGTGAAAATCGGTCTATGATAGTTAAACAGTATCGATAACCATTTGAAGAAGGCATCGGGCCAACCAAATCTATGTGTATGTGTTCGAATTTTGAGCTGGTTGAATGGAAATGTTCAACTGGAGACTTCACATGGCGGAATACTTTCGAGCGTTGACACTGAATACAATTCTTTGCCCATTTTCTGCAATCCTTAGTAATCGATGGCCATACATACCGATCCTTGATGATTCTAGTTGTGGCACGTATACTGGGATGAGACAGTCCATGGAGAAGATCAAATACTCTTTTCCGAAATGGTTTTGTAACGAATGGTCGAGGAGAAGATCCAGATACGACACAGAATAATGTTGATTCGGTACCTGGAATCCGTATTCTCTTTAAATCCAAAGAGGTTCCATTTTCAACAGAGATAAGAGTTCAGCATCGCTGTTCTGAGAATCTGCAAGGGCGGCAAAGTCCAAGGATTGTTCGACAGATTCTGTTCGGGACAAAGTATCTGCCACAATATTTTCTTTGTCTGAGATATGTCTAATGTCGGTAGAGAACTGTCCAATAAAAGCAAGGTAACGAAACTGTCTTGGAGATGCTTTTTCAGGATTCTGCTTGAACGCATAAGTGAGCGGTTTGTGATCAGTGAATATCACAAAATCTCGACACTCTACATAGTGTTGAAAATACTTGACAGCTGAATAAATTGAAAGCAGTTCTCTATCAAAAGCACTATATTTTCGTTGAGCAGGTGAAAACTTCTTACTGAAGAATGCTAGCGGCTGCCAACCATTAGTTGTTTGCTGTTGAAGAACTGCACCCATGGAGGTCTCTGATGCATTAGTAACTAATCCTAGCATTGCTGTGGGGTCTGGATGAGCCAAAAGAGCTGCTTGCGCTAGACTTTCCTTACATTTAGCAAAAGTAATGGAAAGTTCATCGCACCAATTGATTTTTTGATTGCTTCTCACATTGCCTTCCAGAAGTTTATTGAATGGGGCGTGAAGAACTGAAGCACCTGGAGTGAATCTGCGGTAGAAATTCAGCATACCAAGGAATCTTCGTAGTTGTTTAATCGTTTCAGGTTGAGGAAAGTCCAGAACTGCCTTGACTTTGTCAATGAGTGGTTTGATCCCATGTTCAGTGATGGAGAAACCTAAGAAGTCTACTTCCGAAACACCGAACTGACATTTATTGACATTTATCACTACTCCATAGCTTTTGAGCCTTTCAAAAATGATTTTCAAGTGTTCCAAGTGTTCTTCTTCCGTCGATGGTGCTATGAGTATATCGTCAATGTAGACAAAACAAAATTCTAATTCACGGGTCACCTCATCCATGAATCGTTGGAATGTCTGAGCTGCATTCCTCAACCCGAAGCTCATAAAAGGAAACTCAAACAAACCAAAAGGTGTGATGATGGCCGTTTTTGGAATATCTTCTGGTGCAACTCGTATTTGATTGAATGCTCTGACTAGGTCAATCTTAGAAAATATCTTCCGGTTATTCAGGTATTGTGAAACATCTTGAATGTGACGAACGGGGTAGCGATCTGGAATTGTTCTTGCATTCAGTGGGCGATAATCACCGCAAGGACGCCACTCTCCATTTTTCTTGGCTACTAAATGAAGAGGCGATGACCAACAGCTATCAGATTGACGAGCAATACCTAATTTGACCATAGCTTCGAACTCACGTTTGGCAGTGCTCAATTTTGTACCATTCAAACGCCGAGCTTTGCATGCGACTGGTGGTCCTAATGTTGTACGAATATGGTGCATCGTGGTATGTTTGACATCTTTCGGGACACCATCTGGCTTGGTAATTTCTGGGAATTGACTGAGGAGATTATGATATTTTGAATCACCAGAAATAGATTTAACATTTGTTTGTGCATGGAAGCATTGAACGCCATTAGTTGCTATGCCTGTTATTGAGTCAACTAAACACTGGTGACGAATGTCCACAAGAAGATTGAAGTAACTCAAGAAATCCACACCTATTATGGGTTTTGTAACATCTGCGACTATAAATTGCCATAAAAATTCTCGTCTCAGGCCAAAATTGAGTGACAGTGACACTGTTCCATATGTATGAATGACAGATCCATTTGCAGCAAAAATATCATAAGATGTTCTCACTCGATGTCTGGTTTGGGAACGTGGAAAAACACATACGTCTGATCCAGTATCTATTAGATACTGCACTTTACTGTTTTTGTCGGTGAGGAGAAGGCGTTTGGTTAAAGGACAGTCGCCTCTCCATACGGCTGTCCTGTTATTTTTCCAAATTGGCACTTGATGTTGAGAATAATGAAACATAATTACAAGGCTGTACACATTTTCTGGCTTTGAATCCATAACGATGGTGATACCAGCAAAGATCTCTTCTTTCAGCTCGATTACCACTTCTTGATCGGTTTCTGCTATGTGCACGATACGTTTTAGGTTTATTATTCCTGACGGAGAGTTCTGCCACTTGCTTAGAAAGTTCTGTGATTTGTTTAGATAATTCGCAAATTTCATCTGATCTGGAATCACGGACACTAGCGACGGTACGAGGTGATATCTCGATAATCTTGTCGGCAAGTTGAGCAACGTCGTCAAGAGTTGATGATTCTTAAGTAGCTAATATTGCTCTAACCTGATTGGGAAGCCTATTCAACCACAACGTACGAAGAAAATTATCAGGAACAGATTTTCCTGCAAGACTACGGAGGTGACGAAGAAACTGAGACGGTCTGCGATCCCCAATCTATTCATGTTCTAAGAGCTGTTGAATTTTTTGTTCTTGGGATATGGATAACCTTTTGATCAGCTCCTGCTTGACTTTTTCGTATTTATCAGCATCTGGCGGGTTGGTTATAATATCTTCCACTTCAGCTGCATAACGACTCTCAAGTTGAGCGATAACGTACGCAAACTTGGTTTCGTCTCTGGTGATGTTACTGAGGTGAAATTGTCCCTCAAGTTGAGAAAACCATAATGCTGGTTTCTCAGGCCAGAATGGCGGGGCTCGCATCGAGACACGAGCTACCGATTCTGTAATTGGGGTTCCAAAACCACTATCTGGCATGATGGCACAAACTCGCTACTCTTCTATCGGTGAAGTGTGAGTCGGGGTCACCACTTTGGAGGTGTTAGTGTTCCTCCTATTTATATTTTATAATGAATTAAAATATCATGCCAAATTCAAATGACAAAAACATTTATTACTTTTTGACAACTTCGTTTTTTACACAACTACTAATGAAAAACATTATTTAAACAAAACTGAACATCGCCAAAGCTCTTGATAATAAAAATTAATGTACAAAGTGGTAGCGACTGCATGGTCGCTACACAGATAAATATGTGTCTATTAGACACTTGTATCTGTCAATTATAATTACTGTCTAAGAGACAGATATATCTGGGAATTAGAAAAATCACTACATCTGGCGCTTCTACGCCTTCGTAACATTGTGTTTGTTAATATTATAATATAATATTTGTCAATGCATTCAACATTGGGACACTGAGCAAATACGCTTGGTAATATAATGCGAAAACAGATCCTCTCATAACAAGAGGCGTGTTCCGTTTCATGCATTGAGGACATAATGCGCATATGACCGTTCCGTTTCCTTCATTGGGAGCGCATTGACACGCCCACTTTTATATTCCCCTCTTTGGCCTTAAGACATCGAAGGTGCATGAACTACTGCCCGTTCGTCTAACAGCGATGAATGCGATCCAAGTTAGATCTGTCAAACTCAAAAGTCAAAACATAGTTTCTTGTCTGTGTCAGAAACCGAATTAACTGTTTAAATTTAATATTTGATGAAGTGTCAAGTATCGTGCATTATCACATTCACATGATTTACCGTACAATGGAATAAAAACTCTTCAATTCATTTAACATAATTAGTCGGTCTCATGCCAAAACCACGAATGTGCAATTTGTCATTTCGAATGAGAAGAGTTTTAAGAATATTCGTACTTTATGCTTTAAAAGCCTAGGTAAGTTTTCACATTTGCGAATTCACTCTCGTTCACAGTAGACAACCTGATAGCACTTTCGTGAGTTTGGCATTGAAAATTTTGGTAGAAAATTAGTATTTTACATATTGAAGTCAGAACCCTGGAATTAGCATATTCGCGGTTTTGGCGTGGGACAGACGATATTATCCTCATAATTATCACTTGTATCAGAATCTGAGCTAATCTCATTTTCACAAAGCTCGCTTCCTACTATTGCCATTAACACTTTCGTTCTACCCATATTAATTTATTTACTAGATTAACAGATTTGTTTCGGTTACATAAGTATTTGGTTAACTGATAAAATGATAAATGTCAACATCTGCGGGAAACGACATGCATCACGCAAGCAAAAATCGTTCCGATTCAACCCACCAACGTCAATGTTAGTTGAAACGGAACGCTTGATTATGTCTGCAACAGTGATGCGATGAATGCATGAAACGGAACACGCTTAAGAAAGACCTGATATGCTTTATATCAGTTCAACCATACAGTTATAGATGGCACACTCTTCGCGCAGAATGCGAATGGCACAAAATCAGTGTTTTATGGTTTTATGCTCGAATTTTCGCGATCACCACGGAGTGGGTCAAAGACATTAAACGTTATCTACTAGGAGAGTCCAAGTAGACTAAACACTATTTAACAGGAGAGTCTAATCCCCATAAGACAATTGGGACACTAATAGAAAGAGATGAAAGAACATTTGTGACGAAATGTGACGTAGTTGGACATGTCATGGCTGCCGTTCTCTATAGACAGTGACGGGCTAGCTCTTGGTATATGAGAGTTACTGTTGACAGTTTTGTTGCTTGGTTCGAGTTCGACTTTGTCCAAATACGTCACTATGACGCCTTGAAACTACAATATTCTGATTGGCTAGAGTTTATTAAACCCTCCTGTTAGTTTATAGCGAATTCCATTGGTAAAACTAGTGTTGCACTAGTTTTGCATCAGTACTGCATCGATACTGTACTGGTTGTCTTCTAAATGTGCACTAGTTCATTCTCAATGGAATACGAAATATTTTTGACACACACTTGAAACTTGATACCTTGTCAGTTTTCGTTTTCACAACCATCAACAATAGAGAGGTCATTAATGAAATTGAGAGAAATGAATAATTCACATTAGTGCTAGAATCCGGAAAATAACAAATAAATCTCTTATAGATGATTTATTTCCTTAGAACCAATTATAATGAAAAAGTGTTATATGGGGGTTTGACGCCTAGCTTATAAGTACAATACGAAGTTCAAATTTGAAAATCCAGAAAATGTTTTTCACAGGCAGTAACTTTAATTGAAGTGTGTTCTTCAGGTTGGAATCCCTTATGCATTCTTTATCAATACTTCATAAAAAAAAAGTTCATGAGAGGTCAACTATTTCACTGTTCAATTCGAATAATTCTCTCCTGTCTTTATTACATCAATCCACTTTAATGAGTCTCTGCTGATATAGGATTTCTTTCCCCATATGGCATGTGTTTGTTGAATAAAACTGCGATGTTCTAAAGTCATTAATTATTTTATAAGCAGTTTCTCTCCGCATCCTAAAGTTTTTTACTGCAAATACACTCCAAGAAATAAAATCATTTATTGCTTTGAGAAAAAGCATGAAGCATGAAAAACCACAATTATAAAAATATTTTTCTCTGACCTGTTCACTGAATTTACGAACATTTTCTACAAAATGGTCAATTTTAGCCCGTGGTCTCTACTTTATTACTTGGTACGTGTCTTCATCACTGTTGCTTGACGAATATGTTAACGAAATGCTACTATAATAGAAGTAGACTGTCTTTTTAAATTTCTGAGCATTCTGCCATTTTCACAAATGCACTGACTTCGTACGAGCTCAAAGAGCTCGTGCTAAAATTATTGCACTGAGTTTAAAAACAGGTGCACCAGATTCCCAATGGAATACAAAACTCCTACATCAGTTTAACCAATGGAATACAAAAGATGCACTCGGTGCGCACCAGTTTTACCAATGGAATTCGCTATTAGTCTCTTTGAATCTAATCCCCATAAGCCAATGGTAATACTAATAGAAAGAGATGAAGAGACGAAATGTGACGTAGTTGGACATGTCATGGCCGCCGTTCTCAATAGACAGTGACGGACTGGCGCACTCTTTGTATATGAGAGTTACATGCACAGAACTATAACCTAGTTCTGTGGTTACATGTGACAGTTTTTATGGTGGATTCATGCAGCTGTCATAAGTCATAAGTTTTAAGAACAGAACTATATCCAGAGAACTATATCTCTGGATATAGTTCTGTGGTTTTAAGTCATAAGGAAGAATAATCGTCAATGATTGGTTGGAATAAACGGACCAACCAATCATTGACGAATATTCTTCATTATGACTTAAAACTTTTGACTGCTGCATAAATCCACCATTAGTTTACTCTCTTTCGGGAGTGGGTAAAGATCAAAACAAAGAATATCTACAAAGTATTGTAGATATTCTTTGATCAAAGAGACTAAACTAACAAGGAGGGTTTAAATAAGCTCTAGCCAATCAGAATCTTGTAGCATCAACGCGTCATAGTGACATACTTGGATATGAGTACAGAGTCGAACTCGAACCAAGCAACAAAACTGTCAGCAGTATAATGGTGGATTTATGCAGCAGTCAACTTTCTTCTCATAGAGGTCGATGTCCAGGACAACCGTTGCGTTGCTTTTATCAACAGGAAGAATTTTAAAAATTTAATTTAATAATTTAAAAAAACGAGACCACCCAACGAGAATAGTGACCCCAAAAACTGCATTTACCGTGTGAATGTGGGATGGATTATGTTGGAGAAACAAGTGTGGATTTATACAGCACCAATTAACATTTATCAATTATAAGTTGAACTCCTTGTTTTGAAATGACTGCATTTATGCAGACATTTAACAATTATCATTTATCAATTACAAAGTTGGCCAACTTTCAACTTTCT
Organism: Chrysolina oricalcia; assembly: GCA_944452925.2. Classification (NCBI taxonomy): domain Eukaryota; kingdom Metazoa; phylum Arthropoda; class Insecta; order Coleoptera; family Chrysomelidae; genus Chrysolina; species Chrysolina oricalcia. The sequence goes on along the minus strand of OX101810.2, from coordinate 24,341,962 downwards.
TAGATTAAATGTACCGAATTTTCTTCAAGTGCGCATCTAATACGCAGATAACTGCGGATTGGTCCGTCCGATCATAAAGTTAACATGTGATTCCTTTCAATTTTAAAAAAAGAAGCCGTTGTGTTTGGTTTTGTTCATTTAATTATTATTTTTTTAAAAGTGATATAGTATGGATATGGATGATGCCATTCTGGTCGATCTTGTTCGACAGTTTCCCATTATATGTGATAGCCCATATATGACAGCCCATCTTCTTTTCCTACCTTTTTTCAATATGAAGAAACTTGCTGTCAACATCATTAATAAAAGAAAAAAAGATTCAGCTTCTTCAATTTCACTGTACATTTTAAAAATCGTATGGTTCCATTTTTCAGTACACAAATAGAGAAAATAGTCATATGAAAAATGTAAGGTTATTTTTAAATGAGTTCTCGTACTTGTGCGCATGCTTATTATTTTCTCCTAATTAGTTGTGTCTGCATAAATGATGGCATTTTTTGTAATTGTTCATTGATAAATGATAAATGTTAATTGGTGCTGCATAAATCCACACTAAGATGCCACTAAATGTGAGAATCGGTGAAGACACTCAGCGAGGAGAAACAGCGAAGTCGGGAATAGCAGATCACGTATGCACTAATCGCACAGCATCACAATGAACAACATTGGTATAAGAGAAAGTTTATTGAGTCGGCTCATATTCAGAATAATGACGTGTTCAGTCAGCCGAGCATAGAGATTCGGAATGAGTGGAAGCCACTTATTACTCAGCTAGATCGATTGAGATTTCAATAAAAACTCTGTGTCAAGATCGGTCATCAATAATAACTCACCAAAAAAGGTCGTTGTATCACATTAATTAACATTGATGACCTAAGAGAGACCTCACGAAGATCATAATTACCTTTATAGCAGGTACATTACTTGCAAGCTATATAATAAGTATCCGAGATATCTTTTCACATTCACACTCTTGATAACGACAGTAGATGTTAACTGTTGAAACACATGCAAAGAATGTATTTTCTTTGTTTCTAGACAGAAGAATTCTACTAATTTAATTCTGAGTTTACCAAATGCCATGAAAAAGACAACTTCATCAAACGGTTTTAATTAAAATACTTTTTTTCTACAAACGTCAAAAAATTACAAGGTTCGCGCATTGACAACAGTATGCGAAGTGGCACTTTTTTTCATTTTCATTCGTTACCATGACACCGTGCGCGAAGTAATGTGCGAAATATATTTCGCACACTGCATGTAAACTATATGGGATTTTCATATTCTAACCTATATGGTCCTCAACTCCTCAATCAAGCAAAAAAACAAGAAATCGTTAATTTATTAATGTAGAACAATAATTAAGGCTTTCAAATTGTGAGAAAATTTTACACTACCTAATTTTATTTATTATTTACAATGTTAACATTAATGGTGCAGCCAGTGCACGAACCAATATTTATTCCTAAACCAGATAAAATTGCTGATATGCATTTTCATACTGCCGCCTCGATTTCTCCGGTAAAAGGTTGGAAATTACGGAATTGGCCGCATCTATCAAGTTAGGTGGGGTACCTTAGTTCATCGTCTCTCGAAATTTCCATTCTTTTACAATAATAAATATCACGCACGAAATTGACGCGAATAAAAAGTCACTCCAAAATAATTATCAAGAACTGTCACTTTGAAATAATTGTCAACAAATGCCATTTTATTTCCATAGTTACAGTAATTACTTGATTTGGAAAAATTATTTAAGCCAGTTCAATACTATTTTTCATAGTTATTACCTACTTATTTTAGAACAATATTTTTGACGTTTGTAGAAAAAATTTTGTTTGCATCTCATGCGCGAAATACTTTGGTAATCTCGACTATTTTTTTTAACTCGGCTGCGCCTCGTTGAAAAAAATCAGTTCTCGATCACCAAAGTATCATTTCGCGCACTAGATACAAAAATAACAATTTTGTTAAATGTTTGTTTTCAAAATTTACTTGTTGCAATAGCTAAAGGTTCCGTCAAACCAAAGCGGGAACGGAACTTTGGAACCGTGCGAATTGCAAACCATATATATTTCGTTACTTGTATACAATTTGGAATACGAATAATGACACCGGTATGTCCCACTATGGATTTTAGTCTCAGATTCATCGCGATCCCACGTCGGTTTGAGGAAACCTTAATTGGTAATAACGTTTTATTGTTCGGTACTCCCTCTCATGCTACATACAATAAATTAGTTTACCAGTGTAGCTACTACTATATTTTCTAGTGAAACTTCTTAGATTTATATCAATAAATGAAATCATATAGCCAGTTGAAAAAATCATACTCATATGTGGCTAAGAGTACAATTTTTAACAAATGCACGAGATTGAGCTCCTCATTCTTATTGAAATAAATTAGAAATGTTCCCCATGAATATTTCTGCTGGTTGCACACTTGATGAAGTATGAAGTGTGTAGTTCACTTCATACTTTTTTATTAAAACTCAACTTTTTTCATTCGATTAACCACTGCTGCTAAGCATACAAGCTCACGCACTTCTCTGGAACACCGCAGAAAGGTTGGCGATTTGCCTCTGTTTTGGATTTTTTCATGGACAATGGCTCTTCTGAAATATCATCAATCGTTCTACCGTTAGCGGTCTCATCGAGACTGACCCGTCGAGGTCAGTCTTCACATCCCTTTGTAGTCACTTTGCCAAACATCATTCCCACGGCTAGTTTTTCCAACGAACGGCAAACCTTTGGAACTGCCTCGAGAATTGTTCTCTGAGACAGACATACAGTGGCAGACATTCAAGACCAATGCCTACCTACTTTCCCTAGGCTCTCACAATATTCTTGGAACATTACAGCAAAACATAAAAAAATAAAAAACTTCACATAGTTATAACAGTTTACTAGATCCATCTGTAATACATTTTTCAAACCGTTAAATGTGTGCATCTGAATTGCAGTTCAAAAAAAGTTTTCAAATATTTACGTTAGCAGAGACAAGTACAAAATAAAAATTCAATATAATTATATCAACATGGCTACAATATTTGTTCAAGTACATTTCTGAATAATTTATAAAAGGCAAAATGGAAATAGTATTTACTTATTTTCATCAATTGTCTGTTTCAATTTATCATAGTTTGCTCCACTGAAGGTGGTGATGACTTCCTTATTCTTTAAGAAGACGAAAGTAGGCATGGAGGAGATATTGTATTCCATAGCAATATCTTCACATTCATCTACATCAACCTGAAACAGAAAAACCTTTTTAGATTGATATCAACATAAACTAGCACCAGTATAGCAGTTTGGGGAGTTTGCTGCGGTTATCGATTTCAGAATGTTCTAATTTTATAGAAGCGTGCTCTACGATATTTATACAAAGCAAAGTATCGGGATTCATGTCGACCTCTGTTTTTAAAACACAAAATATTAACAGTTGTTGCAATTTTTATACTCGAAACTGTGTTTGATATACAAGCATAAAACAAAATTCACTATTGTCATATCTTCTTCCCATATTACAAGACAAAATAATGAATTGAAATTGCCAATCCCTAAAAGTACTACAATAATAATAATAATAAATTGCTTTTATTGATGGTGGGACAGGTTACAAAAACTATCAAAAGGCAGTCAGCGCTTACCCGCCTAGGACAGGTTAGTACTCTCTTACACTCAACCGTACTCTCATCAAAAATTCAATAATTTATAATGGATGTAAGATGTTTAATCACATTCCATCAAACATCAGATCACTTTTTCGGTTTAGAAAGGACGTAAAGTGTTTGTTGTCTGAAAGAGTGTATTACAGTTTGCAAGAGTTCTATAACGCATAATTCAAGCATGAATCGAACATAGTTGAATCCAAATATCTTTTATTGTTTCCATCTTAACACTTTTTGAGTTATTTTTTTTCTATGATTTCATGTATATTCTCGTCATTGATGGACTGGAACGTTTTCACCAAGTGTTGCGGATGGACTGGCAGAAGATGGCAGAAATTAAAGGGTCATTGATGTGATGATGAGCGTTAACGTTGCATTTTTATTCTCAGTGACTCCTCGGGTGGTACTGTAGGTTTTTCCGGGTTTTTCTTGCAGTTGGAATAGCAAATGCGCCACCTTTTTTTTGTTAAGTCGCCCCGGAGCGCAGCGGTGGTACTCTCTTCCGTCTGCACTTATGTTCAGATCAGGGAGATTATCACCATTATAGTTTATAATACATACCTATTTCAATTTACATTTTTATTTATACTTAAAAGCTTTCTCGATAAGTTGAAAAACTTCTGTCATTAAAGTATATTTTGACTTTGATGAAAGAAAAAGTTACATTACTACTCAAATCAATTCTTCAATTCAATTCCTCAAGAACGCAGTTTCAATGAAATGGATGAACTGATAGGTGGTGCTTCGTCGTTGTTGTTAAATGAAAAAAAAAAAAGTTTTGTGACAATCAGCAACTGTTAGGATCACATTTGATTTGAAAGGCAAGTTGTGCGCCTCTATTTGTATAATATGAACAATTTTGATATCGAAATACCCTTCTCTCTAATAATTCTAATCAAAATACATAGTTTCAATATCGTTGACCTGATGAGAGGCAAGACCTTCGATATCGGTGTGTAGGTGGACACGCTCTCAAAGTTAAGCAAGAGTTTTGCTATTTGATTACGAGAAGCACTTGCAATAGTTTCCACCTTGAGAAACTTTTTACATATATCTATCAGATAAGACTCGAAGTCTGACGTGGTGTAGGGAATTAGTTGTTTTTATGATATTTGTAAGATTATCGCTTTATGGGAACGGTAACAGAGAAGGGTATTTCGATCCTATCGATTTTATCAGTTTCATTCATGGAGATCTGCTTGAAATATCGTGGGAAAATTTCCAAGGACATTTGATTCTATGACACATTTCCACCGTTTCTACAACCAACGTTAACTGCATTGTGGTGTTGTTTCTAGTATAGAAGCGAAAATTCAGAATGGTAAGACCTGAAGGTAAACCCAGAAAAATATGGAAAACATACAAACCAGAACTTATCTGTGAGCAGCAAGAAGAATAGTAGAGCATACTTATGAAACCTGACTGAAAAACAGATTGGTTCCATCCAAACATTCGTACAGTCTATATCAAATAGGTCTTTTTTTAAATGGTTGCATAATATTCAATACTCTTCCTAAAGCTATGCAGAACTCGAGAAATATCCATAAGTTCAAGAGGGAAATGAAAGAGTAATTATTAAAGAAGGCTTACTATTCGTTAGAATAATTTTATATTGATTTCTTATTAATGTTGTGGAGACAATTCTTATCCATTTTAAATTTTTGTTTTTATTTATACCTTCCTACGATTGTTTTTTCGCATGCCATATTTATTAGTCTTTTAATTAATTAATAAAGATTGTATCTGTTTATCTCCTGGCATTGTCACATTAGTCTGTTGTAGTTATAATACTGTCTTATTTTCTTCCGTGACTGACAATAAATGAAATGAAACAACAACTAGAATTCCATTTTAAACATTGTACTGATACGTAAAGACTGCTAAACTGAAGCCAGACATTGAAATTAGAACTCAACCTTTGTACAAAATTCGACAAATATTCATCAAAGAACAAGAAAGTGATCTTGGAGAATATTTACAGATATGCAGCGGAATGGCCTACGGATTATCAACATTAGCAGTAAGAAAATTAGCATGTGTTATGGCAACAGAAGACATCATTCAGATTCAACACTTATGGAATGAAAATAAATGATTAAGTGAAGAAAGGGTACGACGTTTCTCACATCGCAACAAAAAAATTTTAAACAAGCACTCTGTTACAATAAAATAAGTTACATATTTAGCAGATGGCAACAGTACAAAACAGGAAAAAATACATAGCTGAGAAGAACTAATGCAACCGAACCAGAGCAATATTGAGAAAATCTTGGTTTCTATTTCAGTTGATGAAACATGTATTCCTTCTGAAACGGTTTTCCCCAGAACAGATGAAGCAGCATATTACAGATGAAGTAACACATAACAGATGAAGCACCTACTAGAACACTTGGACTTGCTAGTCCATCTAGGTGGATGGCAACAGAAATTTTCTTCTTTAATTGGAACATTTATTATCGTCAAATACACAAATAGTACGAAAGATAAATTAATTTGTGATGACCACGAGTCGCATGGTGATTAAAGTAAAGGACGCGACAAGAAAAGGAGTAGTAGTTAACTTATGGTAGAAATCCTGGTATTCCTTCCTATCACTATATATTAAATTGCTGAATGTGGAAAGCCCTGCCAAATGCTCTAATATCTTCCAACATAATTGCTGGTTTTAAGAGGTCTGGAGGTATTCTTTTTGAAGATGTACTCCATGATCCAGATAATTTTTTAGTTCGCCTTTAGAACATCTTGTAGCACCTGTTGTAGAAATTCCTGCTAAACCAGAAATTACCAATGATGGTAAATAATCATGAACAGAAAAACATTTCATTTCACCTAAAAAGTTTTGCCAGGACATCAACTTGGAAAAACAATTTTAACAGACACGCCAGAAATTTTTTTAATTGCTGCAAAAACTGAAAAAAAAAAAAAATTAAAAGAACATGTAGAAAAAGAAAAATCGAAGATCTACTTCTGAATCGGATAATGGAAATAGCTCAACAAGATTCTGAATATCAACTAATCATAACACAAATCACCACCTGGATCCAGATATGCAGTTATACTGTAATTCAGGGAAAATTTGAGTTATGACAATGGATTGGTAATAAAATTATGTCAAATTGTGATACCAAGAAATGCTAGAAAATGGATCTCACAACGTCTTCATGATGCACATCAAGGAATCAAAAGAACAAAAGCACGAGCTAGCAGACTGTATTTAGCCTGGAATGAACGGCGACATAAGAAATAATGAAGAAGCATGTCATCATTGTCATCATATCAAAAATCAAGATCTTCACTTCCAAAAGAAACAATGTGCAGTGACCCACTTCCCGTGCGTCTATTTCAATACATTCCGGCAGATTTGTTTTTCTGCTCTGGGAAATAGTTCATGGTGAATGTAGATCGTTTTTCTCGATGGCCAATAGTTTGCCAATGCGGAAATGATACTCCAAATAGTAGTAAAATTATAAATTGTTACATGATTTTTTCGCAACAAAAATACTGGTAGGAAACCGACTGTGCCATCATACGAAAGACAGTCCGTAGTTGTATTCTGTTATGTTTTCAAATCGCAACTGTCATTTATCAATTTGTTATAAACATCTAAATACAAAAAACGTCTTTTTTCAATTGTTTTGCTCATAAAATAAAAACAGATAAAGCAATCTGATTGTTCTCATTAGAACATTTTTAGAGAATTGAAATACGAAAATAATGGGATGTTTTACGACCCGATCAGATCATTAGTAACGGAGAAAAACCGGAAAATTTTGCAATTTTTAAAAAAATTCATATCTCCGCCATTTTTCAAGAAGTAGGGTTGGCCCTTCTCATGAAAGTATTGAATCATGTGTACTTTATGTGTGCTATCGGATCATTAGTTAAGGCATAATTGCAATTTGAACTTTTTTGCAGCGTGCCTGGATGCTCTGGTGATAGTCCGATTTCAATTTCTCAAACAGATTATGAAATTAGTACCACAAAACGCATATTCTCATTTTGTAATATAATGCTGCAAAAAGGGTGAAAATTGCTTGCTAACATGACTGAAAACGGCCGAGCCCGCGTTAGCTGTCGAGTGGTAGGAGAGTCCGGGAGATGAGGGTAATTCTTCTAATGAACGGGTTACGTGATAATACGCTTCCCCTCATCTCCCGCTCTCTCCTTCTACTCGAACGTTTATGCAGGCTCGGCCATTTTCAGTCATTTCTGCAAGCATTTTTCATCCATTTCGCAGCATTTTAGCGCAAAATGAGAATATACGTTTTGTGGTACTATGCTTCTACTTTCAAAATCTGTTTGAGAAATTAAAATTGGACCATCAGTAGAGCATCCAGGTACGATGCAAGAAAAAATGAAATTGCAATTGTGCCAAAACTAATGATCCGACAGAGCCTGTTTTGTGCACACATAAAGTACACATGATTCAATATTTTTATGAGAAGGTCCAACCCTAAAAATGGCGGAGTTATGAAATCTTAAAAACATCTCAAAATTTTCCGGTTTTTCTCCGTTCTTAGGAATAAAATTATGTTCATTCACACAGTGGCGTATTTGATTTTCCACTATCCTTTCAACTATTTTAGACATTATAGGCCTTAGATCTTTAGGTTCCGTGGGAATTGATTTTTTTGGTATATGGAGTACAATAGCTTGTTTCCAGCAGCTGGGAAATTGGCAGGTCGATAGACAGTTAGTAGTTGACAATGTGACAGATGTGTGTGAATAGGGACAACAATGTAACAATGTAACAATGTAATATTAAGGCCGCCTATACCAGTAGCTGCAATTTTGATATGGTATAGAATTTCTTGCATCTCTGAGGCTCTACAAGATGAAAAGTGAATTTGGGAGAATTGTTCATTTTCAATGAGTCATCAAAAGTGTAATGATTCTGGGAAATCATCAATTTTATGGATTCCATTGACATGATGCATGAACAGCATGAACATCTGCAAGGTTCTCAGGGAATTTCTGCGAATTCCAAGATTATCTAATTCTTTCCATAGCCCATTCCTTTTGGCTTTGTCAGGTCTCAATTGAAAATTTGCTCTTTTTCATTCCTGATGGCGTTGTGAAATTTCCTAGTTGTTTATAATAATTGAAATGTCCCATATTTTTTGTTCTGCGCCATCTCATTTCTGCTTTATAGCGCAATTTCATGAGTAGTTTCAAATTCTCCGTTAGCCATGGGCAGTAAATTTTTGTTATTTTTTTTTAATGGAGCGTGTATATCAAATAGTCTGAGAAGTACTGAATTCAGGAAGTTAACTTTATCACTGGCATCTGGAATAGTGAAGATTCTTTACAAGTTTGACTTCTGGAGATCTTTATAAAAAGCATCCTGTGAGAAATTTTTCAAACTACGTATGGTCTTATACAAAGGCTGAGTTTTATTTTTATTTATATTACTTAATACGGAGAGAAGTGAGGTCGCGGTCTGAAATGTGACCCATATTGACCTTAACTCCATCAGTTATAGGATATAATTAGATCCAAACAACTTGCGGAAGTTAAGGTTGTGCGGGACAGGTTTGACGATAAAAGGGAGGAGAGGAATTTACGCTGTTTGTTACTAGCTTTGAGGATATCAACATTGAATTCTCCCAGGAAGAATAGTTCCTGGTGGGTAGGAAGTAGTAGAGATATTTCATGCTCAAAGATGTTCAAGAATTCATTCAGGGGAAAGTTTGGTGGGCGATAAACTACTCCTAGTATTATATATTGGTGTATAACTAAGGCAGGTAAACTGAATCCGACCAGGAATGAATCCGTTTCCAACTTACCTTCAGAATGAGGATGTTAACGTACTCCTTGGCCAGTTCTTCCAATTTGGGACCGATCATCTTGCACGGTCCGCACCAAGTAGCATGAAAATCGATGACGACCAATTGACCTCCGGCATCGCTGAGTTTCGAGTCGAGATCAGCCTGTAAGAATAATTTTGTCAGATTTAACTGGAATGATATCGAAATGTAAACAAAATCTCCGACGACAGAATTAATGCAAAATTTCAAAAATAGATGTCTAGACAGTACACAAGATTAAATAATAATAATAAAGAAATGTATTCAATTCGCCGAAATTACATTAAATGTTGAAGAAAAAAAAACGGATTGTTCAGCTGATCAAAAAAGCTGCATTCAGTTCTATCACCTAAAAGGTAAATAGACCTGTTTTTTAATACAGCTAGTACTGGATAAATATAGAATGTGTAGGAACTATTTTATTATGTAACTCAAAAAATATGTTATACAGTTTGTCTCACTAAGTTGGAACCTTATGGAAAACTTTTTTATTATTCATTTTAGGAAAAAAAGTTATTCTTCATAAAAAGTTCTGCATGTTCTAAAATCTACAATACAATTATCAGATATAAATATGAATTTTATTCAAGAGTAAAGTACCTTTATATTTGAAAATATCAAAAATTCTTATAGAAAAAAGTTGTTCAGAATTGAAAATTTCGTTCAAATATGTAATTACGGCCATAGACATTGAAAAATTGGGTTGTTACTTTTTACTTTTTTTTAAATTTTGAATGAACATTTATCTCTTTTGATTATGTAACACATGATCACCTTTCCATTTCTCAATGTTTTCTAACAATTTTGAAATTTAAACACACAATGAATGCATATGCATATATTGTGCAAATACGAAAATACATACAAATGATTTTTTCATGTAAGTGGATGCATTTGCATATTTAAACGTAATTTTTAGTTCTGAACAACTTTTTTCTATAAGAATTTTCGATATTTTCAAATATAAAGGTACTTTACTCTTGAGTAAAATTCATATTTTTTGTTACACCGCGTATCCGACTGAAAAAATTTGATATCTGATGATTGTATTTTAGAACATGCAGAACCTTTTATGAAGAATAACTTAGTGAGACAAACTATACATAATAAAAGTCCTAATTAAATCTAAAATGAGACGAATCCCTAAATCTTAACTAACGCCCGTCGAATTCTAAATGTTTAAACCAAGAATATCAAATAAAATTGCTAAATAAAACGACTGATGTCAAGGAGCAAAGCCAAATGAGTATTTGTTGACCGCAACATCGACTAGCAATCGATATATTGTTCATTAATCACCCAGAGTAGATAGAGTGCCTTGAAAAACAATATTTGCTCAGTTCGTCATTGAATTGGATTAAAAACAATACTGTTAGAACATGTTTTTAGTGTTTTATTCATTTATCGAAAACATAACTTTGATGTAGGCATAGAGAATGTTTAAAAAATTCTGCCATGGCCTGTAAAACCTACACGGAACGATTTCTATACAGGAAAATGCGATAAGATCCTCCAGCTCTAACCAATAATTGATAGAAAAAAATGAAATTAAACGTTTCATCCGATGAATATTACTATTCGAAATATCGACTAGACATAATACTGAAAATTTGAACAGAAATAAAGCAAACCGTAAGAATTTTTCATAAATGTAATAATTTGTCTTTCAAAAACAACTTACATCAACAGAATAATATTTCAGTACTGAGAGATTAAAGAAGCATCGAGCAAATTATCTCTCAAAACATATTATTTTACGAGGAATCTCCATTTACCAATAATATATGGAACTGGACACAAATGAATGAACGAAGAAACAGACCCGGTCATCTGTGTCACAATTTTCACTCGGGTTTGAAGGCTGTCGTTTTTTGGAATTTCTTCCTAACGTTTCGCTGGCGCAAGTGGCCAGCTTCTTCAGAGGCTTATACATCATGAATAATCTCAGATGACTGGAGATTCCATCTGCGAAGATTGTATTTATTCTGATTTAAGTAATCTTGTGCGTTAATTACCGTATCTGGATTTGGTTCATTCTCACTAACCCTAATTGACCCCTTTCTACCTGCCAGCTTAATGTCCTTGATATCCTTTGTTGTTTCAGAATTTCAGTTACGGTAATAAGTTAAGTAAGTAAGTAAGTTACGGTAATTTTGATTAAGTGTAGGTTCAAAGCTGAGTTTGCGAAGTAGGTTACGATTACCATGGGTCCGTCGCTTCTTTAAATAATTCCTGACCGGCACTGTTTTCTTATTATATAAAAACCTCTTCAACACTGCACACAATACAACAACTATGAGCGCTACATTCAATCTCCGGGTTTGCCGTGGGCAACGAAACGTATGCGGCTATGGCAGATTACAATTCGATGTGCCGAGCTTCCATCAAGAAATGTTTAGTCGACACTGAAATTTTGTGCAAAAGTTTTGTGTAGTGTGAGGGGTCCACGACCATTCAATGTTTTGTACAAAAATAAGCTAAACTTTTGTGCGAAATTTTTGCCAGTGTGAGGGACCGCTTTAGGCGTTTTTATTGGATTTGTTAAGCATTTCACTTTTTTGCTAGTTTCGTTTTTTTTTGTAAACGTTCTTCTTGAGAAGATGTCTCTGCATAAGAGCGGATAGGAAATAATTCGAATATTTATTATCATGTTATTCGATGCGTTGTTGATTCATCGATACTGTGGTTTACATTGTGTTACTTAAAGAAAAAGTTGACCTGATATTTACTTTTTTACATTTACTTGAATGCAATTTATTCGTTACTATTCATAATTAATTCATCTTGATAAGATAAAAATAAATAACATTTTGGACAAAGTCGTAAAAGTTGATGTTAGCCCAGAACAACACTGGCTTCAAATTTAATAGAAATATCACTCCTTCCAAAAATATTATAAGATTTGTCCCAATTTCGAGCTTGAACAAAATGCACATTTTTTTGTAATAAATGTCCACCTCCACGTGGTTATAGTTTTTTCAGACAATAATGTAAAAGTTGTGTAACTGAAATAGGTGGAATTCAAATCTGACAATTTATCCCCATTTTCTCGCATAATTGTACCAATTTCTGAAAAACTTTTTTGTGCGTCTGAAAGCACCACTCATCAACAATACTTGATAGCAAAGAAATTTGAATGTGTCTGAATGTGTTGACAAGGCAGAAAAAAAAAGAAATGCGGTAGAGATTCTCCAAAAATTAAAGAATGGACTAGTTTTAAATTTTTTACCATAAATTAATTCTAAAAATATAAGTGAAATGAAACAAAAATGTGAAAGAATCATTGAAATATCTCTAGAAATGAAAAAGTTATGGGACTTTGAAGTTGCGCTGGGAAGAATAATTTCATAGTACGCAGCGCTCTAGTGTGTGACGTCACGCCACATGAACGAGGCGACTGGTATCGGAGAATCACAGAGTGCTTACAAATTTATCGGTGTACAATCACTTGCGCCCCGCGCCGTTCGTGTCGTGTATTGTTCATTACACGATGGCTGAAATTAAAAAAATATCCTACAAATATTGTATTGTACCTATGTGTAAAAGCACGACAATTAAAAACCCCAATAAACTATTTTTTTATGTACCAAATGACATGAATAAAAGGAAGAACTGGTGCAAACTAATGAGGCGTGACTTAATTGGACCTAAAGGTACTACATATATGTGCCTTGACGCAGCTAAGGATCTAATACGTGATTATTTGTGGTGTGGCGATCTCAGACATGTGGCGTGACGTCACAGACGACTCGGAGACCCAAAGACGTTCCGCGCTAAAATAGGCAAATTTAAATAATCTATATCTCAGTCATTTATTGATGGATTTAAAAAAAACACTGATTTACTAGTTCTGATCTATATTTTGATTCCATCGCGTCAAATATAGTATTTTCAACATCACTAAACTAGTGCATTGTCCATTATCTCGAAAACGAGGTGAAATTCTGATTTTCTGAACGGTCATGACCTGGTATATCTCCAGTTACAAGATTGTACAAGGTTTACCGGCACCCTGTATAGAGGTGACCCAATTGAAAAACATAACTTTATCCCAATATCTCTGAGACCGATGAAGATATGACAAAAGTTATTGTAACCAAATCTAAATTACCTCCAATTTGTCCACTCAATATTTTGTTCAATTATCGTGAGTACTAAAATAGCTATAAAGACAATTCACTATTTTGTAGCACCGGTATATGCTCACAGCGATATATCAAAACGAACAGTAATCACTTGGAAACATTTTCGAGAAATTTCTACTTATTTATGAAATTCTCATTGACAATGAAACATTTTTATCGTACCCGCTCAGGAATACGACAAATTACAATGGCATTGCAAACATTTTTGAAAGTGAACGGAAACGATGAAAATAATTATTATCAACAACTTTGAAGTAAATGGAGAGATAAAGTAGCGAAAACAATTTAAAAAATATAGGGAAGAACACTTTTCAATTCTACTCGTGAATTAATTTAATTTCGAAAACTGTGCAAGACCGTTGAAATTACTCTCGTCTTGGTGTTTCATCTTGAACTTTCTACGGTATCCTTCTTTCCCATCTTTTGCTGTACCAACCTTGAAATTATAGGGTATGTTTTAAAGAAGCCAACAAAATAACATGATCGGGAAAATGAATGAAATCTTATTAGAGAGATGTAAAACATGAAACCTTCTACAGTACGTGCTACTAGTAATTCATACATTTCTAATGATTGTTTCGCAAGAAATTTGAAAACTGAATTTTCTTTTCTTCAAACGGATTTTTTTTATATTTTTCTTCAACAAATTGCTAGTTAGATACTTATTTACATATTTATTGTAATGGGCTACACGACAAATTTTGTTAAACATGTTGGTAGGACTCTTAACATTATTTCTACAAATTTTCAATAAAAAAAATTTAAAAACTTTCAGAAGTCAGTCTTCCTTTAGCACACGCCACGACTTAATGAGTAGGATTGTTAATTGCATACTTGCCAGATATAGAATATTATGCTCTAAAAATGGAATCGATTATAGGCCAATAATTTTAGCATTTAAAATAAAAATGGGTTACAAAATGGCAAAACAATGCAAACATTCACAAAAGCTGCATTTTAGTGATAGATGAAATTATAAAAATTTGCCCTTTCGTCCAAGGTTGGAATCAGAGTATATACATTATTTATTCATACCTACATTTGTTAATAATTCGAAGAAAAAAAAGTTGCAACAGTAACGAAACGTTGTTCTCTATGAGTGTCGCCGAAACTTTGCAACATCGGCCGACGACGGCAACAATTTTTTTTCGTTTACTTTACACTAAAAAACTTTGTTTTTTTCCTGAATTGTTTATAAAAATAATTTCCTAGTAAACCTGTAGAATTTTCCACCACCCCAGATTTCAGGAACTTTGTTGAACAGAATAAAAAAAAAAGCCATATTGAATTTTTAATATGACAAAGTTCCCGAAATCTGCGGTAGTGACAAATTTTATGTTTTCTGGGAAATGACTCCCTACGTTCCCGATCAACTCAAAATACTTTTGCATTATTCCCAAAAACGATTCAGGCAGAAAAAAATATTTTAGTGTAAAATGAACAAAAAATATGTTAACGAACCTTCGAAAAAGTTCGAAGGTTTTGCCGGAGAGTACAAATAAATGGAATCTAGGAAAAAAGCGCAATTGAAAAAAACGCAAAGGAAATAAACACACAGAAAAAAGCGCAATGTTCAATAAGCTCACAAGAAAAATCCACACGTGGGAAATTGCACACATGGATTAAATCGCACAAGACAAAAACCTCTCATGTATAAATGCGCACATAGATAAAAACACAATGATGTGCGCTTTTCTACGATAATAAAATTATGTTTTGTCAAAAACAGTTGTGTCAAATAAAATGTCAAAACGTATAAAGTGTTTATTTTTACTTAATAATCCCCCGTCCAATAATGACCTTATGCAAAATTATCCCGTCGAATTATTAGTATGATCTAACCTAAACGAATTAACCTACCTCGCAAGTTGGGAGCTTGGAAGTTGAAGAAAAATTCAGTGGACCTTTACATTTATGAAAAATAAATTGCAAAACTCTTTTAAATCGATAGATTCTAGTATGAAACGTCCATTTAACAAAGAGTTCCACTATATTTTTTTCATTTTGAAAGAATATCTCATTTGAAAGTGTGCCGTTGACGTCACGTTCATCGGAAACAAACCCCACCATAATCCACGTTCCGAACATTCAATACCGTTCTCCTCAAAAATATAGATTCTAGCTATAAGCCATTGAGAAATAATTGAAATTTCGTCACTTGATCAACTCATAGAAAAAAATCACCATATTAGCTACTTTTTACTGTATTTGTAACTTTCAAATTTCCTGAACGGACCATCTTTTCGATGAAGAACGAGCATTGACAACACCGCAAATCATTATGCCAGTTCTCATGCAGCAAAAGTGATCTCGAGATTTAAGGTTAATGTTTGTTTTTTACATCCGACATTTAACTGATACATTCATTAATACTACTGTAGCGAGGTGTTATTTATTTGTGTATTGAAATGGAAAGGCTTCGTGAAGGGAAGTTCGGATATTTTACCGAGGGTAGATTATTAGATGATTGACTCTTTCTATTTAACAAATATGAATTTATTTTTTGCAATGACTAAAATTTAAAATCGTTCCTTGAACGCTGCTTGAATACAGTAATATTCAGTTGGAAATGTTCTTCACAAAAACACAATTATATTTCCGCTTTTACACAAGGTTCATTGCTTCTAACCACTTTTACAATGCGCTTCATAGGTATTTAGGAGCCTAAAAAATTGTTTATTAGAATATTCATTGGTGTTCAGACAACCAGGTACGAAGCACCTTTTCGACATGTTCACAGGGATACAGATACAGGAATTAGGAAAAAAAAATAGAACACAAACAACAAAAACATTTCAACCGCATTAACCTCAAAAAAGAAATCAAGTAGGGCCTGTTCGTTTGCAGCATACATATTTGATGGAACTGCTCTACTTGTAGTAAATATTGAAGTAGGCAAACGAGTTAAACAGAGACAAAGGATTCTTATTGATGCTCCGTGAAACAGACGAACGAACCCATCTGGTATCAAATGACAACTGTCATACGACACATTATATTCAAATGAGAATTTGAGATTCCACGGTGCACAACTTTTACAACGTTGCCAAGTCTAGTTTTGATGAACGTGACGTTACGAAACCACTTTTCTTCTGATTATACAGAAACTAGCAGAAAAAATAAATAAAAATTCCCGAGTGATATTAGAGTATACGCTTTCTAATTACAGTGTTCTCTCATATGTCGTGGAAAGGTCCATTCGAGAGTAGTATTCTATTAGTCTGATCTAACCTGAACGAACTAACCTATCTCGCAACTTATAGAAATATAGAAAACTTTACGAGATTGTAGCCAAGTCCGTGGAAAAGTATTATGAAACAGAGGACAAGTTATTTTATTTAAGAGACCATGATCGCGATCATATTTGGGACGGTATTTTTGGTAAAACAGTCGATAACTCAAAAACGGTTCGTCGTATCGATTTCAAACAAGGACAGGCTTCTAGAGGACGTTCGATTCTATGTACATACGTCTGCGGCAGCACCTCACGGTGCTCTTCACAGATAAAAGAGGTAGCAGCAATGGTATATCTCTATTAAAATTTGCAGCAAACTTTATCCATTCGAAGTGATTTGATGAAGTTAAAACGTTGATCTATGTACATGCTGATGTAATGTTTTTTTGAAATTATACGTTTATCTACCCAAAAAATTGCTTCAAAGTAACTGCATTTCTTGGACATTTTTTAGATATTTTTTGTGAAAAACTGGATTAAATTTCAATTTCCATTACAGCACGTACCTAGAAGAACGTCCTCTAGAATCCTGTCCTTGTTTGAAATCGATGCGACGAACCGTTTTTTGAGTTACCAATTGACTCTTTTACCCTAAAAAACGCTCCAAATATGATCGCGCTCATGGCCTCTTAGAAACAATAGTAGACCGGGATCCCACGCCTATTTTCAAAATTGATTAATAACAGGCTGAATCTTCCTGAGTAGCTTCATTTTACCAAGACGCCCAACTTTTTCCTCTACGAAAATTCTCGATAGTGGTAGCTAATAAAATGCGCAGGCGTCATTCATGTCGATTTGGTGAGTACAAAAAAGTCATTAATAACAGTTAGTTTTTCAGTTGAACCTCGAGGTAATTCGATTAAGTACTCGGAAAAACTTTAGTCCTACATAATGGATGGAAGGACTGAAGAGTCCCCCACTCTCAACATGTTCCAATGACGTGGTCATAAGAAATAATCAGTACTCAGTGGATATTTCTACCGTTGCTTGCTTTATATTTGTATAATTAAATGGTTACATTGTCCTAGGTAGGTTTTCACAGTCCTACGTGCCAAAGCTGAAGTATACTGAGTGCTTCTGTTCTTGTACAAACTTCAAATGGTGAATCTTTGACTAATTACAGAATGAAGAGTTCACATGAACATGTGTACGCAAATATTTCGTTTAGGAGATACAGGGTATATTGGATATTAATGGTATATTGATATTTCTTTATACAGTTAAATTTTTACAAAAATCTCAAAATTCATGATATGTCGCCCTCTAGCGCCGAATCTGGTATACTATCGAGTAGGGCCAATGGAGACTTTTACTCGGAATAGCTTCAGCTACAATATACCAAAAATTAAGCCATTGTCACAATAAGACTTTTTTTCGTTAAATGTGTGCTGGGTCCTTTGATGATAGTTGCATAAATTGTTGTTTGAAATTGATTTTTCCGTTGACCAGATGTCGTTCCCTTACGAACAACAGCCCTCAAAAGACGAAACTTGTGCGAGCCAAGGATTAAAGATTTCTTACTTTTCACGTGCTTTTCCACTTTCTCGGCCCATCAGAGAAATATCTGCAGACGCTGGGTTTCGAACCCACGACCGGCGACCAGAGTGGATAAAAGATCGGTGCTTTAACTAATTGGCCACTTGACCCCCGTAAAATATAAAATCTTCTTTCGAACTGGACTTTTTGAGGCCTCTGGAGACACCATACATCCTATTTTACCGTAGAGCAGATTTTCACAATTCGTCTGACCTCTTTGTTGTTTGTTTTCAATTATAAATTTGAAAGCGTATACGACATCATTTAAGCCGGCAGAGGGCAGATTGATTATTTCAATGTTTTTCCTTTGTTTTTGTTTGTTTTCAATATGTTTACAAAAATTATGAACGCTAAACAAAATTTCCCACTTTTTTCATAAACTTTTCACGTAAATTATATTTTTGAATTGAACAAACAATTATAAATTGAAAGTAACATGACTTTACGAATAAAAGTATATTAAATTAGCTAAACCACAAATTCAAAATAATTCTTTATTTTGAATAATTTTTGTAGGAATAGCGATACATACCCGTTTTTTGTAGGACACTATTATGTAGGTGAAGAATACGCTAACCTTTCATGTGTTATCATTGTCTTACAGTTACTAATAAAAAAATTTCACCATGGAATTGACAATTTCGGAGCGTAGGACTGGGAACACCTACCATTCAATTTGTAGGACAATATGACTATCCAATTATCCAAATATTAACCAAGCAACGGTAAAAAAATCCGCTGGTTACTAATGATTTTTTATGAACACGTCATTGGTACATGTTGGGAGTGGGGGACTCTTCAGTCCTACCATTTATTTTGTAGGACAAAAGTTTTTTGGAGTACTGCATCGAATTATCTCGAGGCTCAACTGAAAAACTAACTGTTATTAATAACGTTTTTGCACTCACCAAATCGACATGATTATTAGCTACACCTATCAAGAATTTTCGTAGAGGAAAAAGTTGAGCGTCTCGACAAAATGAAGCTACTCATTTTTGGTAATACGCGTAGGATCCCGGTCTATAGTTAATCTACAGCACATTGTATTTCTGTTTAATAGCTACAGTTCTCTCCTACTAAATCTTTGAAAATTTGGTTTTCCTTAAAAATAAATTTACAATATGAGTTTGCGTTTTTTTCTATGTGCGCATTCATACATGAGAGGTTTTTGCCTTGTGCGATTTAATCCGTGTGTAATTTTCCACGTGTGTAATTTTCCACGTGTGCATTTTTCTTGTGAGCATATGTAACATTGCGTTTTTTTCTGTGCGTTCATTTCCTTTGCGATTTTTTCAATTTCGCTTTCTACCGGCCACGAAATAAAAAATATGAATAAAATCGACAAAGTTGAAGTACCTACTCTTCTCTCCAAATTTTTCCACTGAGTGAAAAATATGAAGCAAAAATCTTACAGAAAACAACTAATCCCCTGGCTGAAGGAACAGAAACATGGTTATATTTCCTCAGACCATAACTGAATCTTATACAGGCGCTTTCGATTCTCTGGAGACATTCCTTGACCTTTTTCAATCGAGCAGGCCATAAACAATGTTACAGTATGATATGTCAGACAGGATGAGTGATTCGCACAATTTCAATTTAACCTCGTCACAGAATATTTTTATGTAGATATAGTGACTAGCAAATCGCCGTTTGGAGTTACACCAAAGGCCCAAATTCTTACAACAATCCGTACTGGAAATAGTCTGACCATCCAACTTAATAGAAAATGAATAATTCGATATTATCTCCCTTTGATTTCCAAATATTAGCATTTCACTTACGAGGAAAGTGTTCGACCAAGTTTCAGTCAAGCTAACAGTATCACAATTTTCTTTCACGATGAAATCAGAAATTTTGTGAGAACTATTGAATATACATGCCTATATAGCACACGACGTCTAATGGTCGTCCATTTTGGGCCCAAGATTGATCCAAACGTATTACAAAAATGACGTGGCTCAAAGTATATAAGAACTCTGTTGTAGGAACAATTATTATTTAAATTTTCGCCTAGTTTCACCCTTTTTGCATATTGTATGTTTCCTTCGCACACCATTCATATTTAGTCAAATGTAGTCTCGAGTTTATCATCACTGACTTTCAGTAATTATTACACATGTAAATTTTTTACCAAATAGTTTCATAAATTTTTTGCTGAATTGTTCCGTCACATTCATATCGCCAGACTAATTGAAGGTTCATGTAAGATAACAAGAACTCGTTGAAGTGAAGTATTTTCAAAATTGGGAGTAAAGGGCATAAAGTAACACGTGTTTGCTTAACGCTATCTAATCATAATCGGATCAGAAAATTTGTGATCTGTAAGCATGATTCTGATTTATCTATTTTACGGTATAAATAGAAGTTACGTCAAGTAATGAGTACGCAAAAATAAACGTAATATGTAGAATGAATACTTACTGATTCGCTTTTGTTCAGATTGATGTGATCACAAAACAAATGAAATCGCGGGGCGTTTTTATAATTGGTTCCTGATGGCGGTTTTATGCACCGTCATGTCAAGGCTCGTATGTGAAATGTGTGGTTAACAATTCTAGTTGTTTCTCCATAAAAATTTGATATGGTATGTGGAAAATAGTAATCACTAATTCTGTGGCGAAACTGTGGGATATTTGAAAAACCCACTACGATTTCATTTGGTTTCTAGTAATTTGCGAATGTATCACGTTTGATCCTACAGTTTTCGATGTATAAGTTGCAACACCACGGATTCTAGACGTCTTCGTTATAACTTATGTTTCTTCTAAAAAATGGTGAAGCAACGTTGTTACCAACCCTTAGATATTTCACAGACAGAACCTATTTATAGCAGTAACAAACCCTTAGAAGCGAATTGTTTTAAAGTTAACCAGTACCTAGGTAGTTGACCTATGGACAGCAAGTCAAAACAAAATGAATTGAAGAAAATATCATTAGAATAAAAATGGTGAATAATCATGATATCAAAATAATGAGCTTGAAATGACAGCGAGTACTACAAAATTTCATTTACCTTCTAGTGGGAAACGGTTCATACTCCATGTACACTATGGGTTTTGTACGACTATTTTAATCATTTCAAACAAATTTTCTATCAGAAACTTTCATGCAGTCATCATAAAACAAATATTGAAAAATATATAACAAAAATCGAACAGTAAGTACCCTCTCTCTCTCATCGATTTCATAAAAAAATAGCATGATCAGGATTTTAACCCCCAATCTACCACATCACATATCTGCATTTAACCTCCAAGCTACTATCCCATCTACTTAAATCTTGTAATTAACCGCTACATTATAATATCAGTTGCTGTAAAATTTTCAAAATCACTATTCATTTTTATAATGTCTTGTCGACATAGTCATTGTCGCCAAAGGCAAATTCGAATGGAACCCTCTGCGATCTCATAGAAAAAGAGCTGAGACTACCAGAAGATGGTGCCTCTCTGTGGGGTTGAGAATTAAGTCATCAAATAACATAGTGGAACCATTCACTAGGAGAACAAAGTTTCAGCACCAAAAGACTTAGAATCAGACTTAGAATGGCAGCAAGAGGTGAAGTATCTAGGGCTTACCCTAGACTCAAAACAACTCTGGAACAGACACGAAGAAAAGATCGTTAACAAGGCAACATTGCAGAAAAAGCGTGGGGCTGTAACCCATCAATACTGCGATGGATGTACACCATGATAGTGAGACCTATGATCACCTACGCCACAACAAAGAAAATCCCGGAGAAAGTGCAAAGACTAGCACGTCTTTGTATAACAGGAGCAATGAGGTCGACTCCAACAGCAGCTATAGAGGTCATTCTGGACATCACTCCTCTCAAATACCAAGGAAATCGCAATCCTCTCCGATAGTCAAGCAGCCATCAAAGCATTGAGCTCATATAACATCAACTCAAAGATAGTCTGGGAATGCCTAGACAAACTCAATGATCTATGCAGCAACAACAAGGTGATCCTCCTCTGGGTGCCTGGGCACGTTGGAGTGGAGGGCAATGAACGAAAAGGGGCATCAACGCCAATGATCGGGCCAGAACCATTCTGCGGACTTGGAAAATCTCCCTTCCAAGAAGAACTCAATAAAACTGAAGAAGCAATGAGGGCAACATACTGGCAAAGACTTCCAGGGCTAAGGCAGGCCATAGAACTCCTCGGCAATTCAACCGAGCAAGATCGAAGACACTGATTAACCTCAGCAAAACTAGCAAGACAATCACGAGATTTCTGACGGGGCACTGCAGACTCAAAGAACACCTAAGGGAGCTAGGCTTAGAGGAGGACAGCACCCGCAGATGGGAAACATCCCACCATACATTGACGGAGTGTTATGCTGTACATCACAAGAGATTGAATATACTAGGATCACACAAGCTGACTGTGGGAGAAATACCACGAATAGACCCCCTCAAAATCCTTAAATTCCTCAAGAAATTGAGGCTGGAGGGACTGCTGTAAACGAGATTACCTTGAGATAGCAGAAGAAGATGGGGCACAAAAGATCTAATCAGGTCGCAGCGCATCAGTCACCATCCACACCACTACCATGTCTTGATTAGGTACTTTACGTTTTGAAATGAATTTTATGAAAATTACGGCTCCTGGTTTATCATCTCGTCACACTCTTATAAAATATTCTATTTTCTACACTAGTTGTACAATATATGTACAATATACAATAATTTTGCAAGGTTTTCATTATTGTTCAGACAATCAAACTCGTTTTCATTATACCCGCATCATAATATCTGTCAAATGACATGAAACAAGGACGAAATTACAGGATCAAAACACGCCGTGTTTTAAAGGTTGCTAGGTAAAAACTTCAACAAATAACTATGTTCGTTTTCTTCATAATGAAATCTATGAATTATGATCGAATTAGTTACAAATCAGACACATTTTGATTTTGGTTGAAAGTTCTGATTTAGATGCAAACATTTTCAACTATGAATTTAACTTATAATACAGGGTGATTTACGACCAATTACGGAAAATCATCCAGTGCATGTGCTCTCGTCACCAAAAGAAGTTGAAGTTGAAGTTGAATGATTTTTGCAAAGCACATGATAATTTTCACAATTTTTCCGAGGTTCGTCCAATTTTCTTTTCGTTAGTTTTTGCAATTTTTTTCGAGAATGGGGGGCTCTGAGCTACTGGACTGACATGTTTTAACCGTGCGTCTGAATTCGTCAGAAATCTTTCCGAAATCCTACTCGTTCTCTATGTAACCTTTAAGTGGCAGGGGGCGGAGTAAAACTATTTGAAATTAAATAATGCAGCGGTCTGATGTTTTTGCAACTTTTTTCAAACAGGAGAAATTGGCCTGAATGCCTTCGCCAGGTCGTAGGATGGTTTCCCCGGCTTCGCTATGAATACCTACCACTTTGGACCTTGTCAGGTGTTAGGTATGTATCTTTAGTCCAGGCTCGCCCTGAACAGCCTGACTAGGTAAGACATCAGTAGGTCTGCTCTTCGTTGTAGTAGAACAGGTTGGATTTCATCTGGCCCTGCTGATGTGAATAGACTGAAGGTTGCTATAGCCCGTGCTAACTTTCTGTAGCAAGTCCCAGGTTTCTCTTGTGGACCTAGCCTCAACGGTTTGTACTCTGTAGAGTCAGGAAAGTGAGGCATTACCCTATTTTGATAATACTTTCAAGAAGAACGCTTTATTCTGAGTATGGATGTTACATGTTTCCTCCTTTTAGATAACCATATGTTCGAGAAATAAAAGATATTTCATTCATAATAATGTTATATTCGTCTGTTAACGTAAACTTTAGACTTGAAGTATCCCCACAAAAAATCAAGTGGGGTTAGATCAGGAGATCTAGCTGGCCACTCTAAAAATTCGCTCCTGCGATCGAAATCATCTCCTTTAAGTTCTTGAATTACTTTCACTTTATATGGGTGCCACTTATTCTTTTTTAGTCACTTCAAAACAGACGTTAGATACATTGATTGCTCCAATGCAACTTGACTAGTAGTTTTATGAGGATTTTTTCCAATGACAATAATAATAATATTAATAATATTAATAATAATACTCCCTCATCAACACTCGAAGAGTGTAGCCAAAGGCATAGCCTTTGAGGGTAGAGGACAGCTATTATTATCATTATTATTTGCCATGGTGCTCCGTGGCGACTTACAGATTTCTGGTGGCGTAATCACTTTTCAGCTTCAAGAAAACCCGGAAAAACCTACAGCACCACCCCGGGTGATCGGTTGCACAGTTCGAGCAAACACCAGACGTCGGGATTGGCATCTAGGCAACTCACATCGCACTTGCTTCACAACAAGGTATGAGGTCGTCTATCGATACCGATGTACTTGAGAAAAAATCCCACAAACTCCGGATTCGAACCGGGTCAGATGCAAGCGGAAGATTCAACGGCCAACACATCGGACATATTATAAACAACGTCAGTTTTTTGTGTTCGAGAGTTCGCTTTAACAACGACCATGGATGAAATTGAAGAAATTGAGGAACAACATCAAATTTCTTTAGAAATATTGGGAGAATCATCAGCGAGTGTTGATTTACTGCCGATTTACTGGCGTAAAAGCAAGAATGTAAAGGTGGTTAATGAAGATGTATTATTAGCCCATACGAAAGGAAAATCAGAGGTTTATTCTTCTAACTCGATGTGGACCAAGATTCCAATGTTGAAACTTGCCTTGAAAGTTTATGACAACATTACTTTTCAAATTTATAAATAATTAGTATTATTGTAATTTTTGTAAGCAGAATGAAGTTTTGAAAAAAATATTTGAACAAGTGCCGGGCGTTTAAAAATCTTAACGGACGGAGGCTGTTAACATCAACTTTTCAATTGTTATCTGAATACTGTTAAATCAAAATAACAGTATGGGATAACGCAAAGGTAATAATATTAATAATAATAATAATAATAATAATAATGGGGGCGTGGCGCAGTGGTTAGAGCGTCCGACTTTGGGTCGAAAGGTCCTGAGTTCGAGCCCCAGTTGCGGCTGGGATTTTTTAATTTAATTTGAGTGATTCAATTATTCAAATCTCGTGGCTGGACTGGGGTGAGTCCTGCACGACTCACTGTTGCGTCCCATGGAGTTAGTAACAAGGCCTATCCAGAACACGTGGCTAATGACCATAGCAGTCGATGCCAAGACACCAAAAAAAAAAATAAGAATAATGATAATATTTTTATTTCTTTGGTTGAAAAGTACAATTGAAAAATCAATGTCCAATAAACAAAGAAAATGTCAAAAGAAAAGAAAGCAAACAACACACAATTTCTCATTACAAGACAGTCAAAAAATATATAAAAACATACAAAAAAAATGTAACACCAGAGTATTCGGTGATTCAGAACACATCACTTAGGAGTAAACAGTACAACCAAATCTGCTAAAGCTGAAGATCTCATGTTAGTTGATTAGTGAATTCTTGAATGGTGTAACAAGTCCTTTGAAGTAACATTTTTTTCAGCTGACTTTTGAATACATGAATATTTGGAGAATTCTTAAGAGTTATTGGAAGCATATTGTATAATTTACACCCCCTGTACTCAACGCTTTTTTCATACAAGGAAGTTCTATGAGCGTTTGTTAAGATTAGATCTCTAGAACGAGTATTGTGGTTATGTGATGGACGATGGATGTGAAAAATGGATTTATTTTCGTAAACGTATGCACTAGCCTCAAATATATATATAAGTGCTGGCAACTGTAAGAATTTTCAGCTGTTGGAAAGCATCTCTTCATGAGTCTCGGTACCCTAGCTTGGCAATTATTCTAACACGTAATAATCGAATATTTCAGGTATATTCTGTTCATGTTCCGGCTTTTGGGGTACTTAAGATCAAAAAATAAAATGCATTCAATGTGTAGGTTCCCAACAGATTAGAAGCAGACATGCTAACCAGATCTGGTGCCCTCAAGTTTAGGACTGGAGAAGGCAGATTGTATAAATACCATGTCCCATTGACCTTGCTCGATCATATCACATTGTAACTTCTAGTCAATCATGAGTCATACATCGAATGATAATTGAAAAACGCAAAATACTTGAATACTAGTTACGGATAATATATAACTATGACAATATATTGTGTAAACGTAGATTGTTTTGCTATACACATAGTTAATTTATTGTTTACTCGTACTTATCTGTGCCGTGAAATACTTCAGGTAATAAATTAAAAGACGATAGAAACTGCGTTTTACGAAAGGTGAGAAAGGATGAACATTAAATTCATATAAAATATCTTACCTAGGGAAATTTTAACGTCATTTAGAAATCTCACTATCAAATATTTAAAGAAAAACTACAATAATTCTGGTACCTATAGTTGAGCAAAAGTAAATCTTGAACACATTTGGGCTTGTTCTTTAGTATACAAGCAGGTATTATTTTTTCCAATTCAATCGTTTCATACGCCTTCTTCATTTAATTTTTGAACATACTTATACAGTCTAATTATAATGGCATTTTTGGTCGAACCAAAGCCAATGTCAATCAGAGCACACAATAATGTGTCAACTAGCTTCAGCTTGTTTGCATGGAAGTGATCCGCGAGTTCATCATATCATCCAGTCAGTCACTAGTAAACAGATCTAAGTGGCAATTACACCATAAGATGGATAAATAAGGCCCTAACCAGTTAGTACCCTAACTTAGAGCAGTGTGAACAGAGTTGGGTTCCTGAATCAGGGTGATTTGGCGATCCCGACCACACGATCTAAATTTAGTGCAATATTTAGTGTTGAGTTAGGGTAATGTTAACGTAGGAAGATCAAGAAAAGAAAGAAACGATTAATTTGGGTTTGTTGACGAGTGTATGGCATAGAAAGACCGCAAAGATATCATATAGAAAAAAAATCTTATCAAATGTGACTCATATAAGAACATGCTGTACTTGAGGAACAAGAACCACATATGCCTATTATAAAAACAAATCCATAAGAGACGACGGCTACTGAGTACCATTGATTATTCTGACTTAATACTCTGAAGCATGAATTTACCAAATTCAGTTTTCACTACCCTTGTTGCATATTTGTAGAAGCCCAACAAAATGTTTCAGGTATCATTCTCGAGAAAATTGGCTAGGATATTGAAGAGCTGTATGTGAGATCGTTACATGAGGTGACTGTAATCTCAGCGTGACAGCAGAATGCTGTTTGGTTCTCACGCTTTCTCCGAGTATGGTATCTTACTTTTTAATATATTTAGTCAGACACCAAGTTCCATATAAGAGTTGAAATTGTGTTCTATCCAGTCTTGAATCATCGGGTTCCAAAGCACTCAAAATGTTCATGTTAGATAATTTTTTCCATGGCAGCAGATAGTTTCTGTTTTTTTCTTGGAAACATAGGCCGTTATGGCAAGGGCCAAAACAATTTCGTTGAGTTTTGAGCGCATAGGTGCCATGATATCTGAGTATCGTTTAACTCTGGACTGCGTTGGGGAATTTAGTGTCGTGTAGAACGCCATATCTCCCTAACTCTCCAACTGCCTTAGTTAGGTCCCTAATTATCGTATGGTGTAATCGCAGCTTTACTCAAGTTATGCCATCATTTATTATTTCTGGATAAAAAATCATCAAGGGTGGGTGTGTGTTAAAGACTGTTAGTATTTTCAACAGATGATAGCTTGACTTCGAACACAAATGTTACCTATTTATATCATTCCTAAATCCAACAATTTTCGAAGAAAAAATCTGGTGCTGATATTCTGTTATCAAGTTCAGTCGTTCGTCTTCAAAATTTTTTACTGTGCATGAATATCACAATATGTTATTAGCAAATGTTTCCCTAGAGACGTCCGACTTATACTCTGGTCTATTTTAGTACAATTATCTCCACCCTTTCCATATACCGATAGTAGTAGTATTATACTAGTATTATTAGTACTAGTATTCAAAAATCACGGTTTTTTCGGCATAACTCTGGATCTTGACCTCGTACGCGGGTCAAACTTGGCACCCTCCTTGACCTTGACCTGAAGAAATTCGAAAACTACATCCAGGCGACTTGGGGCAACACCAAGAATGAAATTTCACGCCCAGCAGACGGTTTCTTTACCTGCCAGTAAATCATATAGGCGCTCTTTAAATATTAGTAAGTCGTAGTATCCAATGGCAATTCATAACAAGTAAAAAACTAGTCGCAGTGCGTGAGAAGCTCCATCAGAGAATTAATTGTCTTGAGTTGACATTTAGAGGATCTCTTGTAGGTCATACGAAAAACATTGTTAATGCCTCTGAAACTGACAATTTGCACTATCTTTCAGAGCCTATTTTTGCTGCAGCCAGTAAAATACGCAAAAACCTTGAAGATATGGAAGAACACTGGATTCGCTCGTGTAACGCTCATGTTGAATTGAATGGTGAACTTACTGTAAATCTATTCTGGATGAGATCATTTCTAAGCATTTTTTCCGTACATACAATGACTTTATACATAATTTATACATAATTTATACATAATGAGTACAGTGTAAAAAGCACATAAATTAGAAACAATGTCCAACATTTGATTTTCCATATTAGAATTCGCTAATATTAAATCACCCGGCTTGAACTGGGGCAATATTTCAACATGTATTAAATTTTTTGTTTGTTTGAATTCAAGGTATTATCTATTGAAATTACGAAAGTTATATAGCTGTCCTCCAGTATTTGTTGGAATCTATCAGAATTTGAAACCAATACGTATATTTCTGTTATCATCACATCAAAATAGAATGTTGGTTGCTGATAAGAAAATAAATGTAATGCAAATAACCTCTCCGATAATGAAGAATACAATTCAAAAATGGTTACAATTATTCATTCAGTACATTCAGGGAGAAGATTAATGAAGAGTTCTGAGGAAAATAAACAGTACTGAAAATGTAATGAAAGAGAAATTAAGAGTCAGTAAACCGTAATGAAACATGTTGAAGAGTAATGAATAGCAATGAAAAAGCAATGACTTCCTTGGAAAATAATATAGGTGTAATGAAAATATTACGGTATCCAAAAAGGAAGATGTAATATAACTGTCGAGAAAAAAGCGTTTGCTAAATCAAACGAACAAATTGGGATACATGAAATTATCGGAATAACAGATCGACGAAGAACGATGAAATGATTTCATATATGGAAAAAAATTAATAATTTTTGGATAATAGTGTAGAAGGGCAAATGAATTAATTTGGCCCGATTAATTACTACGTTTACACAATAGTGTGATTAACAAATATATTTAATTTTCCCTGTATTTTATCTTATTCTGAATTTACCGGTCTCTTTAAAAAAACCTTGAAGTTTCGGAGATTATATTTGTCTCCGGTATCAAAATTTGTTGAAAAATCTAGTTGTAGAATATTTGGAGATAGGCAAATTCAGAATACGATAGGTTAATGAGGTATTTAAACATTTTTTTTTCAAGATATTGGCAAATTGATTCATGTTCCACCTACACCGGTATAGATTTCCATGATTTTACATTTTTCATTTTCTGACTTCGAAGATTAAAATCTCAAGGAACATGTCACGTTCAATACGTATTCTTTTATAAAATTTTGGGATATAAAAGTAAATACATTATTACTAACAGTGGCGATAGAGTGTATTTTAAAATTATTATTTTTGGTGTTGGGCTGTTGGGGTTTTAAATTCAGCTGGACCAAATCATTTGAATTAAGTATAGGTATTATTAGAACCTTTAGTAGCAAGGATTAATACAAAAAAAATTGTGCTAGACAAAATTATTTGAAAACTAGGACCTGTTGAGCAACCTTGTATCTTCATTGGTATTTAGTTTGAATCATTCAAATTTTCTACATCTTTCTGACAAGTATCATACCAAATATGACACTTCCGTGTGCCCTCAGTGTGCACTCCACATATTTATTTCAAATTCAAAGTAGAACTTTGTAGAAAATTGGCGTTCCAATTTTCCAATAATATAGGAATTTAATCTACAAACTACTGACATAATTTTCCATTTTACATCCCCTAAAATATTCAATGTTAAAAACGAACAATAGGTACCTACAACCAATTTACCAAAAATAAATAAGTTGATATACTATTGAGTAATGGAGAAACAAGAAAAAATGTCTGTACCAGCAGATATATCCTACCGTCCACAACTTGGTTGTACAAACTATTTTGGAACATTGGAAACACAGTTCAGGAAAGACAATACTCATGACCATGAAGAATATTTTTTTGTGAGCCAAGATACTGAGATCACTGTTCCAGCATAGATGAAGGACGATTAGAAACGTTAAATTTAAAATTATATAGGCTAAAATGTACCTAAGGGTTCACATTTTCAGTCATAGGTATGATAATTGGCCAAGCTGTAGATAAAAATAAGAGGCTTTTTTCACACAAAATAAAAGACGCATTACTTTTCACAAGATAGTTCGTAAATGAAAACCTCAGTTATCGCCCCAGCAAAATCGATTTGTGGATTTTTTTAAACAAGAACTATTGAAAAAAATTGAAGAGTAAACTTTTTTGTTTTTTTTTTTGCGAATATCTCAAAAAGTATTGGAGGAATCGTTTAACAGTCAATAGAACTTTTGTAGAAAATTATAGAACCTAGGTACAAAATGGTTTTTGATACGACCAGATCGGTGCATTTTTCATTGAGAAAATCCGGGAAAACCTCGAAAGATATCATTTTTCTAAAATTCGTAATTTTTATAAATCTGAAGGTGGACAAACAATATTGCGTAAACTGATAGATAATATTTGGTTCAACTGTGCGCAAGATGGTTGTGTAGTTTTCGCACAATCGCTTTATAAACAATTTGAGGGCAAATCTTTCTAAATGCGCCGATTTAAGGAAAATCATCTTATTCATATTCTGTAGACGGCATTTCGAAGTAGAGATCAATATCTACAACTTGTATATGTTGGATTTTCACCTGAAAGGTGGGAAATGTGTTGAAAATGTCACTATTATCAGAACGGAATTGCAGTGCGATATTATAAATGTTAGGCAAGATTATGCGTGGGAACAATCTTGGTTGAAAATAACTTTGAAAAAGAAAACGTATGGTATAGGTGTTATTTATAAACCCCATGAACAAAACACGAACGATTTTTTAGAAGAGTTTGAGGAAAGTTTAAGTTTAATTTATCCTGCAGTTGATCAAATAATTTGTATGGGTGATTTCAATTTGAATTTACTCGACTATGATCGAGAAAATTTTATTCCATTTTGGAATCGCTCAACCTGAATCAATTGATAGACGTTCCTACTAGGATCACAGCAACGTCCTCTATCTATAATTCAGGAAGGAGCCAGAGTTGAGAAAGGTGTTATTCATAATTCTGTATCTGATCATTTGATTGTGTTTTGTGAACTTCCGTTGGTAAATGACGATGAACTCCCTAAAATAAGAACATAAAGAAATTTCAAAAACTTTGATGAAGATGCCTTTCAGTGTGATCTGTTCAATGTCTCATTTTTTAGAATTTATGATCAAGATGGCATAGATGAAAAAGTATCTTACTTGGTTAATTCCCTTACGATTTCTTTGATAGACATGCTCCAATAACAACATCAAGAGTAACAAAAGCAAAGGCTCCTTGGTTAACATTTCCGATAAGACAAATGATGAAAGAAAGAGACAAAGCGCTTGCAAAATTCAAACGAACTAAAGCTTATAGAGAACTACGTAACTTCACGAATCAATCCATTAAAAGAGAAAAAAAGAGCATATTTTATCCACCAATTTGATAATAATACTCCTAAGGATATGTGGCGTACTTTGAAGGCCAACAAGTTTACCCCAGATAAAAATATTGATATCTCAAAAAACCTGAGAGATCCAATTAATATAAATAGGTTCTTCATTGATTCCATTCCTTCAAGTGAGCCACCTGAGAGGATCATGAATTTCTATGAAACAAATAGTCTTAATATCCCCACCTTTCACTTTGAAGAAGTCAGTGACTTTTTTTTTTATAAAACTGTTTGTGACATAAAAACGACTGCAAAGGGATGTGATGGACTCAATGTTGTACTGATAAAACTATGCTGTCCTCATATAGTGCCTTTTATTACACATATTGTAAACTTTTGCCTCAAAGAAAATGTGATTCCAGATTTGTGGGGGAAGGCTGTTGTGAAGGTCTTACCCAAACAAAGAGCATCGAAAGATTTCAAATATTTACGAGCTATCAGCATTTTACATACGTTATCAAAAGTTCTGGAGAGGGCCAAATAATTCCTTCTTACCTTCGATTCAGTCTGGTTTTCGTAAGGACTTTAGTTGTACAACAGCCTTGCTCCATATCATGCACAGATGATATTCTTAGGTCTTGTGACTAGGGAAAGTGCATACTGTTAGTATTACTAGATTTCAGCCGAGCCTTCGATACAATTAATTACAACTTGATGTTGAATATCTTACATTATATCAATTTCTCAGAGAATTCACTATTGCTAATGGATGCATATCTCAAGAGTAGGCAACAAAAGGTGTGCTTAAATAACGTGAGTTCCAATTACCTAACTCTCAAGTCAGGTGTACCTCAAGGGTCTATCCTTGGCCTTCTTTTATTTTCAATATATTCTTCCCATATTTTGAAAAATATTCAAACATGCAATGTTCATCTTTACGCAAATGATACTCAACTTTACCTCAGTTTTACCCCAGACGAAGTGGACAATGCTTGCACTGTTATTAATGAAGATCTCAATTCATTTGTGAGAGCCGCTACCGAACATTACCTACTTATCAACCCTACTATGTCTAAAGTCATGTTGTTCTGTAGTAGACAACAAAAATTACTAACTCAATTAATATCCATATAAATGATGGAACAACTCGCGATGGTAAGTGAAGCAAAAAGTCTTGGAGTTATTATGGACCCTGATGGTTTGAGGTTTAAAAAACATGTAAATAAATTACTACAACGAGCTTACATCAGCCTGAAAACAATTTACGGTAACCGCCACTTGCTACCCATCCATACCAAAAAGTTATTGTGTGAAGCACTGATTCCTTCTATATTTAATTACGATTATCCTCTCTATGGCCCAAATTTAACTAATCTTTACAAGAAAAAAATTCAAAAAGTGCAAAATTCTTGTCTTCGTTTAATTTATGGCTTCAGAAGACGGCAAAGGATTTCTCACAAACTCCGTGAAATTGGATGGCTAAATATGGACAATAGACGAACATATACTGTTTTCCTGTTTCGAAAAATCATTAAGAAAAAATTACCCCCATATCGGTATACCAAAATAACGTATCGTACAGACGTGCATAACTTGAATATCAGAAATAAGGGGCTTTTGACTATACCACACTTCAGAACTGAATTTTGCAGACGATCTTTCACCTACATGATCTACTCGCTATGCAATTCGGTTCTGAATGAAATAGAAACACAAACAGCTCATACATTCAGAATGAATTATAAAAAACATTATACCTTCAAAACTGAACTTTCGAATAAATGTTGTTCTAGTTATATACTCCACAACTTATATGTACAAATGGTGGAAAATATGAATAAATTAATGTACAAACTTGTTGAGGGTTAAGTGGAAGAGTATTTTTTGTTGTGTTAGCAAATCAAAAAATAAACTTCGCCCTTTATTTCCAAAACATCTTGATATTATATACCAATGTATTTTAAAGTGCCTATTTTTGGGAATAATAAAGACGATTGTTATTATTATTATATACTGAGTGATTTTCAGTTTCTTGAAAAAACGCATTTTTCAAAATCACCAAATTCTCAAAGTTATATTTTTCGGAAAATAGGTACTTAACATTGGATGACATTTTTCAAGATCTTTGTTGGCAGAGATCGATTAGATTTTACAAGCCATTTGAATGGGAATCAGTCAGTAGTTATGGAAAGTATTTTGCCAAAAAGTGACTTGCAACAAAAACTTTGCGTTTTTGCACAAAATGTACTCTTGAACGAATTCTTTGAAATGTAAAACGGGTAAGTGACAGATGTCAATGGATTTGCCAACGATTACATCGCCAAGGTCATCGTAAGAAACAAATGGAGTTTTGAAATCAATTTTTGATTTACGAAATTTGTAATTAAGTAATTCAAAATATTTAAAACATCGATCATTGTAGAATTTCAGGATCAATTCAATCTTTTTTCATCTTCACGTTGTTTAATGAGCTCCAACAAAGATCTTGAAAAATGTCATCCATTTTTCGAAAAATATAACTTTTAATATATTTTTTTTTAATTTTGAAAAATGCATTTTTTCAAAAAACTGAAAATCACTCAGTATATCTGATAGGGGCTAAGTAGGTTTCAAGACGAGCCTAAGTTGATGACAACTTTTTAAATTTTAATCACAGTTTTTTTTCAATTTGTTCCGTACTTTTTGAATGTCACTGTAGAGCACCCTAAAACAATTATTAATAACACAAATGGATGGACATTACCTACTTCCTCTCCATCAATCGTAAAGAATAATCGAGAGAATAATCAACGATTCTTAAACTTCATTTATTTTTAATTTCACTAATTCATTTTTTTCATAATTGCGTCTTCAATAAATAGGTGGTTTAAGTATAATGGCTATGTGAAAAATTATCTCGAAATTATCATTAGCCTTGGAATATTATAAGTGATAATAAACGAGTTATAAGGCAAAGAAAACAGTTGGTTATTTCCTGAAAACAAGAAAAATGGATTGCAAAGGAATGGAAATTCTCCTTTAATTTTATTTGAAATTAACAATGCATCACGAGGACAGTTTTAGGCGACGTCATTTAATATATCAGATCTCAAAAACTGAAAGTAACCGAAAAATTATGCATGTCATGAACAGCTGACTATCTTCAAATCAAATACAAGTTACCAAAAGCAAAAGCTGATAAAGTTTCCATTAGCAGCTGGTTTAATAATTATTGTTCGTTGTTGCGCAGAAACTAACACAAAATATGCCTGAAATAAACTCCAGCCATATCGACTAACAACACAGGGAAACTGAAAATTGAATTGTATGCTTACCTCGAGGCTTACCTATAGGCATAAGTTATTCGATAACCTTTTTGTACAAACATTGAATGCAACAGAAATAGTAGGAACCATTGAAAATATTATTTTGAATTACTGCATGAGATTCGAGCATGCCTACCTATGTTACCACAAAAAATACAAAGTGAAATAGAATTAAGCAGAAGGAAGTGGAAGTCACGATTTCCTAACCGCGTTCACCACTTTTACATCACATCTAGTTACGGAATACCTATTGTGAAAACCAGATCTTAAAGGAATCTCCATGAAATTACCGTACAGAGTTCACAATTACAAATACTATTTTTGAATTATTTTATCTAATTCCGATCATTTTGAGAAAACAAATAAGTGTAGAGATAATGGTGTAATTTACGAAAAAAATAATATGGGCATGCCCATAAACGTAACATGTAGACCCAATTACCGGTTGAAGCTATGAACGAATGCAAAATACCATCGACAATCAGGTTTTAAAATAAAATTATAATACCTAATACTATGAATCTATTTATATTTTTAGACAATTATTGAATGGTAATAGTTCTGTAGGACATTACAAATAGTGATGTCAAGTCTTTTCTAAATAAATACGTAATATCCTCGGTATTTACCACACCTCCAAGTTTCCAAAAACAAAGATCATCAATTATAATCAAAACTAGGTTAATCGACATGTTTCAAAATTACATACCTTATCTTTCACGTGTGGAATCATGTTTTTTGATGAAGATGAACAGAAGAATCACTATATTAAACCAACGTGGCTTCGAAGATGGAGAATGAAGACAACAGACCACACCGCCACTGCAGGATGCCAAAAAATGACACTAGCAAATAATCAAACCAAACTGTAAACGGTTTAGTTATGGCTATGGTATGAAATTATTGATTGTATCTTTTTTCATTTCAATAGATTGAAAAGAAACATACTCAAACACGCAAGCGTTTATTATTCCTTGAATCCGATCGAAACAGACGTCCACCAATAATGCTTTTCACTCATTTCAACGGCGTAAAGTTTGTAACGAATACGGGGACGTATGTTTTAGATTACGACAGATGGTAGCTGGATGGATGAAGTACGTCATCCCTACTCTGAGTCATGTATATGTCAAGGTGGCTAGGGGAATTAAGGTTTGCTCATCACTAAAATGCGTTGAACATGTCTGTTTACGTTAAGGAGAGAATGAGGTCATGTATGGTAATTTTGCATATACGACATAACAACTTTAAAATTCCCAATGAAATGCGTTCAGTAACGATGAAACTAGCAAAATTTCATTTTGTGAGTTGCTCAATACATAGTAAAATTTCAGACGTTGCCGAAGCGAATAAAACTAACCTGTCATCTTGTGACGTCATTCTCATCTTAACGTTAACAGGCGATTGTTTCTTATATTATTCAGATCGATTATTTCAGCAACTTGTGATAAATCAATATCCCCAATTGAGTAATAAAACTATTGCCAGTTGTAACTCAAGAGAGTGAGAATAAATTGAGAATAATTTGACAGACTTTTGTAAATTTTTTGCGAGGTAATAGAAACAAGATCTATAGGGGCTCTAGTGGCTTTTGCCAAATGGCAACAATTTTGAGAAAAAAATCTGGGGAATCATTTTTCTACTGTATCGAACTCTTGTGTGATGTTCTGTAGATCATTATTTTCCGATGCTATAATTGTGAACACGCTTATTTACCATAGAAATATATTAAATACTTTACTCTAGAATGCTAATCCCGCCAATTCTAACGGTGAAAAGCATGCCGCGTATTCGACCCGTTTACGATGTGCGCATGCGCGTCATCAGTGTAGTTTGGGTAGATCGTTGCCAAGTTTGAAAATAATTTGGTGTTCCAATTCAGAGTTTTTTGTTGTGAGGCAATAAAACACATGTCATTTGAAAGAGAGAAATTTGACAGCGCATTTAGGACTTTTTAAAACCGAAAAGAACCTTTTGGAGATAGATTACTCCGAATTTTAGGCGCGAAAGAAGCTTATTTAAAACAATAATGTACCCTATGCTACTGTAATTATAATGACCGTGCAACAGTGCTTTTTCATCAACAGAAAGACTTGTCACTAAGATCTGTCACTCTTGTCAGAGACAGAGACGGTTTTTAGAAATTCAGATTTTTCTCTTGTCGTTTTGTGTGGTGTTTGTTGTCGTCGGTTATTCTTTCATCATTCGTGAATTTGCATTAATCTTGTT
The DNA here is from genome assembly GCA_944452925.2 of Chrysolina oricalcia. NCBI lineage: Eukaryota > Metazoa > Arthropoda > Insecta > Coleoptera > Chrysomelidae > Chrysolina > Chrysolina oricalcia. Next base: position 24,304,349 of record OX101810.2, on the reverse strand, counting down.
CCTTTAAAGACAATTTCTAATAAAGCCGTTTCTTTCCACAAATAAACAATGAACTGTTTGGTGTTGTGTAAAGGAAAAATACCTGAAATGAATCATTTTTGGTAGATGCTTTGCTCAAAATAGTTTAAATATTATTGATTGATTGATTTTTGGTTATTGTTTTAAAGAAGAGACCCCAGCAGAACATTTGAGTGAGAAAACTGTAATTTGTGGCAGACCTTTTTCTCATGAAGATTCATGTGAAAAGGACAATAGAATAATTTGAAACCTAGCGCAGTACCAATACTATGTCTGCGGCATGCATGGCGAGTGATACATCTTTCTACCACACCGCTTATATTATGAGTTCTAGATTCCTACAAAAAGTACTAAACATACACAGAATCGCCTCAGAAAATCAATGTCAATATGAAAGTGCTTTTCTTAGATGGTAAGGAAAATGCTTCTGGCCTCACTTTTTCATGCAGCCCCATTGTGGAAATTGCACTAAGGTAATACAACCAGAAATACTCGTAGAAATAGCATGTTTATCTCTTCAAATGATTTAAATTAAATGCAGTTGCGTATTTTGACATGAATCGCTCTAGAAAGAAAACCTCGAGCTTCCAAGCATCCAATTTTATAAATACAATTTGAGTTGAAATTATTCATAATATTAGCTGAAATAAATTTTCATAGTTTTTTGTACTTTTATTTTTTTCTTTTGTACAATTTATTTTCCAATCCAGTGCTTCCTTGAATTTCGCACCGACGATTTGGGGTGGTTCCGTAGGTTTTTGTTGGTTAACTACAGCTGAAAAGTGAGCGGCAAATAATATTTATAACCGTACTCTACTTTCTAATGGTCTTTGCTGAATATTTGGGATCCTAAATATGTGAAAATATGTATTCAAATCGTCTAAATACAAATAACAGGTATAAGTTCAATGAGGTTTTCAACCTTACTCTCCGAGATTCAGAATTGACGTTTGTTAATCTTCACAAGTACTATAATAATATTTTACTAAATCCAGGCCTGTTACAAAAATCACTGATGACACGCATGCTCATTGCGTACTAGCCTGAACTTTTTACAACACTCTTGACATGGGGATTAGCATTCTAGAGTAAAGGTGCATTTAGTCAACATCATTTTAAAATTGTGCTTAAATATATGTTAAAAACGAAAGTTGAATCTGTTAAATCAAATGGCACCATTTATACAACAATATTAAGTTTATGCTAAAACATGTCACTTTGAAAATCCCAATTTTATAAGAATCTTACTTTTACGACGAAAATATTATCCTTAATTCACGTGAACCTAAAGTTTCATGTCATAAAATGTACCTATCATTCTTAAATGTATGCCTGAATGTAAAACTTGTGTGATATCAGGTCTCATTCAAAATTATTTTCACGGTTATGTTTATGTCAGTGCTTGTGCTAAAGTTACGTTTATGTTGACTAAATGCACCTTAAGTATATAATATATATTTCTATGTTATTTACCAATTTCATCGTGTGACGATGTACTAAACCGAGAGGTGTTGATTTATTTTTTACTATTCTTGCGAATGGACCTTTACATTTACGGAAAATAAATTACAAAACTCGTTTAAATCGATAGTTGTTAGTCTGAAAAGTCCATTTAACAAAAATTTCCATTATTTTTCTTTCATTTTAAAAAAAATCACATTTGAAAGTGTGCCGCTGACGTCACGTTCATCGGAAATATCTCCCACCATAATCCACGTTCCGAAACAGGCAATACCGTTCTCCTTAAAAATATAACTTCTAGCATGATATAAGCCGTTGAAAAATAATCAATACATTGTCACTTGATCAACTCATAGATAAAAATCCACATATTAGCTATTTTTTATTGTATTTGTAACTTTCAAATTTTCTGAACAGACCATCCTTATGATGAAGAACGAGCATTGACAACACAGCAAATCGCAATGACAGTTCTCAACTGTCAAAAGTTATATGGAGATGTGAGGTTAATGTTCATTTTATTTACATTCAACAATCAACATTCAACTGATAAATTCGATAATAGTGTAGTGACGTGTTATCATAAACGATTTGGTGTGAATTTATTTGTGTAATTGTGTATTAAAAATATGGAACAAGGCTTCGTGAAGATAAGTTTGGATAATTCACAGAGGTACAAAGCACCTTTTCGACATGTTCAGTTATTGCAGGGATACAGGTACTGGAGATACAGGAATTAATAACAAATTTTAGAACAAAAACAACAAAAGCTCTCAAAACTTAGAAAACCGCGTTAACCTCAAAAAATAAATCAAGTTAGTGTTCGTTGAAGTTTAGATCTGATGAAACTGCTTCACTTGTATCAAATGGGTAGGCAAATGAGTTAGACAGAGACAAACTATTCTTATTGATCGCACCGTGAAACAGACGAAAGAACCCATCTGGTATCAAATGACAACTGTCATACGACACATTATGTTTGAATGAGAATTTGGTGCACAACTTTAACAACGTTGCCAGGTTTAGTTTTGATGAACGTGACGTCACGAAACCACTTTTCTTCTGATTATAGATAAACTAGCGGTCATAAAAAAAAAATAAAAAATCCCGAGTGATATTAGCGTATTTACTTTCTAATTTCAGTGTTACCTCATATCTCTTGGAAAGGTCCATTGATGCCACATGTCAAATCAAAAATCCAGCAAACACAAATACTTATCTGATACATGACGAGTGCATTTTCCTGTTCACATCCGATGTTGCAGACACATAATTTGTACAGTTAATATATCTTGCAGGTAACGTCAAATTTCTTCCTCCTTGGATATGTCCTTCAACTGTCTGACATATGTTTAGTGTTTTCAAAGTTACTTTGTATTCATGGATCAGACACAACATCAGTAACGAGTTTGTTTCTGTATAGATACTAGAATGAATGTTACAAAGTAATACATAGGATGAATCAACAATAACAAAACTTCAGAAATTATTCTTGTTTAAAACATGTTATTGATTGTTCTTGATATCCCTAGAAGATTGATGGTCTCTACGGATTCATCAACGACTGGAAATAATATTTGACGTTTTGCTTTTGTTGACATAAGTATTCTTCGACAACTTATTCGAATTCAATTTATTTGAATTCAAAATAATCACTGAGAAAACATCAACTCACAAAGACTAAATTTGTACACTTGGTACGGTCAATGTTCTGAATGTCTTCCCAAGAGTTGCATGAAAACAAATTCAGATAAACCTCTATTTTTTTCAGTCTCCGATGGAAATCAACCATTTTTATGTTGACTTCTCGTAATTGTCAGACGACAGTTTTGAAATCGTCTGAAAAAACGTTTTGAGTTCTTCTAAAACAAAAATCCTATTATGATTCAAGTATTGAACTAAACACCGGATGTGGAACAATTTTGATTGGGCACACAATATTATTCCAACATAGTCTGCAGAGGATGCATTTTGTACAGAGTTACTTGCTGATGGTGAAGGCATACTAATGATCAACCATACTTTCCTATTATTGCATATCTAGAATATCCTGAAAAATAGTTTCATTATTACTGTAACAAATGCATTTTTTGGATTGTTCTTGAGAGTCACAGTCATATTGTTCATTTCTACATCCATTAGTGCATCTTCTTCAGATTTGTTTATTTTAAAGACGTTTTTTGTTGGCTAAGATAAAGCTATACATCAGCGGGGTCATCCTCAGACTCAAAGACAATATGGTAAACTCATTTTTATATGTGATATTCCATCTATACCTATTACTCAGCTGGTAAAAATATTTCTTCGATATTTCAATACCACTTTATAACAATACACTATGAAAACATTAAAGTATCCAAATCTTCAAATTACGAGAACAAACTATTTAGCATTACTTCCCTAATAGCACCATGAAGTCCGATGGTAATCCATAGGACATCCTCTCAGGACATTCGGGACGTCCTTAGGATGTACAAAATTGGTACCGCGGACGTCCATTGGACATCCGTGGGAAGCACCAATGTCTCGACTTCTCACCAAAATTGGACGTTCTATAAGGATATCCAATGGACATCCACCTGGGATGTTAATCGGACGTCCCCGAATTACATCAATCGAAAGTACATTTTGGACGTCCTTAGGACGTGCAATATTGGTATGTCCTTAGGACGTGCAGTATTGGTACCGCGGATGTCCGGGAAGTACCAATGTTTCGACTTCTCACCAAAATTGGACGATCTATGAGGATATTCAATCGACATCCACCTGGGATGTTCATTGGACGTCCCCGAATTACATCAATCGAAAGTACATCTGGGACGTCCTTAGGATGTGCAGAATTATCACATGTGTTTGTTCCTACATCTCTTTCAGGACTAAGATTATGATATTGTTGTGGATTACTGGAGATAACAATTTGGATGGAACCAGATTTACTTACTAGGTAAGCTTAGCACTCTCCCAGAGTCATTCAATTCGGTTTTGTACATGTTTAAAGGATACACACAACTCTACTTGTCTTACGGAAACATCTTTTTCAAAACAGTGTTGAATAGGTTAGTAATAACTATTGAATAGTACAACAAAACTTTTATTTTCATTTAAAGATATAACTACACTGAATGAACACAAAATAACTTACAGAACAGTCACTAAACTAATTAATCACAAAAGACGATAGAAAAGCCGCCATAGCTGGTAAATACTCAACAATTGTCTGTCAATTCGTCAACACTTCACTTGAACACAGAACACAGAACACAAAACACAGAAAACAACTTTATGCACGGAATCCATACATAGAGGAATTGTTCAGTTTCAATCCGTATACGAACTAGAGAGACAAACATACATTTTTTATTTTCATTGTTGTGAAACAGTGAATCTTATTGGCATAAGCACAAACTCGAGAATATGGCCCCTGATTACCTCAACGATAGTGAAAAGGGTTTTATTTCAGATGGGTTGTTTTCGCTGTAATGTTTAGCCCTATTGTGAATATGCGATCCATTTTATACCTCTTCTGTAAAACCACTAGCTGGGATGTATTCTTTGGATGGATGCACCTAGGAAACATTCCGAAAAATGTTCAATCCAGGACATCCCAAGGAAGTCCTCGCTGGGACATTTTCTGAAATTCACTGATTGGGATGACGTCCGATGTACATCCATTAAGGACGTTCCAGAATGTACCCGTACCAGGACCACCATAGGAAGTCCTTTCGAAAACATGCCAAATACATGCCAACCAGGACATCCAATGGATATCCTAGAAAATACTACAAAATATATCCGAACCAGGACATCCCAAGGAAGTCCTCGCAGGGAGATATTCTAAGATTAACCAATTGGGACGTCCAATATTCATTCATGCGGGATGTTCCTAAATGTCCCATACCAGGACAACCATGGGACGTCCTTTCAAAAACATGCCAGAATACTTACTAACAAGGACGTCCGATGGATGTCCTAGTAAACATTACAAAATATATCCGACCCAGGATATCCCAAAGACGTCCTCGCAGAGACGTTTTATACGATGTACCGATTGGGACATCCATAGGAAGTCCTTTGGGGAAATTCATGAAAATGCACTTAATCGGACGTCCCATGGACAATGATTTTAAGTCCCGGACATTCGGACATGATTTGTACCAAATAGGGACGTCCCTGGGACATAGTGTGCTATTAGGGTTACAATTGTCTGAACTAACCTCAAAATATCTAGGTTAGGTTTGAACGTGGGCCCGTATCGGGCCCTCCACTGCGGCCAATGGCCTATTGTGGCTCACCCTATGGTTATATTTCTCCCAGTAAATCCAATCTCTTGACGAAATTGAGGAATGCATTGGGAGAACAATTTACCAGGTTTTCTGGCCTTACTGTCGTATCGCCAAATATTGAGAATCTGGTTCTGGCCGCTGTGGGGCATGTACACAGAATGTGTTTAGCCGTTTCATCATTCTCCATGCATAGCCGGCACTCTGCATCTTGTGCAAGTCCGATTTTATGCATGTGATGTTTGAGTTTGCAGTGGCCAGTAAGCAAACCTACTGTAACTCTGAGATGCGCTCTACTGAGTTTCAGCAGTTTGTTAAAGTCCTGTTTTTTCCTTGTACAAGCAATAAATGCTTTGGAATGGGCTGGGCCCGGTAGACTACGCCAGTACTCGAGTCTTTTATTGTCTGCCCAAGCTGTTAGGACATTCTTGGCAGTGCTATATGCTAAACCGATTACCGGTTCTGGTCCAGTGAACGTTGTTTCGCCCCCCCCCCCTTTTGCTAGGGCGTTCGCTATTATAAAGTTTTTGATTGAAGTTGTATATTTAGATAGACGATATAGATTTTTTACGTCATAAGGCAAGTAGTTATAAAGTTTTGATTACAAAAAGAAAATAAATCTTTGTGTGTGAGTTTTTCTATAAAATGGTAAAGCAATCGACTTATTCTCGATGGATCTAGTGTGTTTTGTATTGAGGGTAACGTATCTATCTTTATTATGAAACATCCATACCAAGCACTGGTAGATATAAAGACCTCTTATATCCAATATTTCCCTATAGAGCTGATTGGTAGAAAAAAGCTTGTTTTTTTTATATATTATTTTCAATAATGTGTGTTTTGCATAGACTGAAGTTTCGAGATTGTGTTATTGTATAAGCCCTCCCAAGCTGGAATGCAATATCTAATAACCTACACCGCCAGTGAGTTGTATAATATCAGTAGAATTTTTCTATCCTGGATATCTTTTATGCTTTAGAATTTATGGATTAGTTGTCTTAACTTTTTTGTAACATGTGCACTATGTTCATCCCACCTTAGATGCTGATCGAGTATAATACCGAGATATTTGATATTTGATGTTTTTTCTATATTGGGATAGTTGCATGTGTTTACGTTATTATACAACCATGTATCACAAGTGAGTTGTAATTAGGCTGTTTGGTTTTGTAAAGTGAAAATGAAATGAATTTAGTTTTTTTCACATTTAGACTTAAAAGATTGTGGTTAAGCCAAATTTTAAGATTGTTTAGGTCTTTTTCTGAGTCATCCTGTAATTGTTTCCACGAGTTTCCCCTATATATAATTGCTGTGTTATCAGCATATGAGACTATAGTTCCTTTGAAATTATTAATTGATACAATACTATTAATATATATGAGGAAGAGTACTGGACCTAGTACTGTTCCCTGAACATCTATGGGTTCACTTTGACAGTCCCCGACTTTGACAACTTGTGATCTTTGTGATAAGTAATTCGCATTAGATTTAGCACGACACCTCTGACTCCATCATTTTAAAGTTTACTCAGGAACAAATCATGAGAAACTGTGTCGAATGCCTTAGCCAGATCAAGAAAGACTGATAGGCATCTTTCCGATCTGTCCAAGGCATCGACAGCTTTTTCGATGGAATCCAATATAGCTTTTTCAGTATTTGAGTTACTTCTGAAACCAAACTATTTGTTTGTTATTACGTTATGTTTAGTGAAGAATGCGGTTAGTCTGGTTTTGATACTCTGTTCAAAAATCTTAGCAAAATTATTTATGACAGAAATCGGTCGGTATTTGTTCATGTCATTATGTTTAGCTGATTTATATATAGGGGTTACAATGGATTCTTTCCATTGTCTCGGTATTTTACCACTTTTATAGGAGATATTGATAACATGGACTAGAGGACTACTAATATGGAGGTGTATTTTTAATAGTTTTACTAGTGATGCCGTTCGGCCCTGGCGCGCAGTTATTTTTCAATTTTGCAATAAGTATAATTAATTAATTTTTTGTGGCCGGTTGGAGAAAAATTGATGAAGGGATCATTGGGTCGCGGAGAAAGTTCTCTGGGAGTTGCTCACATTTTTCAATTTTATTAGCCATACCGATTCCCACATTGGCAAAAAACTCATTGAATGCATCAGCTTTATTTTCCTTATTTGTTATTATTTTGCCCTTTGAATTTTTTATGGATATATTGTTCAGTGACTGTTTTTTGAGTTTTTATTCGTAACTTGATTGATAATTTCCCATGTTTTTTTTTCATTCCCCTTAACGTCATTGAGTTTCTTTTTGTAATATTAATTTTTTGTTTTTTTAATCAATTCATTAAGTTCGTTTCTGTATGCATTGTATTCGTTTTAAGTTCTTGTGTACTTGTGTTTTTAAGTTTTTTTTAGAAGCTCCCGTTTTGTTATAGAAGTTATCATTCCGGTGGTTTTATATATTTTGTTACAGTTTATATTTTTTTATAGTAGAAGAATGTACATAATTTTTTAGCTCATTTATAAATTTATCATAGGCAAGTGGTGAGTAAATACAATTTATGACATCATTCCAAATTTCACTTGCTAGTAATGTATTGAGCTTCTCAAAATTTATATTTTTATGAATTTTGTTTGAGGTTCGTTTGGGAACGGAATATCTGTGTTGATATAATAATAATAATAATAATAATAATAATAATAATAATAATAATAATAATAATAATAATAATAATAATAATAATAATAATAATAATAATAATAATAATAATAATAATAATAATAATAATAATAATAATAATAATAATAATAATAATAATAATAATAATAATAATAATAATAATAATAATAATAATATGAGCAAAGAGGGTCAAAGAAAGGGGTTGCCGGCTGCAAGGAGAACCTGCTCATCGATAGACGTATCACGCAGGACTCCGTGCAGTACAAGCGTAACCTTTCGATGGCCTGGATCGATTACCGCAAGGCGTTTGATACAACATCGCATGAGTTAATCATGCATTTGCTCAGATGCCTTGAGGTACCCGATCAAATAGTGGGATGCATTGGACAACTGATGCCGCTCTGGAGGACTCGCTTCGCTATAAAATCTGGTGGAGACATAGTCCAAACAGAGCAGGTCATCATTAGAAGAGGCGTGTTTCAGGAAGACTCCCTCAGCCCTCTTCTCTTCTGCATCTCACTATTGCCATTGTCCGTTGCACTCAGGAATACCCGTGGGTACAGCTGCGGCACCCCCAGCAACCGAAGGCATACAGTCACCCACCTGTTTTACATGGATGACCTAAAATTATATGCCTCTGGAGAAAGGGACCTACATCAGTCCCTTAGGGTGGTGGAAGAATATACGCATGCTATCGGAATGGAATTTGGGATCGACAAATGTGCCACGGTTCATCTCAAAAGAGGACGATGCGAGGAATACGGAGAGGATGTCCAGCTCGTAGACGGAAGCATCCTACATCATCTGGATGCCGGAGAGACTTATACTTACCTAGGGGTGGCGCAACGCCGCTCCCAAGAGGTAATCACAGTTAAGAACTCTCTCCGCGGCAAGTATCAGCATTAACTCCGACAGATCTGGTCATCAGAACTGTCGGGGAAGAACAAAGTTGCTGCAACTAATATGCTTGCCGTTCCGATCCTTCTCTACTCCTTCGGAGTGATAAAGAGGACTCAGGAAGAGCTGCGACAACTCGACGTAGGATGCATCTCAATAGGAGCTTGCATCCTAAATCGTCCGTTCCACGGTTATACTTTCCCAGACAACGGGGAGGCCGTGGACTTTTGAGTTTGGAGTGTCTGCATAACAGAATGGTTCTGGATGGGGCCTGTAAAGTCATCAGGAGTTCAGATCCCCTTCTCTGCATGATCCGCGACCATGAAAAAGCAGGGATTGGAGCATTTCTCTTTAAGGCAGCAACCCATGCAGCCGATGAACTTGGTCTCGTATTCGACACTGAACGGGCTAATCCAAACTCTGTCACCGAGTTGGGACCCGTTCAGCTAAAAGCTCACATTAAAGCTGCGGAGACAGAGGTCCTCCTACAGCTGCATATGGATAAGCCAATGCATGGTGTTTTCTTCAACAACATCGAAGACCTTGGCTTATCCAAAAGCTTGACCTTTGCCTTCCTCAGTTCGAGTGAGCTAAAGTCGTAGACCGAGGGATTCATAATGGCCTGCCAGGATGGTGTCTTCAACACCCTCGTCTACCGTAGTCGCGTGATGGGTATAGACGTCCCTGACACCCGATGCAGGGCATGTCGTGGGGCACCTGAGACCGTAATGCATTTGCTATCAGCATGTCCAGCTTATGCGGTCTCAGCATATATCCACAGGCATAACGCGGCGCTATGAGTATTGTACTACCATCTAAGACACTCGTACGGTATAGACGAGACACCGGTGTTGCCTTATGTTGCGGGGGATATTGAGTCCGTGGTGGAGAATGAGAGGTGCCGAATCTATTGGAACTACTCATTCCCCACCCTCAGGCAAATACAAGCCAATAAGCCTGATGTTGTCCTCCTCGACCGTCAAAGTAAAACGATATTCGTCGTGGAGTTTTCCGCTCCAGGCGAGATGAATATCGTTCGGAAAGAGGAGGAAAAACGGACTAAATATCGAGATCTTCTCTTTGAACTCCGCAGGTTGTATCCGGACCATTCTGTCAAAATGGTGGTTCTGATTATAGAGTCCTTGGTGGAATGATGGACACACTGCTCTCTAATTTGAAGTTGATACCGGCCTGCCGTAATATGGCACAAATCCTAGCCGCTCGAATGCAGAAGGCCGTCATCCTTGGTTCACTTCGTCTGCTCAGAACACATGACTCTCGGACCCAATAATCACTCACCCTACGGACGTAGGGAGTGGTTATTGAGGTAAACGACACCAGCGCGTCCTCCGGATGGGTCGGAGCACCGGAGACAGGACCTGACTGGTACACTCTTAAAGGAAAAAACAAATAATAATAATAATAATAATAATAATAATAATAATAATAATAATAATAATAATAATAATAATAATAATAATAATAATAATAATAATAATAATAATAATAATAATAATAATAATAATAATAATAATAATAATAATAATAATAATAATAATAATAATAATAATAATAATAATAATAATAATAATAATAATAATAATAATAATAATAATAATAATAATAATAATAATAATAATAATAATAATAATAATAATAATAATAATAATAATAATAATAATAATAATATTAATAACTTTATTCATAAAAAAACATGAAACATAACAATTAAGAAAAATGTAATAAGAATAAAGTAAGTGAACGAAAAGTGCTATTGCACTTGTTACGTTTAAAATCAATGAAATGCAGTGGGTGTAAGTGATTAGGATAAATATAAATAGAATGTTGTATAGCTAAAATACGAAATCGGTAAAAAACAATGAGTATAGATAGAAGTAATATAAAATAAATACAAAAATAAAATGAGATATGAATACAATAAAATTTCTGGCTAAGATATCAATTAGTTAAAATACAATAGATATAGAAGAAAAATATATGAATTAAATACATGAAAGTTTATATACAATACAAATTGTGAACGAACTATAAAAGGGGTAAAATACAGTGGGTTAGATTAGCTAAAGGTATTATAATTTGAATACAAAAATATAAAGACAATACAATTTGAGGAGGCTCATATAGTGCAACCAGTTGAATTATCATATGTGTATGAACAAAAAAAGGGGTGTCAATTAAAAACGTCTAGTTTTGGAATAATTCGAGATCATGCCTCTTGGATTGCAAAGAATGAATTCTTTCAATTTTTTCTTGAATAATTTAACATTTTTTATATTTTTTATATTTACTGGTATGATATTGTATAGTTTTGGTGCGAAAAAGGTGTATGATCTTTGTGAAACAGTTTTCAACATCAACGGTGTAACGTAATGATGTTTCCGACGAGTAGCATAATCGTGACGTGGAAGTTGTGAGTGATTTTTTATGATATGATATTTATTGCTGGAGCAGAGAAAGTATAGTTGTCTTAAGTCAAGTATTCGTGATTCTTTATAAAGATCATCTGATGGGTACCTTGACTTCTTGGTTAAAAATCTCCTTTGTGTGACTTCTAAAGAGTGAAGGTGCGATTTCAAACTTGCACCCCAGACAACAATAGCATATCTGAGATGACTTTCAACTAAAGAGAAATATACGGTCCTCAGGTATTCTAGGGGTAATATGTTTTTCAATTTTCTAAATTTAAATAAAATACTTCTCAATTTATGTGTCACATAGGTTATGTGAAGGTTCCATTTCATATGAGGATCAAATATGACTCCCAAATATTTGATTTTTTTCTTTGGTAAAATGTATATGGAGTCTGCGCCAGCCTTGATTTCAAGATTGTCGAAGGGAGAATTATCAAATGAAGTACAGCTGTAGGGTACATAATTTGTTTTCTCAAAATTCACTGTTAAAAGCTTTCTATCTAGATATTTTTATTATTTGAAAAATCGTGTTCTGATTTAGATTTTAAGTCCATCCAGCTTTCAGCACTATAGAAGATGGCTGTGTCATCTGCAAAGCCGGTGATGCTACCTTGAGTTTTTAGTGAGAACATATCATTAATATATATATATATATATATATATATATTAAATAGTATAGGGCCTAGTATAGATCCTTGCGGAACTCCATACTCGATCGTTTCCGCATTACCGTAGACACCATCTACCCTCACAGCCTGGAGTCTATTTGTCAGATAACTTTCGAATAGTTTTAAACAATTTCCTCGAATACCAATATCTTCCAGAGATTGCAAGAGTAAACGGTGACTGACTGTATCGAATGCCTTCGATAAGTCTATGAATATAGATAAGCACGGTTTGCTAATATTTAATGATTCTGTGATCCTCGAAGTTAGGCTCAGGATAGCATCCTCAGTTGATTTTCCTTCCCTAAATCCATACTGTTGGTTTGATAGAATGTTATATTTTTTCAAGTATGACTGTAGCCGATTTTTTATTATTTTCTCAAATATTTTTGATAAATGTGTTAGTAGTGATATGGGCCGATAATTGATTGTTTCCATTATGTTACCTCGTTTGAACAGTGGGGTTATTATGGAGTTTTTGAATGCGGAGGGGTGAACTGCCTTATCAATACACATATTTATTAAATAAGTTAGTGGTTCCAGAATATAGAGAGTTATTAATTTGATGGTTTCAGCATTCAAATCATGATTACCAAGCGCCTTTTTATTTTAAAGGCCCTTTATTGCATTTTCGATTTCTTTTTCATCAACAGGATCGAATACAAATGAGTTGACCATAGTTACTCTACTGAACTGGAATAGTGGGTCAATTTTAATTTTTTTGGCCAAGTTTTTTTCCATATCAATGTACGTTCTGTTGAATTCATTTGCTATATCATATTTTTTTGTTAATATTACGCCAGTGACACTTCTGATTTTGTTTATCTTAGTATTTCCCTTTTTTGTTTTACTTAGGTTTTCTATTACTTTCCATAGATTTTTTGAATTATTTTTGTTACAATCAATTTTTTGTTTATAGTAATTATTCTTAGTTTTCATTATCAATGCGTTCAGTTTGTTTCTGTAAATGTTAAAGTCTCTTCTTAGTTCTAGGTTGTCAGGTTCTTTTTGTATATTCAGGTACATTTTATTTTTTTTATTAACAGAGTTTAACAGGCCATTGGTCATCCAGGGTGCAATTTTGCTATGCTCAGGTATATTGAATAATGATCTGAGAGGTTAGTCTGGAAAATAATTGGACTAAATTTTATGTTGGTCCGTTTACCTAAACATCTCTCAAAGGAATGATCGATTGTGCTCTTAGAAATTTCAGTCACCCTGGTTGGCTTATTTATATAAGAACAGAAGCCATTTTCAGACATAATATTCAGATAAGTAAGGGTTTCATTGGTCATCTTGTCCATTGTATTTACATTTATGTTTCCCACGAATATTTCTAATTTTTTTTATGTAGATTATTGAAGTAATATTCTAGGTCATTTAGGTAAATAAGTTTATCTATTGAAGGTGGTCTATAAGAGGCCGTTATACCTATTTACAAAATTTTTATGTTTATGGATACTCTCAATAGTTTTGTGTCTGTCTGATTCATAACCTGTGTTTCTGCAGATATATTGTTTTTGATATAGACTATCAGACCATCGTTCTGGTTTTTGAATGGTCCATTGTAATAAAGATTATAATCGGGTATAGCAAAATCACTCACCGTTTCAATATTTCACGTTTTTGATAAAACTAGAACATATATGTGCGCAGTTTTTCCATCTAAATATACTAATAACTCATCATAGTTTTTCCTGATACTTCTTACGTTAAAATGAAAAATTGAACATAGATTTCCATCTCTCTCTTTCTGCTGTCGAATTAACATTTTCATCACTTCGGTTTTCACTTCTTGTTGATCATCCAGAAAATCTAAGAATTGCAACATTATCAAATTCATGTTATGCTAAGTACTCCTATTATTATGCTAGTTTCAATATTGTTCGTATTTATTTTGAATTTTGTTTTTATTTTTCACACCAAGAAGAAGTAAGTTGAACATTAAATACTTTTTCAAAGTTATTTCTTGATTTTATAATAAACAATTTACATGTTGTACTGCATTTCTAAGTGGTTGTGTATTCGCTTCAGCAGCGGGATTCCTTATCTCTCGACTCGACAGCTGGTGCAAATCTTTGAAACTGTATATAGTCCTATGTATATGACCACCTTTTCATGGGCAACCCATTTTAGGCGTTTTCGTCTATTTATATAACTGAAAAAAAAGTATGTGTCATCCGGTTAACAGATGGGTGAAGGTCGACCTCTCTTCGTCTCTTAGACTAAATGCGTTTAATTGATTTGTTATTCTACATGGTTGCCGAAAAAATAGTGTACGCAACACGTCAGAAAACAGTTTTTTTGGACTCGTAGACTTCCAGGACTCGCTAACGCTCGTCCTAGAATTTGGTCTATTCGTCCAAAAAAACAGTATTTTCTGGACTTGTTACGTAAATTACTATTCCCGTACCGTTTAGGTCCCGAAAACGGTCCGAGAAAGTTCGTTGTTTAGTAACGGACTAAAATACTAAATAAGCGTATTTTGAGGCCTGAAGTTGCTCCGAGAAAGTGTTGAACGATTTCAGAAAAAGTACTTTCCCGTATCGAAATCGATACGGGATTATTTTTGCCGGCTTGTTTACATTTAAGACAGTTATTGAATTCACGCAAACAATATGTAGAATTCCTTAGTTTTTGATATTGCTGATTTCAGAAAAAATAGTATGTGTACCTCGTAGTGAAAGCACATTCCCAGACTTCAATGCTTGTTGGCCTCGGCTTAACGCCTCGGCCAACAATTTACATTGTCGTCCGGGAATGTATTGCTTTTACAACTAGTTACACAATATGCTATTAATATAGTAAGTTACAGGAATGAAAGAAATGGTGCATTAGGCACTTTGGTTTTAAACCTTCGTAGTTAGTTTCCAAGAATTAAAACTTTTGTGATCCAAGCGAACTAATAGTGTCAGTATTGCTATTGAACATTTGAAACGAAAAAAGAAGGTAGAATATGCCCCTTTTCTGACCGTTGAAGGGAGAGCACCACATTTTGACCTCGGAAGTCGAATATTCTAACATAAATAAATTGTTGTGACACTCAATAGCTCTTCCTATGTACGCACTCGTCTGGCTTACTTTAACGTTAAAATCTTCACCAAACCAAACCAGTCGCATAAAAGCGCAAAGCTACCAATATTTTTTGTTTGCAACTGACATGTCGGTTTCGATACATTCTATATTTGGGTTCTGGAATAAACGGTGACAAAAGATTGCACAAATTTCCAACAAATATTTCTTCATTCAAAATAGTTCCTGAAAACGGTCTTCGGGAATTTCATCAAGACTGAATTCTTTCCAAATTCATTATCGACGCTTTCCAAATAGTACATTTTCGTGCCGTCTAATTTTGTTAACGATTGGTAGTATCCTCAATATTTATTTTATATTTTTGTTAATAATTTCCAGAATACATCTAAAACCAACACATAAAATAGGTTACAATGAAATATCAAATTTTCATTATAATTATTATTCAAATCAAGACGACGTTTGCTGAGACAAATGTTACCTCTCGTCTAGTTTTTCGATATGTGATAGGAATCACTCCTCTCTCTATGTCGAGAAGACTGTCGAAAGGTGACAACTAGTCGATACGTGTCGAATCGAAAGATGAGAATCCCTGTGGATTCCCGAATGGTCTGCTTCAAACGGTCAATACCAGTGCTTGTATAATTGGTGCATCAGATAACCTCACATGAAAAAGTCCGGTAAGGTTAAGTCAAGAGAAAGAGGGGGCCAATGATGTTCTCAATTGTTACCAAGTATTTTACCTCCGAACGTTTCACAAAGATTTTAACTTCTGTGGAATTGTGAATAGGTGCGCCATCCAACAGAAACCACAAATCTTGAATAATTTGAAGGGGCATATTGTCTAAAACTTCACCAAGAACACTTCTTAAAAAATTCAAGAAATGCGCAGCGTTTAAGTTTTCTCTGAAAAAAATATGGTATAACTTGATGGGATAGCTTGAGTGTTCAATATACCACAAAAAACATCAGTTTCAAACGAGTACTGTTCGCGACATTCAATAACAAAATCGTGATTTTCCTGAGACCACCACTTGCAATTTTGTGAGCTAACAGTTCCGTTTGAAGTGAACTTAGCTTCATTGGTCCAAAATATTCTATATGGAAATCTGTAATCTTTGTCACATTCTCCCTGATACCACGCTGAAAACCCATAACGGACATCAAAGTCCCATTTCTTCGATCTATTATTAAATTTTAACTTGCAAGGCCTAAATCAATTTTTTCTTCTTTTTTCCGGGTGTCGTATATTAAAATCTTCTGCGGTTTGTCGATAGGGTGTACTTTCTCCACACATTGAAACAATCTCAATTTTTCCTTGTTCACATAACATTACTACGTTTTTCTCATTCAAACAGATTGAACTGCGTATTCCAGTCAAACAAGGCTTGATTAATATCAAATTATATTCATTGACTACCCATTTCATTTGTCTCCAAAGCATATTATGCGGAATTGTTGCAAAGTGCAAATTGAGAATTTTTCAATATCCTAGAAAGTTCGTGAGTAATTATCAAAAAAATGGAAAAAAGTGGATGTGAAAGTTGCAATAGATCGTTCAAATTCTAGAAAAAGGTGTAAAATTGGATTAGAAACAACTTTTCTCTCTAAATTTTTTCGACTTTCGAATAAATAAGCCTATTTTCAGCGATTTTTTCGAAAAAATATTACTTTTGACAGCTCATTTTTCATATTTTTCGAAACACAACTTAACATTGAATTTCAAAATAAATTATTATTACAAGTTTTTCCCATGTGATGCCAACTCTTTGAAAAACACTGTACTGTTGTTATCTTCATCTGTTACGTATTTATTCAATTATTTATGAAAAAAATGTACTGCCACTTTTAAATGTTTTTTTATTATACCTGGTAAACCTACTAAAACAGGTCTTGCTCAGTTTCATCACATGAAATGTCAAATAACCCTAAATGTCAACACTACGTGACATAGATGTCCCTTACCTACTTGATTAGATGTAATATAAAGGACACTATCCTGATGATCTAAAATTAATTTCCAGCATTATTGTTTTTCAACTCACGATACAGGCATAATGAAAAATAGCAATTTGGGGGTGCCTTGAAGACTCAACTGTCATATCTAATTTACTATTATTCTGCACAGCTTCATGTAGTTACTTATAATGTTTTACGAAACTTCTTACAAGTTTGAAGGTTTGGCCGTAGAGTACAATTTAAATAAAAATTGACAAAGTCGAGAGAAAGTGGAGAGAAAGGATACTTCGACTCTGTCGATTTTATTCATGTCATTTAGGTATATTGTTTTACTTCAATTCTTATTTAAAAACTATACCTTATTTTAATTATTACCTATATGGTGTATTGTATTGCCCTAAAGATGACTTTAGAATGAGCGAAACGTCGGCAACAGATCAATAGTGGTTTCAATGATTTTGACTTTCAATAGGTTGGTGCACAATTGACAGGTCTGGAGGTAAAACTATCTCACTTCTCACTTTTCTGCTTTGTTTACGTTGGAGAGTTGAACATTTTTATAGATTTCAGAGAGAAAGTAATTGTTTGTTAGTAAGTTTTACTAGATGTTAAATTCGTAAAATGGAAAGTGAGGTTATTTTTCCACCAGCGCTGTCAATTGAGTACTGAATCAATTACTATAATCAGTGAGGTCACAAATAATCTAATAGCGTTTTTTCTTGAAGAACCGTGTTCAATGCGCTTTGAAACCAAACATTTTCTCGTTGAGCCAGTTACGTCACTGATGAATACGGTTCATTCTGTTCCAAATGCTCCCATAAGAACGGTTCAAAATAAAAAGTAGTCAGAAGAGAGGGGATATTGACAACTACTATTCAAAACAGAATGCATTTGGAACCTGCACAGCTGGAAAATGTCATAATACAAAAATTTCTCGAGTCATCTTTTTGCATAATTCTCAATTTTATTGTGTTCAAAATTGTGAAAAACAAATATTTAGATATTATTATCCCTTATGTGCATTGATTCAGCATATTAAGAAAATAAACACTGTTTATTATCAATAAGTCATGGAAAAAGATAAATTAATAATTCTACTTGTTTCTCACTTCTGAAATATATTCCTTCCCACTAAACATGTAATGTTACAAAATATTGCCACAATATTATGTATGGCTTGCCATTGTAAAATGAAAATATAATATTGCATAAAGCTCAATGCTATATTTAAGTTTTTAACATAACAGAATAAACTACAGACAAGTTGTTTGTAAGTTATAAAGCAAGCTATTGATTCAGTTTCAAGTGCAATGTTACATGATCCATGAAAGTTCATTGTAAATGCAACAATACAGAAACTATCTACGAACAATGTGAGTGCAAGTTACATTTGGAACTATAGAACAAGTTCAAATCGCAATGTTGCACTGAGTTTGAACTTCCACGATATTTACAACCATACATAAGCTAACTACAAACAATATTGACAGTATTTAGAAAACACAATATACTTTCAATTTTCGCTTGCATCATCGCAGAAATATACAAAATAATACGCTAGGACAATTTTAAATGGTAAGTTTAAAGAAACTTGAAATAATATTTCATTTATCAGGAATCCAACCAGTTTTGAATTTCCCGGTCTTGATGAGATGCCTCCTGACGGGGCGACCAAGTAACCCAGATCCCAGACAAGCATGCGCCTCGCGCCATTTTGTTATTGTAAATTATATTGTTGTTGTGTGTCGTGCCTTTGCGTTAATTCGTTTTGGATACTTTCATTCGTTCTTAACCTAGGTATACCTAAGTAAAGTACATATTCTTCTGCAATTTTGTTTTTTGATTAAGAGTTCACTGAGTGTTGAAGCAGCATATAATGGATAGTGCTAATAAATTTAAGGCATCTTTATGTAAGGTAAGGCGATACATCCAATATTATTTTAGGTTAGGATGGTCTGGTATGCTCATTCTGCGTTTATTAGGGGAATGTATTTTTCTCCTTATATTGCGAATAAATCTGGTAGTAGTGTCTATTTGAAAGGTACTTTTACATTTGTAAATGATGTGGAATACTTTTACATCTCGATTTTAGTTGCAGGTTTTTCAATATATTGGTGGCTTGAATGAAAAGTTTTGTGTTGGAACAAGTCTTGAACGTTTTTTCACAAATCATTGTGCCATGTTTTGCAATTTGATCAACAAAAAAGACAATTTCAGAATCAAAGAATTGAAATCTAAACAAATTTTAAAATTCGAGTCAGTTCAATTTGAATATAAAGCAAATATGTAAGCACAATAGTGTCATAATCAAGGACAAGTTCAATTGTACATTCTATATTGAAATAAGACCATAATTGTTGAGTTGACTAATTGTATATTTATTTATAATATTTTTGTTCCAGATGCCGTGAGAAATTCATCTCCATGCATCAGAGATGATGCATTTCAAATAAATGTGAAAGCTTGGCTACAATTCGCAAAAACACGTTATTTGTAGGGTTAGGTACTAGATCGAGATGTCGATATTTAAGCTACACATTCAATTCAATGATTATTTTGTTTCAGGTACCTGATAAGGCCAAACAGATTTTTATTTTAGATATGACTTTCAATATGAGTACTTATTTGTTTTTTTGTTATATTTTAATTAAAGGTTTCAATATCAAATTTTTGTCTTTTTGATCTCCAAGATTTAAATGGACATTCAAATTAATAGGTATAATTTCAGAAGATTTTTTGGGTTGTCACTGCTTGTTTCTAAAAACTAGAAAATTATGAATCTGATTTCCATAGAGGACACATCAATACTGAATGATCTGTCTCCCATGAAGATTGTATTCATTTTCTATCAATATTAGTAGCAAGTAGTGAAAATCCAAAAATTCTTCAGTAGCGAACAAACCTACTGGAACGTAATTTATGAAATCTTACTGTTATGTTATGGAAAGGAATAGACAAGATTGGTGGTAAGTTGCTGCTATATAAAAATATTGAATATGTTATTTTCTACTAATTTATATTCTATGTTGCGGTAACCTTGCTGCAATTACTAATTATGAAAGATTACATCCATCAATCCATTTCAGTAGTTGCTGCAACATTGTCATAAGACGTCCTTTTCAATATCACATTTGCAATTTTCCTGTATATTATATGCAATGTTGCAGAAACCTTGCTGGAATAATTGATAATGGCATTTTCCATTTGTAATATTCCTGAACGTCCGTTTCAGTAGTTGCTGAACCTTTGCAGTAAGGTAGCAGAAAACTCTAATGTAACATTACACATTACCATGAAAGGTTACTGAAATATTGAATGAATGTTACTTTGCTTAGTGGGTTAAATTAAATGATTTCTAGGTTTGTTATTGTTAGGTTTCGATTTTGACATTTTTATTTCAAAATGGTCTGTTTTCTTGAGTATATAGATGAATTACTACGTCACATTTGAAAACGGTTCGAAATCGAAGTTGAATATGCGGTTCATCAAGAAAAAACTTTATAAATAAAGTCGGCAAAAAAAATCTATAATGAACGACATGAATGATATTGAATTATCATGTATCTAGGTAAAAAAAAACAATATGTACGTCAACATAAAAATTATAGCTATATTTTGATTAGGAAAATGGACTTTATTAAATGAAAATGAGAGTAATCGAACAAAGTGAATTCGATCAATATTGTATTGCGTTCCATTGCACACCAACACGAAGGGTTTATCCGGCAGAGCGGTCGATACTATTACTATGGTAATGTTATATGTTGTATGCAAACAATGACTTTTATCAATGTAATTGCCATTCTCGCGACTAAATATACGAATGTCAGCTAATGACAAAGTGATTAGGTGGATAAACGTCATAGCGGCTATAATTCATATCGTGAACAAATCGTGAAAAATGTCGGAACTAAGCGATCAAATGTATTGCTCTGAACAAATTTCCATCCCACCAACTTTTCCATACCTTCTGAGACAATATGCCAAAGCAGCTATAAGATCGCAACCCATAGATCTATTACAGTGAGTATTAAAAACCACCAAATTTTATAAACTTTATCCTATTATCATAACTGAGGTTGAATAAAAGTAATAACTTTATTTGTACTCATAATGATTTCACATATTCCCAAACAGGTTCTGTATCAATTCTGTACCCTTTTAGTCACGCAATCCACGTCTCCATGTGTCCTAGTCATATAAATATATATTTACTATATGCTTACTCTAGAATGCTAATCCCCATGTCAATAGTGTTGTAAAAAGTTCATGCTAGTCCGCAATGCGCATGCGCGTCATTAGTGATTTTTGAAACAGGCCCGGTTTTAGTAAAATATTATGGTACTTGTGACGATTAACAAACGTTAATTCTGAATCTCGGAGAATAAGGCTGGAAACATCATTGTACTTATACCTGTTATTTCTATTTAGCCGATATGAATAAATATTTTCACATATTTATGATTCCAAATATTCAGCAGAGGCCATTAGAAAGTAGAGTACGATTATTATTATTATTTATCGCTCTGAAGCGACTGATTTTTGGTATCACATTCACTTTTCAGGTGTAGTTAACCAACAAAAACCTACGGAACCACCCCAAATCGTCGGTGCGAATTTCAAGGAAGCACTGGATTGGAAAATAAATTGAAAGTACAAAAACTAAAAATTGACTCCAGCTAATATTATGAATAATTTCAACTAAAATTAGATTTATAAAATTGGATGCTTGGAAGCTCGAGGTTTTTTTTACTAGAACGATTCATGTCAAAATATGCAACTGCATTTAATTCAAATCATTTGAAGAGATTAACATGCTATTTCTACGAGTATTTCTGGTTATATTACCTTAGTGCCATTTCCACAATGGGAGTGCATGAAAAAGTGAGGCTAGAAACATATTCCTTACCATCAAAGAAAAGCACTTCCATATTGACATACATTCTCTGAGGCGATTCTGTGTATGTTTAGTACTTTTTGTAGCAATCTAGAACTCATAATATAAGCGGTGAGGCAGAAAGTTGTATCACTCGCCATGCATGCTTACGCAGACACTGTATTGGTACTGCACTAGGTTTCAAATTATTCTATTGTCGTTTTCACATGAATCTTCAAGAGGAAAATGTCTGCCACAAATTACAATTTTCTCACTCAAATGTTCTGCTGGGGTCTCTTCTTAAAAACAATAACAAAAAATCATGCCTTTTTGTCAAGGTGAAATAATATTTAAGCTATTTTGAACAAAGCATATAGGTACATAAAAAATTTCATTATCCACCAAAAATTATTTATTTCAGGTATTTTTCCTTTACACAACACTAAACAGTTCATTGTTTATTGTCTTTAAAGGAACAAGATTAATGCAAATGCACGAATGATGAAAGAATAACCAACGACAACAAATAGCACACAAAACGACAAGAGAAAATCTGAAATTCTAAAAACCGTCTCTGATCTCTGACAAGAGTGACAGATCTTAGTGACTAGTATTCCGTTGATGAAAAAGCACTGTTGCACGGTCATTATAATTACAGTAGCATATGGTACATTATTGTTTTAAATAAGTTTCTTTCGCGACTAAAATTCGGAGTAATCTATCTCTAAAAGGTTCTTTTCGGATTTAAAAAGTTCTAAATGCACTGTCGAATTTCTATTTTTCAAATGACATGTGTTTTATTGCCTCATAACAAAAAACTCTGAATTGGAACACCAAATTATTTTCAAACTTAGCAACGATCTACCCAAATAACACTGATGACGAGCATGCGCACATCGTAAACGGGTCGCATACGCGGCATGCTTTTTGCCGTGAAAATTGGAGGGATGGTAAGTATATAAAGTAAAGTAGTAAATTCGTGAGGTTGCAGTCAATTGGTGAGCTAATTAGAAATACTCTTTGAAATTTGTGGAGCTTTCGACAATGTTTATTGTCTTCTTCAGGACGACTACAAAATGTATGGTTTACAGTTGGTATAAATATAAATATAGATGGGTACTTATTAACGTGAGAATTAAAATGAAATTTGGAACAAACGGACAGAAAACATGACATTAGATGAATGACAATGATGATGACAATTTATATTTGATAACTAATCAAGAAGGAAAATTCTGATACTGGGTGAAATAGATTATTTATTCAATTTGAGGACATTGGTATGAATTTCACTGAGATTATTTACATCTGTTTTTTTGTTCATCGATTCTTCATTTTCATTGATGTGTATCATTTCCAGAAATATCCTTTTTGTTTGATTACTTTCAATATCTAAAATAATTGTATCATTATAGTTCATTTTATGGTCATTTTGATTTACATGTTCCGATAAGGCACATGAGTTCTTATAACATTTACAGTCACTTTTATGTGAAATAATGCAACTGTTGAGATTTCTCGATGTTTGACCAACATAAGATTTGGAACAATCCATACAAGGTATTTTATAAATGACATTGGATTTTTGTTTATTTTCAATGGGATTATTAACTTTTGTATGTAATTTTGAAATAGTTTTAACATTTTTCTTTGCAATTATAATATTTTCGTATTTTACTACATTTGTTAATTTTGGTGTAAGTTCCTGGATATATGATAATGACCGGAAATCAGGGATTCTTTCATCTGAATTAGAATTATGATGTGTTTGAATCATTGATGAATGAGTTGTAGTGCTTTGGAAATGAATTTTCTAATAAATTTTTTTGAAATTCAGTTAAACATTCTTGTTTCAAACTGTGGTGGTTAATTTTCAAAATTCTAGTTTTCATAGATTTAATCATGGTAATTTTCATTTTTAGTGGATGATATGAATGGAAATTGATCAGCCTATTACTACAAATTGGTTTTCGGTACCATTTTGTGATGATTGTGTTCCGTTAAGTTCTAATTAGAGTCATGTCTATAAGAGTGGTATACTATTGTTTATTTCTTCCTCAACTGTGAACTGAATGTTGGTGTAAAAGTTATTGAAAATAGATAAAATTTCATCAATACCATCAGATGGTACTGATAAAATCAAATCGTCAACAAACCGTTTAACAAATTGTATCTCAAATGATATTTGTGAAATACAACAATCAATTAATTCATCCATCACATAATTAGCCAAACTAGGTGGAATGTTAGATCCCATGGGTGTTCCAAATATTTGTTTATATATTTCATTGTTGAAAACTAAATACGTTGAATCAAAAATAAATTCTAGTATTTCTATGAAAGAAGATTTTGGTAAAGTACAATGATTCTTTATTATATCCCACTTTTTTATAATACATTTTTTAATTAATGAAATAGATAAATTAGTGAAGAGAGATTTTACATCAAGACTGATTAAATTATAATTTTCTGGAATTTGGTAGTCATTGATAAATTCACTAAAAGTGAAAGAATCTTTGACATAGAACGGATTGTCTGTATTATAGGCATTTGTTAGTATTTTGGTCAAAAATATTGAAAGTTTACTAGTAGGACCATCAGTGGATGATACTATTGGTCTCATGGATAAAGTTGGTTTATGAATTTTAGGTAGTGTGTAGAATCGAGGAGCTACTGAATTACAAATCATAAGGGATTTTGCTAAGGGATTTTCAATTGTTTCGGAATCTCGAAGCTTAGAAACAATTTTGTTGGCTTTCTGCTGTATTGTGGATGTAGGATCTCTTTTAAGTGGACTATATACTTTTTTATCTTCCAATAATGTTTTACTCTTTTCAGTATATTCATTTTTATACATTGCAACAGTTACGTTACCTTTATCGCTGTTCGTAATAATAATTTCTGGATTATCTTTCAAAAATTTACTTGATTTTTTTATATAATTCATTTAAAAAATGTGAATTTCCTTCGCTTTCATGGAAGTAATTAGTGATTATATTTGTAAATTGGAATCTATATAGATTTTGTGAATTATATTTATACCAACTGTAGTGGTCCTGAAGAAGACAATAAACATTGTCGAAAGGTCGACAAATTTCAAAGAGTATTTCTAATTAGCTCACCAATATAATCAGTCACGAAAACTTCCTACTGTAAGTATATAATATATATTTCTATGGTCCTAGTTAGAATTCCCTATCAGTAGAATTTTTTATGCATCTCTTCGGCATTCATTCATTGACACGTACTCTCTCAAAGTGTAGATCTGTAGACAGAGTTATTTTATTACTGCGATGCCGATACCGGAGGCAAAGGGGCTAGAAAGACTTGTGCTTTCTAGAAACATTTTATTTCTCATGGAACTCAACACGCACTACTTTAGTTTAGTGGAAAAAAGGTTACCATGGTGACCGTTGTTAGGGTGAAAAGTAAACAAAAATGCTATTCCCATTTTCCGGAAATGCATGGTTGCCAAGTTGGGCCAGTTATAGTTTAGTTGAAATCAGTAGTGAAGGAACTGTTGTCATAGAAACCGTTGCTATGAACACAAGTAAAAAAAATCCGATTCTCATCGTGCAGAAATGCATGGTTTCCAAATTGTCTGCATTTCTTTAGCTGAAATTTGTTATGCAAAAAATGTTGACATGATAGCCGTTCTGAGTGAACAAAAACGCCATTCCTGTTCAGCGGAAATGCGAGATTGTCAAGTTGGGCGAGTTATAGTTTAACAGAAATTGGTTATGGAAAAACTGTGGCCACCATTGCTTTGATGACGAGTACAGAAAAACTCAATTTCCTTGGTGCGGAAGTGCATGGATGCCATGTTAATGCTGTTACCAAGTTATTGGCGCTTGAAACAGATAAATAGAAATTGCGGTGAAATAATATCAAAATAAATATACATCCTAATCAGTTGGTATAATTTTAATTTTATGGAAATGTGTTAAGGTCAAGTTGGCTGAACGTGCATTGTTCTTACGAGTTTATTATTTTCGGAGGAAAAGCTCGGACAGGTCGATTTTGTTTTTTAGTTTTCCACCTTTTTTAAAGAAAAATATTTTTTTCCCCGACCACCTTTCAAGATATGACGGCATCGATATTTTTTTTAAATTGAAAGGGTATATTTTTATGTCAAAAATTGAAAGCCTGTATTTTTCTGAGTTCAACCATACCACATACGTCATATCTCACAGTTCGATTTACAGTATACCGAGTATAAAGTAAACCAGTGTTCATATTTTCAACATTCATTTCATTATTCATTTTGCAACGTAAACCTGAGAATTACTCAGTAGTAAGTACGAGTATATTGCTATACTTGAATAGTAGGCTGAGCAAACATCTGAAAGCCATTAGCAGCCAGACAATAAGTTCTTAGTTACCATTACATATGTCATTATTCTATTGATTTGTTGTATAGCATATCGATTTATAAGTCTGAAATAACTTTCTGAAAAATATTATCCTAAAAGCAATTATTTGAAATAACGATGGTGCTGTCAGAAAAACAGAGAATAGAAGTTCTGATGATCTTAGGTAACGGCGATCGTAAAAGAAGTATGGCAGAAGTATGCGAAATCTTCAATGAGGAATATCCCAATCAAGAACCAATAAACAAATCGACGGTGAGCAAAATATTACATAAATTCAATGAAATTGGCAATGTTAGGGATAAGCCGAAGAGTGGCAGACCTACCGTTGCTGAAGAAACTCAATTGAATGTATTACTTGGAATTGAAGAAAATCCTCATTGTTCAATTACAACTTTATCTGACAACAATGAGATCTGTCGTATGGTGCTGTACAGAAAATTCTTAGAAAAGCTAAATTACATCCATATAAAATTCATAAAACTCTTACATGAACTTAATGAAGACGACTTCGATAGACGCATGGAGTTTTGTGAAATTATGCAAGAAGTGTGCAATCAAAATAATGGGTTTGAATTTAATGTCTTATTTTCCGACGAATCAACTTTTTTTACAAACGGTACTGTGAATACACAACATTGTCGTTATTGGGCAACAGAAAATCCCAATTGGACAATGGAAGCTCATACCCAATATACCCAAAAAGTAACTGTGTGGGCTGGGATTCTCAGGAATACCATTGTAGGACCATATTTTTTTGACGGTAATGTGACAAGTGGAAATTATTTGTAAATGTTACAAACTTATGTGGTTCCTTATTTAACTGAGACATTCCCAGACATCAACCAACCTGATCGAATGGTTTCTTCTATTTGGTTTCATAAGGATGGAGCAGGTCCACATTATGCTCGAGTTGTTAGAGATTTTCTTAATGAAACGTTCCCCAATCGCTGGATTGGACGACGCGGACAAATTGAATGGCCTGCTAGGTCCACAGATTTAACTCCCATGGACTTCTTTCTCTGGGGTTACTTAAAAAGTAAAGTGTACATAAACCGATCCACCAATTTGGAAGACCTCAAAGAGAGAATTCGAACTGAAATTCAACTAATTACACCAGAGGTGCTGTCTAACGTAACCCAGGAATTCATTAGACGTCTTGGATCTTGTCAACTGACCCAAGGAGCTCAATTCGAGCATTTGCTGTAGATTTCTTATTTGTTTATTTTCACTACTAACCTATGATATTTTGATAGCAAATAAATTATGAAATGAATGTTGAAAATATGAACACTGGTTTCCTTTATACTCGGTATACTGTACATGGAACTGTGAGATATGACGTATGTGGTCTGGTTGAACTCAGAAAAATACAGACTTTAAATTTTTGACAAAAATATACCCTTTCAATTTAAAAAAAATATCGATGACGTCATATCTTGAAAGGTGGTGGAGAAAAATTATTTTTTTCTAAAAAAGGTGGAAAACTAAAAAACAAAATCGACCTGTCCGAGCTTTTCCTCCGAAAATAATCAACTCGTAAGATAATAGAGCGTTTCCGCACTTTATGAACGCACTGTATAAGTATTTACAGTCAATATTACTTTGATCAAAAATGAGCAAAGCAATCGCTTGCCCCATAGGCCTCATACTATAGTATAGAATTTGATCATTGCTTCGACCATTGCAACCTTACAAACAACCCTAAGAAGTCTTCGAAAGACGAAGGTCTCACCGTTTATAGAATACAATAGAAATTTATTCATACTGAGCAACAAACAGAATGATTTCCACTAACATATTAAATAAATTTGAGAAAATTGGACTAAGTAGTGAGTAAGATGAAGGCGAGCGGATCCGGCAGACATTTCGCAAATTCGAACAAAATTTTTAATAGATGTAGTAGTAGAATGTTTTTAATTTTTCAAGTATCAAAGGGCCCCTCACAAATCAAATACGAAATGGATCCCTGTCAAATTGGCTGAAATTTGGATATGTTCCCAAGTAGAACACCTATATTGGTAAAATATTGGTACAATATTGTGAACATATTGGCGAAATATTTGAAATGCAATATTGGCGAGAAAAAAAATGTGAACATTCGGCGATATTGGTCCAATATTACTTGAAAACTAGTTCAACCAATATTCCACCAATATTATTAATATAATATTGTTTTTTGAATATTCACCAATATTGGACCAATATTGATTTTTCATTTACAAAATATCTATATTGGCCCAATATGGAACCAAGATTCAGCCGATATGATGTGCTACCTGGGTTCTAGTTTATACCCTTCTGATCAAAAGTCTCCATTGGCCCGATACTCAAAAATGGACAATTATTTAAGTGTCGAAAGTCAAAAGTTGCAACTTGTGCAAATCTCCCATGCGATCACATTTGATTTTGACCATGTATAATGGCGATGACTTTGTTCAGTTTTGACAGGAATAATAAAAATTCCTGAATTGTCAATAAATGTCAAGTTTCTACAAAAGCTAATGTTTTGAAGATTCTTATACTCGCATTATTTTGAATAATATGGCTTTTAGAGGAAAATGCCGACAAATGTGAAATCGCCATACGCAGAGGAGAGCGGTTGAATAGACCAACTAAAAGAGATGCAAATTCTTTTTCGATCGCGTGAGAGATCTGTACTAGTCGCAACTTTTGACCTTCGATACTCAAAAAACTGTCCATTTTTAGGTCTCGGGCCCATGGAGACGTTTGATCAGAAGGGTATGAACTACAACCTATCGAATTTGACAGGGATCCATTTCTCATTTGATTTGTGCGGGATCCTTGACTTGACCTTATATTTAATATTCAATTCCATATTTATTATAGAACTGATTAAAACATTATAAAATTTTATAATCTCTGCCATTGGATGCTTCTTCCTCCAATTCATCGCGCATGACGTTGTACCCTTCTGTACTATTTAATTTATTATGCAGCATGTACATCTCAGATCAATAAGTAAACATATTGATCTGAGATGTAAATACTACTCGACTTTTGAATATTCAAAACGAAAACGGTGTTATTTGTTCTTAAATAAAAGTTTTTTTGGAGCGTCAAATAATATTATGGAGTGTATTGTGTGCAATACACGTGTCGATGAACCTGGTTTTTGGCCGAAAAGAACGGAATTTAAAAAAATTAATGAAAAATTGAGAATAATTTTACTGACGAGTATTCTGGGTATTGCTTGATTGATGAGAATGTTTGAAATTCACAATATAATAAATTTTTTACATCTTTTTAGATTTATTTTATATAGCATTCCTAGTGTCGTATGAATGTATGTCGCTCTGTTTTGTCAACCTCGTTAACAAAACAGAGCGACATACATTTATACGATACTAGGTATGCTGACAATGTACGCCCAAATCGATACAGTCTGAATAAATAAAAAAACAATTCGTTAAACATCCACCTTTACAATATATTATCCAAACACATGAAAAACTTGTCATTTACCAAATTTAAATACGAATTTAAAGAACTACTGATAAGAAATTGTTTTTATACGATTGAGGAGTACACTCAAAACTATAGTCACATCAAATTAATAATGTTGTAGCATACGCACCCTTTCCCTTCTTCTGAACTCAGCTTTCATCTAGTTAGTGAAACTATTTATTGTAGTTTTATTTATATATTTTTTATTCAAATATTCACATATATGTTGTTTGTGAGGGATATTATCCATTGTAGTATTAACTTATTATTTTTATTGACACTATTTTCCTAGTAAATTGTACAGGGTGTTTCTTAAGTACGTGTAGAAAATTTAGGAGCGTGTTGCTGACATCAAAATAAGAAGGAAAGTTCCTATAAAGATATGTCCACAAGTTATTCGTTTCTGAGATACAGAGTGTCAAAGTTGAATCCATGTTTTTATTTTTTGTGAATAATTTCAAAATAATTTTGATATTTGGGTAAAGTGTGGTATCTAGGAATATTTATTATTTAGTTTTTGTAAAAAATATATTCGTGGTAGAGGTCACTGCGAGCAACTGTTTTCGAGTTATTGAGATTTGAAATAATCGATTCAAGTGATTTTGAATGACAAGATTTTAAAATTTAAAACAAATTCAATTAGAAATTAGTTTTTTCACAATTAACATAAAATTTGATTTTTTCATTGAAAAATCATCTCAGATACCAAACTTTACTCGAGTATAACAAATATTTTGGAATTTATTCACAAAAAACAAATATAAGAATTTAACTTTGACACTCTGTATCTTAGAAACGAATAACTTACGGACATGTGTTTATGGGAACTTTTTTTCTTATTTCGACGTTAGCAACCTGCTCCTGAAGTTTCTATACTTACTTAAGAAACACCCTGTATATATGACCTGCTACAACAATCATATAATGTAACGTAGTTAATAAAATATCTATCTCTATCTATTACATATTTTTTAATGATCTAATTTTTAGTGATACTGTTCATTTTAATAAATGTTATCCAAAAACAAAAATGATAATACAATTTACTGATAAATGATAGTTTGTTTGAGATCCTTATGTTTATAATTAACAATAATGAAATCATTTGTTGGGTGATATTGCTAAAAATTTATTCATTATTGATTTCAAGTTAATTTAAAGTGAATAAATCATAGTACCAGATAATGAATATTCATTGAAAATATCGCGATGCCCAATATTATAAAATCTCCGCGATAGGTGTTGGTCTCGCTGATGGGCCACGTGTCACGTCGTACGTCGGGGTATCGTGTTTCGTCGTTTGTCGTTATGTCGTTGAGTCGTGTGTGCGCCATTTGCGTTATGTAGGTTAAGTGGCATGTTGTAATTATGCATTTTTGTGTTATTGAAGTGTAATTCAAATTCAAACAATCTCCTCATAGTTATAGAAGACACAATAACACTAGTTTTAAAATTATTATATGCATGGTTTGTGCTTCTATTATCTAACGTGATACAATCATAGTTTCAGTTGTAAAAGTTACAAGTAACGCATCAGTTCATCAATGCTGTCTCTTGCCATGACGGACCATGATTAGGAGCAGTTTTGTGGAATTGATGAATATATGTTAAGGTAATTTTGTATAAACGGTAAATTGATTTCTTCCATATTGATTTTTCGATTTCAGAAGTTTTGGTTTATTAATAATAAACAATATTTTCAATGAATTTTCTCAATTTATTTGGAAAATATGCTGAGATTTTTTTTAACAAACGTTCATTTTCAAATAATGAAACATATTGATAATAAAAATGTGTTTATTAAATGTTAAAGAAATATATAATATCAATAAATATTCTTCATTTATTATAAATAATGTTGTATTTACTGTTGATGAATCCATTGTAAGACCTATATTTATTGGATATAAATTTGAATTAACTGTTAATGAGGTATATTTAAATAATTTGAATGCATCATTTGTTTCTGATGAAAAAACGTGTATTCCGTAATATTCGAATAAATGATTCATCAGGTGTTAATTTAATTTACTATGAATGAACTGTTTTTTCAGTGTATGATCCTTCCATCGTATTTTCTTTTTTCAGATGGTCCACAGCTTATTTTCGCTGTCTATCGCTAAACATCCCGCCCCCAGTAAAACCACGTTTGGAGTACCCCATACCTCATGACCACTATGGTATTACTCCTGGATGGTTGAAAGCCCTTCTGTACCAGTTGCAGAACAACCAAACCATATCTTTCAAGATCCTGTGGGACAGATGGACGGGAGCTTGTTTGTCCCATAATACGCTAGTAGAGATTTTATGCATTGGAGGTTTTGACAATGCGGATGCCATCCCCTGGTTAAGGTTCATAGGCCTTTGTGCGGCACACTTGACTGATGTAAGTTATAATATTTGTTACAAAAAAATAACTATATAAAATGAAAACTAGAATGTCAGGAGTTGAAATAACAATTGAAAATGAGTATTAATATTTGTATGAGTGTGAGTTTGATATGATTATTTTTTGACATTTCTTGCAACCAAAAGCAACATTTGAGGCATTCATATACGTTCGGCCAATATCAACTTTATATTAGTGAAAATTTCACACCTCGCTTTTTTAGCCAATCAAAAAATTGGTTTTTGTTTAGTTGCCATGACAACCCAAAAAATTTTAGGAAATGTTTGTCCTCTAGGGTACCCTGGGCAAAATTAATGAGTGGCAATTTTTGTGTCAAATATTTGACATGTGCTAGTTGACATTTTGCCCTTATGTACGAATGGAATTTTATTTTTCATATGAAAGGAGATAATATTTCCAAATCAGGTATTTTCTAGCTATTTCGAATTTGTCTGAAAATATTTTGAAGACTTTTCAATAATGAATAGGTCCATCGATAAAAAATATCTACCTAACTATCACTTGACTGAATGAATTTAATATTTGAAACGAATTTATTCAACTTATCTTTTCGTGAAAACTCGGTTGAAATTTCCAGACGATTTCTTTGTACTACGCTGATTGATTCCTCATTTTTGTTCAAGTATTTTAACTATGGGTGACTTCTTTTATCTTCGCAATATGCTAATACATATTTTTGTTGTTTTTCCATTATTTCCTATC
Source organism: Chrysolina oricalcia (assembly GCA_944452925.2). Classification (NCBI taxonomy): domain Eukaryota; kingdom Metazoa; phylum Arthropoda; class Insecta; order Coleoptera; family Chrysomelidae; genus Chrysolina; species Chrysolina oricalcia. The sequence continues at coordinate 24,271,118 of OX101810.2, read as the reverse complement.
TAATTATCAAATATTTTCCGCAATCTTATTCTTCTGAAACCTTGAAGACAACTTTACATTTTTTTACAACAATACGAACTATAAAATTGAGCCTAACCTGGTTAGTGGCTGTCAATACTCAATGGGTGCGTCTAACAGCATGCAACGGCTGCAGCCGCTTACGCTCCATGTTATAGACGGCTTATAATAGGGGAGCCCAAGCGGGGATTTCTGGATTTACTAAAGCGCGGCAGATTAATATATAGGGGGATACCTTGTACCCGGTTAAGTACCTCCACCAAATATGAGCCCCATATATAAGGCCGCCCGTGAAGGATAAAGGATCAGATTAGTAAAAAAATATTGATCATCAGAAATTCTCGAGCGCGTCAGAGTGACGTAAAGAAAGGGGAGGGCAGCAAAGTTGTAAAAAAACGTCAACTCGACATTCTCGAGCGTAGCTAAATTTTTTTTTGTTGAAGAAAATAATTCAAGGATAACGAAAAATATATAATCTGACGATTTCCGCAAGCCGAAATAACAAAAATTCGTCGATAAAGTTAAATGCGTGCAGCTGCGTGATGCCTATATTTCCCTCCCCGCGTTTCTATTCCACTCTCACTGATACAGTGGTCATCATGTTAGCGAATATGGAACACCTGCAAGCAAGAGTAGAAGTTTGGATGGATCTTGGAGTTGGCAATGCACGCCGATACATTTCTACAAAAAATTATGCTCAAAAATTTCGAAAGTGCTTCCAGCTTTGCATGCATACACTGGTTGCGATTTCAACCCAGCATTGTACCGACGCGAGGGAAAAATTCCGAAATTTTCCAGGATTCTTTTAACATCATACAGTCTTTTACTTGCCACTTGTACGGGTTGAAAAAGTAAGACGATGTCAATCAAGCCAGGATTGTCATCTTCAATAGGACGCACAAGGTAAGAGACACATCACAACCCTTCTCCTTAAGTGTCCTTGCAACTTGCCACCCTGTGAATCGGAGTTACTCCAAGTGTTACGCACAAGACTAATTGCATGCTTGTGGAGTAATGCCCATAATGCAAACATTACTGATCTTTTACCAACGGACTATGGATGGAAAGTTGTCGACGGAAAATTCAAAATGATCTGGTTTGCAGGTGATCATTTGCTGAAAGCGTACGAAGATGTAGTCATAACACCTGATATTCTTGAGGATACACCAGAATCAGGTTTTTCTTTTCTCCAATAATTACAAAAACACGTTGTTTATAAAAAAAAATTTGTTAAATATTCTAATGATTTTTTGTTACAGATACGCAATCTGAGGATGTAATCGAGCTTTTCAATTAATTAAGTTCAATGATTAAAAAAATTTAATTTTTTTTTGTCAGATTAGGCGAATCCCTCTAGATAATCGTCAGATTATGAGACAGCACGTTAAGAACATAAAGATGAACCATATATATCCTAATCTGACGCGCTTGAGTATTTCAAAATGGCGAATTTTTTTTGCACATTATAATAATGGCCGCGAGTTTGCGTCACATCGAAATCGTCAGATTAGTGAATGAGAGCGTTTTTTTGGTGCACTTAATACTCCCTTAGAAAATCTGACGCGCTCGATAAAATGTTTTTTTTCATCCTTACGTACAACCACCCGCATCATACATACGATCAGATTATGTATATTATTAAAAATACGTAGGGCATTGCTGATATCAACATCTGACGCGCTCGAGAATGTCCATGCAACAGTATTTTTTTACATATTGAATAATCTATAGCCGCTTCCCCCATGGATGAAAAGGTATATATTATATAACATTTTTTTCTTCTTATCATCTAAGCTTTGCAATCCAATAGGTCTCTATGACGCTCGAGTAAATCCTCATTTAGCATCGTGGGCTCCCCTACTATAACAGGTCTTGCAGCCGCTACAGATGAATAAATCGCTTTATTTTCCGCTGGATTTATTTGAAGCGGTTTAGTGGTCTGTAATTTGGACCGCCTAGTAGACTTGTAAAGCGTGTTTATGCTTTATCCAGCAATGCGCTTTCCGCTTTTTTCTGATTTACACATATTTTCAACACACCGCCACAATACGAATGCGTATCTGTCATTGTGTCAACAAAAGCCATCCATGGCCCACTGATGTTATAACTTGCTTTGTCTTGAATAATCTCCAAGTCAGATGAAATCATTAGCAATAATTTAACATATTTTGGTGTGAAATTTTCTTACCGAATCTCCTACGTGCTTGAATTAATTTCAGGAAATTCATCTCGCATGAATTTTTTTAAGAAAATTCATATGTACACGAATAATTTCCGGCAATAATTGAAGCACATGGGAGATTTCTACCTAGAAAATTGCTTCGGGAACTTTTTGTGGTACTTTGTTTTTATTTTGTGACAACTGATACTTTTGATTTGCTGTCTGTCATCAGTTTGCATGAAAAGTAAAAAATGAATTGAAAACGGTTTAATACATCGTTATTCTATGAAATCCGTAGGGAAATCAACGAAAATGCATGTAAGAATAATATTATGAGTAACGTGTCAATTTATAAACAATGTCAATCATTTTGCGATAAAAGGGGCTACAAATCGAAGACAATAAATACAACAACAAAACGGACTGATATTCAATATGAAAACACAGAATGGAAAAGACTATCCACTGTTATTGAAACAATGAAGACCAAAACTGCCAAATTGATGCAAGATTTGTACCACGACCAATTCAGCAGATTATTCCACTTATGCTAAACTAGCGTGTTTTGATTGGTTGGAATTTTTGTGTTGATAATTGAAAACATGATGTTTTCGATTTTGTAGTTCGACACTTGATTGGCTACTGGAAATGTATGTGATGTGTTTTAGATTTTGTAGTTTGATTCCTGATTAGTTTTTTCCAAAAAACAAACTACCACTAGCAAGCTGCTATAATGACACAACACCAAAGTTTGAGCAAAACCAAATAAGCATTCACTATTAATTCATATCAACTTCACAATTTTCGACCAATTTTGCTTGCTCGTTGATTAATCAAATCACTAAACCAAAGTGTTTTTGAAACATGACCTTAAGCGAGAAGCAGTAGAAATGCAACGACGAAACTACGAATGACGCGCTCTGTGATTGGTAACTGAGATAGCGGGATGTTTAAAATATCAAATAAATCACTATTTTGAATCTACTAGTACAAAAAAGGACGAACTGGATATGAATAATGTTAAAATATACAACAGCACGAACTGTACATTTAATGTTAATATTTATAATAATAAATAAAAATGGTTTCGATTTTATTCATAAAATATTCTCAACAAATACAACTCGTGTTATCGGCGATTATCGTAAATTCCTTCTCGTATTCAAAACTAATTATGTTGCTTTAGGCATCCACACTCGCCCAAGCGCTCGTGTGGTTGCCAAGCAATACAGGGCAATTCAAATTCGACCCCCACCATTGGGATCTCCTAAACTACAGGAGATACGTTGAAGCTTAAATTGTGACAAAGTTGCGTATTCTGGTGCTGAACAAAATACTGATTTGAAACTTGGAAAATTCCGAGTATTTCCGGAAATACGGGAAAAACTGAAAATCGGAATTTTCGTTTTTATTTTTTTCTACCGTTATTTAACAACATAGCTCAAAACCAAAAGTACATTTTCATTGATACTTTTTTCAGCAACACGTTTTCATGTTCAGATTTACTATCCGACGTTTCGTCTTCTGGCATTCATCATCAACTTTTTTTTTTCTGTTATGGGCGCCATACTATTTTTTTTATACAGAAAAATAGTGATTCTCATTCTGATTTCGTTGATGTATAATTTGTTACGATTTGCACTTCTGAAACCACAGATTTAAAAAAAAACAACTTCATCTGAGATGGTCATGACTCCATCGAAAAACTTTGTTCAATAAACACTAGTTGTCGGAACTCATTAAACATCATAAGTTTGCACAAATACTTCAGTCGAAATGTCCTCATTCATGGAGAAAAACGAGATATGTTGAAACTTTATTATAAATTTGATAGGAATAGTACGAAAACAGCACAAATTTATTTTGAATTATATCCGGAAAGACAACAGCAGGATAGAACATTATTCGGAATTTTGGACAAACACTTGGCTGAGTACGGTGCGTTTCAAAAACCAAGAATGAAATATGGAAGCAGAATCTAACAAAATATCAGACGTAACTTATTAGCCGAGGTAAAATAATTGTTCATTCCATATTCGAAGAAGTATAATTATTTTTGGTACTTTTTTAGATAAATGCCAAATCAACACATCAAGTCTCGGCAGAAATGGATGTGCCACAGACGAGCGTTTGGAGGGAATTAAAAAAAAGTGGTTTGAAATGTTAAAATATACATATTTCACAAAAATTACATCCAGGTGATCCTGAGAGAAGGATGGAATTTTGTAGCTGGCTCTCGAATAGGGTAGACCCTACAAACTTCTTGAAAAACATCATTTGGACCGACGTACTTTTTCAAACTGTGGTGTTTTTAATAGGAATAATGAGCACATTTGGAGTGAAAATAATCCACGACACTTCAGAGAAGTCAGACCACAAGTTCGGTTTCGTTTGAATGTGTGAGCTGGAATTTATGACGACCGAATACTTGGACCTCATTTCTTCTCTAATACTTTGAACGGGGAATCCTATCTTCGGTTCTTAAGAAACGAATTCGAAGAATATATGGATACGTTTCCCCTTGTTAATTATAACAGCTGCTAGTTTCAGCATGACGGGGCTCCTCAACACAATAAAAGAGCAGTTTGCGAATATATACACCAAAGATTTCCTAATAGGTGGTTAGGAAATTCTGGACCAGTGAGGTGGCCGGCAAGGTTACCTGACCTTACAGTTTTGGATACTTTCTTGTGGGACACTTTAAAGAACAGAATGTATGGAGAGCAAGAATATGACACAGTAGATGTATCAAGAGGAAGACCATCATTTCGAACACTTGTTGTAATACTTTTTGTGCATTTTTTACAAGCTCATGATTTCATTCTTGTTTTTTGAAACGCACCGTGCTCAGCCAAGTGTTTGCCCAAAATTCCGAATAATATTCTATCCGGCTGTTGTCTTTCCGGATATCATTCAAAATAAATTTGTGTTGTTTTCGTACTATTCCTATCAAATTTATAATAAAGTTACAACATATCTCGTTTTTCTTCATTTGAGAATGAGGACATTTCGACTGAAGTATTTTTGCGAACTTATGGTTTTTAATGAGTTCTGACAACTAGTGTTTATTAAACAAAATTTTTCGATTGAGTCATGACCATCTCAGATGTAGATGTTTTTATTAATATCTATGGTTTCAGAAGTGCAAATCATAACAAATTATACATCAATGAAATCAGAATGAGAATCACTATTTTTTTGTATAAAGAAACAATATGGCGCCCATAACAGAAAAAAAAGTTGATGGTGAATGCCAGAAGATGAAACGTCGGATAGTAAATCTGAACATGAAAACGTGTAGCTGAAAAAATGTATCAATGAAAATGTACTTTTGGTTTTGAGCTATGTTGTCAAATAACGATAGAAAAAAATTGAAACGAAAATTCCGATTTTCAGTTTTTTCCCGATATTTCCGGAAATACTCGGAATTTTCCAAGTTTCAAAACAGTATTTTGTTGAGTACCAGAATACGCAACTTTGCCCCAATTTAAGCTTCGACGTATATCCTGTAGTTTAGGAGATTCCAATGGTGGGGGTCGAATTTGAATTGCCCTGTATAATTTGTTTCTCAAAATCAATGAAATTTCTATTACGATAATAACCGATACACTTGCGTATTACCTGCGAAAATGCAAACCTTTTAAGGTTATGGAATTCAAATCCGCGAGTGATGCTGAAAATACAAATCGTAAGTTAATATAAAAAGAACCTGATAAAAGAAACTAAAGTTCTGCAATATTAGGTAAAAAAGAAATCTTAGAAATGATAAAACCTTACGACGAGAACAAATCGACTGACTTGCAAAAGAACTAGCATGTGATGGAGAAGGTTCTCAATGTTTAGTGAATTATTTCGAAGACGAAACGAACTATGCAAGTTTGGCCACTGGAAGAATGGATATACCCCAAGGAGACTGAACATTATTTAACAGGAGAGTCTAATCCCCATAAGACAATGAGGACAATAATAGGAAGAGATGAAAGAACATTTGTGACGAAATGTGACGTAGTTGGACATGTCATGGCCGCCGTTCTCTATAGACGGTGACGGACTAGCTCTTGGTATATGAGGCTTATGAGAGTTACTGCTGACAGTTTTGTTGCTTGTTTCGAGTTCGACTCTGTACTCATATCCAAGTACGTCACTATGACGCGTTGATGCTACAAGATTCTGATTGGTTAGAGCTTATTAAACCCTCCTGTTAGTTTAGTCTCTTTGAATATACCCGATATTCTCCAAAACAGCGCAAGATATGGAGCACAAAATCCTGACATTTGTTCTGTTACTAATAAGCGAAATACAAATATTAGGAGTGACATTGCCTGACATTGCTTGGGATAAACCGTATTCATTAGGATGGTACAAAAATATGCCAATTGGAGTAAACATAATGTCGAAATGGGCGAAGGAATTTGCAGAGATGATAGGATTGGATATTAAATGGATTAAAATTACGAACCACTCCGCACGATCAACTGCAGTTTCTTATCTTGCCAAACCAGGAATCAATGAGCGGGAAATTATAAAAATTACGGTTCATCTCATTTCTCAATGCCTCACCTTCAGTTGTATAATGAACATCATGCAAATTTAATTTATAACCTAAGGGACAGAGAGAAAGCAATAACTGTCAACGAAATATAGAACAAACCATGGATATTTTGCAAAAATTCGAAAATAGCTACTTGGAAAACCTATTTTATGAACTGACGAGGCGTTTAGTTAGAACTGGATTTGAAAAAATGGTTTCATAACCAGTGGATAGCCAACAATCGATCATTTCTTGACCACCCCGCTCTCCAAATCTATCAATGTTTGATTTTTTTATTCCACAATTTATAATCAAGTATATGAATCTATATTGACTTCCATGGAAAATTGTACGCAGCGAATGAGAAATTCATTTGAGAGTCCCGATTAAATACGGAAAACGACACATAAGAATCATTACTAAGATGTGAAAAATGTCTGCAGAAAAGGACCACAATTCGAAAATTTACTTATCAAATAATTTTTGAATATCTCTCATCAGTATCGCTGATTTTGAGAATTGTCCTCTTTTTGTTTCGTCTGATTATACTTTTTCTCAAATTCAATTTATTTGGGTTTCCAAAATATACATTCATTACACAACTGAACTTGACATTAACAAAAAATCTCATCAACAAATCATTTGTTCAGAAATATAAATAATAAATCAATTATACATGATGTTGAATAAGACATCACATTTCTTCCCCCGGTGAGGTAACTTCTTTTTCTCCACAATACAGTATCAGTCTGCATAATTTGTGAACTGGCCGACAATAAGTGGAAGTTCTCGTTTTCACATCAGCAACTCTCACTCGTCCATCTGGTCCCGGAAACAGTTTTTCAATTTTTCCCATAGTCCACGAGTTTCTAGCTGCTTTGTCATCCACAATAATAACTATATCACCCTCTTCTATCGGCTCATTATCATCTGTCCACTTTGATCTCTTGGTTAATTTCGGGAGACCAGAAAAAGTCCGCTAGCATCTGAGATTTTCTCCATTCTTTTCTAAGAGCCTTTCCTGAATCCGTATCACGTGGCGCCCCATTTTGATTTCCAAAGCCTATCAAGAAATGGTTAGGAGTAAGCGCTTCTGGATCTGCCGGGTCTACTGAAACGTGGGTCAATGGACGGCTATTGATAATATTTTCTGCTTCTGCGAAAGAGTCAGCAGGGTTTCATCTCTGAGTGATTGAGCATACAAAACAGCTCCAATGGTTTTCTTCACTGCCCCAATCAGTCGCTCCCAGGCACCACCCATGTGAGGTGAAGCAGGTGGAATGAATTTGAAACATACCTCTTCAGAAATCATAGCATCATTCAAAACAGATCTATTCATGTCTGCTAAGGCACTGCGAAGTTCTTCGGAAGCTCCCCTAAGATTGGTACCATTGTCACACATGATGGTTGATGGTTTTCCTCTACGAGCCATCATCCCCCTTATGGCCATTATTGCTGAGTCAGTTGTTAAACTATGTTCAACCCCCAGATGTATAGCTCGCACAGCCATACAAGTGAATAGATCTTTTTTCTCATCTCTTTTCTCTGCGTCTGTCTATAGTCACTTGAAGCGGTCCGAAATAATCCATGCCAACATTGATGAAGGGGCGTATTCCGGGAGTCAGTCTGACAGTAGGCCCATTCTTGGAACAGACGGCTTGACCCTTGATTTTCTGCATATCAGACAATTAGCAAATGTTGACTTGACCGCAGCTCTTCCATCGATCACCCAGAATTTTTGTCGAATTTCATTCAGGATCATTTCCACTCCTTGATGTCGAAACTTTTCATGATAATACTGCAGAAGAAGTGTGGTAAACCTATTTTTCGGACTCAGAATAAATGGATTTTTCGTATGATATTCCAAACAGGATGCTTAGTTTGTTCTTCCATCTAAAATCAACATTCCTTCTTCATCCAAGACTGCGTTTAATTGTTTGAGTCGACTTTTTCTATGGAGTGGCTTGCCGTCCTCTATTCTTTGGATGTCTTCATGGAAACTTTGATGCCGGGATTGTTTTATCCAGTATTTTTCAGCTACTTATTATTTCTGCTACTGAAAGGTTGTCTTGGATATCTGATTTTGTCTCATTTCTCCTAATTTTCTGGATTACAATATTAGAAAATCTCATCACCCACGCCGTGGTCCTGATTAATCGAATCCATTTGGAGAATTTATTGATATCAAGAAGGGGATTTCTCATTTCCTGGGTTATGATAGCAACAGTTTCGTTTTTTATCTCTAGCATACTTGTTTGAATTTGATCATCTTTTCTAATTATTTCATTTGGCCAGTTTTCTTCGGAGTTTTGAAGAAATTCAGGACCATAACCATTTTCTCTTCAAGACATCAAATTTCTGTTTAGTCGTCTCCCTTGTTGCTTCGTCAGCTATATTCTCGTTCGTTGGTACCCATTTCCAATCTTCTGTATTCGTTAGCTCTTGAATTTCCCCCACGCGGTGTGAAACAAACTGCTTGTATCGTCCTCCATCGCTCCTTATCCAGAGTAATACACACTTCGAGTCTGTCCAGAAAATTTTTCGGTGAATTTCGATTTTTAGGTATTTTCCAACAGCACAAGAAAGTCTGCTGGCCATTACAGCTGCTTGAAGTTCGAGACGAGGAATCGATAACTGTTTGAGAGGGGCAACTCTGGATTTTGCGGTTACCAAGCTGACATCAATGGTATTTTCTGTGACGACTCTCAAATAAACAACTACTGCAAAGGCTTTTTGACTCGAGTCGCAGAATATATGGAGCTCATTTTTGATTGAAAAGGGAATTTGCATAGAGTAACATCTGGGAATTTTTATTTCGGCAACTTTCTTCAGTTCATTCATCCAATTTTTCCAAATTTCTTGAAGTTTTGATGGTAGGTTTTCATCCCAACCGATTCCTTCACGCCAGATATCTTACATTAGAATTTTGGACCTGACAGTGAAGAATGCAAGAAGTCCCAGAGGATCGAAAACAGACATGATATACCGCAAAACTTGTCGTTTCGTAAAATTCATTTCCATATTGATTTAAAAATTTGGCTTGATCAGGATTTCATCAGTAGTAGAGTCCCACCACAGTCCTAAAACTCTTTGAGCTACATTCTTGCCATCGTACAACTTCCTTTTTTCCAAAACTTCATCAGGAAGACTCTCACGCACCAAATTGGAATTAGAAGACCAATTTACTATTTGAAATCCTCCAGGGTCATGGACTTCACATATGTTCTTGATCTTGCTTAGGGCTTCTTCCTCAGTATCGACAGAATCAAGGTAGTCGTCAACGTAAAATTTTGAGATTATGGCATTGGAAATTTCTTCTGAAAAGGACTGTTCGATAGCATTTAAATTTTTGAAATATTGCGCACAGACAGGCGAGCATGTGGCACCAAATGTCATAACTAACATTTCGAATGTATCAGGGGGCCGACTGAAATCAAGACCTCTCCACAAGAATCGTTTCAACGATCAGCTTCACGAATCCTCACTTGATGGAACATTTCTCGTATATCTCCACAGAACCCAAATTTGCGCTGCCTGAATTTCCACAAAACTGCTGTCAGGGGTTGTAGTAAATCTGGCCCACTCAACAAATTTTCGTTCAAACTGATACCGTTGGATTTAGCCGCTGCATCAAACATCAATCTCAATTTTCCTGGCTTGTTAGGATTTTCAACAGAAAAGTGAGGCAGATACCACGTTCTGGGATTTTCAATTTTTCAATGCATTTGTCTGGGTACTGTTAAGTTGATGTTATCTTGGCCAATGAGTATCATGGGTTTCTCGTTGTTTATGCTTCGGATTGGAAGATTCAAGTGTTCAAATCTTTTCCATTCTTCCATATTCACTGTTTGTGATTGCAATGACAACTTTTCGACAGTTGAATTTAATAGTATCTCAATACATTTTATTTGTTTTTGTTCTCTCACCTAAGATACTTTGTATGAGTGAGTGAGTAGGAGTGAGTGACAGTGGTTACTGTCAAGATTTGATTGATGTGAAATAAAAGTCGTTTTTGATTGATAAGTAATTATCAAGATCTTTTATTAAGACTACGAAGTATTTTAAAGTCATAAAAGTACATTCCTTTTGTTAAGAACCTCAACACTGACATTGTTCATTTTGTATACAACAGAGTGTTCCCACAATCCCGAAATTCTCTGATCTGCCGAGAGTAGAAGTTATTCGATTCGTCCATTGTATACAGAGAGCTTCTTTTTCGCCACAAAGACCAAGTTTTTTCGAAATGCTTTCATCAACCAAAGTTACTGTTGAAGCTTCATCACATATTGCCAGGGTCTGCAGTGCTCCATTAGGTCCATAAACTTTTACCGGTAGCATTCTTAATAAAACTTTTCGGGTTTCATGTTTCATGGAACAAACCATTTCATTTCTTGTCTCGGGTGTAGCTGTCTCATTTTCTGCTGGATAACTTTTGTGAAGGAGAGGATGGTGTAGAAATTTGCAACCGCTCACTGTACACTCCTGCCTTTTCTTGCATTTGATTTTTTGATGTCCCTTCCCAAAGCATTACTTTTTGTCTGTTATGACTTTCCACCTTTTTCAACATCATCAGACTTCATTGTTGGACAGACAAATTCTTTGTGTGTACTTTCACAATAAAAACATGTATATTTTCTTCCAACATCCGAAGTGAGGACGGTCTCAGTTCTCTTAGGATTGAATTGTCTTTTTGAACTGAATTTGCTTTCCATCGGGGTAAATTGCTTTGGAAAACTCACAAGAGACGCAGCTGTGGCCATTTCACTGATCCAGGTTGAGAAATCTTCTAAACACACGCTACCACGTTTCTTATCATAACTTCGCCCCATCTCAGTCTCAATATATCAGGCAACTTAGCTACAAGGTCTTTCAGCAGTTGTGGGTTGTTGAGGTAGTCCAGAGACAGTAAAGCTTTCATAGTGGCCACAAGGTTTCTAACTTCATTTGAAATATGGATGAGATTCTCGATGTAAGTGTCTTTTATAGCTGGAATGGCTAGGATTTTCGTAATCATGACTTCTATGACGTACTCGGGTCTTCCAAATCGCATACGTAATGTGTCCATAATCAGACTCACATTATTGGAAGTCAACAACATTTCCGAATCAGCTGACTTTGTTTCACCTCTGAGACACTTTGGCAATTTTACGAGAATTTCATCTGCACTGTAGTTGCACATTTTGGAAATTTGCTGATATCTCTGAAAGAACAGTGGCCAATCCTCGGGGTTGCCATCAAACACTGGAAAGTCTTTATCAACGATATATCTGGTCAATAATTTGTCATGGCCAGATGGTGCAATGGTTTTCACAACATTTGAAATGGTTTCGCAAAACAGTTGTATTTCATTTCGAGGCTGTTCACTGACTTCGGGATTGCGTTCTTCTGGTGGTGGGGCTGGAACTGTTCTGCTGACCCATTCGGCCACAGAAGGGTAAACGTTTTCATTCGTCCCTTTATCTCAATTCATGTTCCATTTGCAGAATTTTCATTTTATTTTCGATATCTCTCTGTTTCTTCTCTATTTCTAAGTTCTCCTTCTTTTTCCACCTGGAGTGCAAGTCTTTTTTTCTGTAGAGCTTTAGTAGATGATGTAGATGGTCTGGAAACACTGCTTCTTGCACTTTTTCTTCCTGAATGATGGCTTACTGAATTCATTGATTTCATTTCAGTTTCAATAATTGTATTGTCATTTTATAAGATAGGTTCAAAAATAGTAGACTGATTTTCGGTTATTACTGGGAATAAAGATATATCTGCACTGAGAGGAGGTTCTCTGCTGCTCTCTGTAATTGGTAAGGAACTACCAAAGTCTGTATTTCCTGTACCAAACCCTGTTGGCAACAAATAATCAGTGGTCAAACTCCGGTTTACACCAGCACCCTCTCTTCTTGGTCGAGCATCTTTATTTCCATTTACTTGCTCCATAACTGTAGCTTATTGGGCTCGAAGACCAAATGTTTCGTCTGATTATACTTTTTTCTCAAATTCAATTTATTTGGGTTTCAAAAATATACATTCATTAAACAACTGAACTTGACATTAACAAAAAATCTCATCAACAAATCATTTGTTCATAAATATAAATAATAAATCAATGATACATGATGTTGAAAAAGACATCACAGATTTATTTATCTACATTTCTGTAACAGCAGTTCGAATGTTTTTGAAGATGTCTTTTATTCGTTCAACAGTGTTTTGCAGCGGTTTAGTTTCTGCAAATACCAAATAGCAATTGTATTACATGTTCTTGAGATAATCCTATTACATTCCCTATAAATACTAAAAAGATTTAAATACTTTTCAATTGAATAATTCAAATGAGCAGGTATGATGATTAATTACAGTAACATTATTCCCATAGCAGTAGATTGTTTCTAATGCAACCGCACTGCGGACTCCAAGGTCAACTGAGCATAACTGAACTCAAGAATACGCGATTTTCCGGAAACGATAGATTTTAACTCGCCAATATTTCGAGAACTGTTGAATGTATGCATAGATAACCGTAGTGGAGAGTTTCCATTTGAAAAAATGGCCATTCAATATATTTTTCAACAACATCTAAATCATTGTCTGGCGAACGCAGAGTATAACTATAATCTAATTTATATCAAATTTTTGCTGAATTGGATCTTCTTCTACAAAAAAGATACTCAATCAAAAATAAATATTTTAGCCAGATAGCATCTATCAAAAATAGTAAAGTGACGAAATTTCAAAATTGGCCCTCTTATAGTTTTCCATATATTGATCGATGCAGTTCCCGGAGTGACCCACTGAATAGAGTTGAAGAAGATTTTATTGCTTCGAGAAACACCATAATTTACTTAATTTGGATTTGATTACGCAATATTCGACAGTTTGGAAAACATAGAGACCAAGGAATTTGGTAGGAAGTGAAATAAATATGGGCGAATAATTTTGAGAATCTGAAAAGCGCCATACCGCCATACTCCTTGAAAACTGAATGACCTCACTGAACAACAACAACTCATCAATTGCATGAGCATCGTGACTGTAAAATGCATGTTCTTTCCGTGTTTTTGATTTTTTAACGTCGCCAGAATAGATATAAAAACAAACATGGTTATAGTAGTAAATCACGACTGAAGGTTACCTAATGATGAATACCGAGTGGGTTTGTTGGAATACTTTTATGTGGGATAATCTGTTTTGATAATTTTGGAACAGTCAGTGACTTGTGGTATTTTATCAATACTCTCTGGAGTCCTTTGATGAAGTGGAAAACGCTCGCATCGTAGAAAAGTTCTACAGATTAACCAAACTACTAACTTGTACAGTAATTCGTGTTACTGAAATAGGGTATCTATAATGTGACCATTTAATTATTTTGCCAAAGCGGGACGCCTGCGGGAATTTCGTAGAAAAAAAGTTTTGTTATTTTTTTAAAATGAAGACAAGATAACACTCTAGATACTGATAACAAGCATTATTATCATTAAATAAAACATAATAATAACAAGCAGGTTAAATTTATTGAATAAGGTAATCCAGCATCTAAGCAGTTGTATATGTTTCTGATGAGCAAATCATTTTCAAAATGTCAGGTCTTGTTTTTGAGTATGAATGGAGCTCATTACATGATTTATTGATGTTGGTTTTAGTAAGCAAAATGGATTTCAAAACTGCGACACCTAACTGTGTTTTTTCACTTGTCCATATTTTATTCATTAGAGAAAAAACTCGTTTGACAGGTGCGGAACTTCCAGGCAGACATAAAACGTACTCAATAATTATATGAAAGTTTGAACAGTTGATATTGTTAGCACGGAAGTGTTTGAACAACTCCACCCAACGGTCTCCAACAGCAATATTCTCAGCATTCCAGCTTGTGATTTTTTCGTCTGTGACGTACTTGGAAATAAGTAAAAACTCATCAAACACTTTTGTATCTTGGCTGCTGGTAATAAATCCTTGCGTAATCAGTAAATCCATCACATTCTGTACTTCTTCCCAAGCAAGTACTTTTGTCAAATTTGCTCATTTAAATACTTCTAGTTCTGCAGTGAACTGACACCACTGCTTCAAGTATTCTTTACTTGACTTATAGAAGTCAGCCGCCGCAGTTTTAACATTCTGCTGATATAGCAGCGTCTTGTAATTTAACCAGTAGATTACGGACAGTATGAGGAAGGAACATTGAAGTCTCCTTAAGTGCCAAGTTTTCTCGAAGTTTATCAATTTCCTGGGCAGACTCTACTGCAGAAACGTTTTGTCCCTCGACTTTCAACACGACTTGGTTAAATGTCGCTGCCTGTGCTAGCGAATAAAATAACCATAATTCAGAGGTAGGATCTTCGAAAAATGATTTTAAAATATTTGGGCATTTATCGATGCTCAGAAAATAGCTTTTCAAAGGCTGGAACATTTTAAAAACTCTCTCAATCTCAATCTCAAGTGATCGCAGTGTTTCATAAATGAAAGTTAGTTGTTATGTATGAATAGCTTTTGTCAACTGTATGAAAATAAAGTTACACTATTTCCTTGGCATTCCTGAATTACCCATAAAATTCAAAAGGTTATGGGCCCAGTTTAACGCTAGTTGTAATTCAGGAGTTTATGGTATTGCTGCTGAAATATTTGATTTTGTTGTAGCTGATATTTTGTTCTGGTGAAATGGAGTTTTCTAAGACAGTAATCGAAAAACTTGAAAGGTAGTGTAACTGGGTGGACTGGAAATTTCAGATTAGAATTTTAATGCAAAGTCATGGAGTTATGCAAGCAGTAGAAAAACCTCTTACCTACCCAAAGAAGTTACCAGAGGATGCAAAGGTAAAATTCGCAAAAAGTTACGCAGTGGTGAATAAAACGGAATATACAGCACATAACTTCATAGTATCCAGTCTGAGTTACCAAGTTCGGCAATTGATCAACATGTGGGAGAACTACACATGTGGGATGAACTACACAGTGTCTATGAACAAAGAACTGAGCAGCGTCAAGATCGTCTATTCAATCAGTTTTTTGGTATTCATAAAAAGGATTTCAATGATAGCATTGCCAAACATATTTCCAAGCTTGAAAAATTGTGGGTTGAGCTGCAAGATGAAACTTGGAGGGAAGAAAAAGTGAAGCTTCCAGAATCTCTCTTCATCAATAGAATTCTCAATACTTTGCCGGACGAATACTTTGAGATCACAAATGCTTGGGAGTCAGTGCCAAAAGAACAGCGAAAATTAACATTGCTACGCGAAAGACTATGCATGGTAGAGCTGAGACTGTTAGAAAGAAATGGAGAACAGTATGAAGTTTCAAAGAAGACTGCTCTTCTAGCTAAACAGGATGAATTTTCGAAGAAGACAGCTCCTTTTCCAAAGTCCATATCGAAATTTTCAAAATTTGATGATACCAAGAAGCAACATCATCAGTCTTCACGTATATTCACCTGCTACAGCTGTGGACTGAAAGGACATCTGAAACGAGATTGTCCAAATAAAAAATCCGAAGAAACCTCTCCAGTGGTTGCTGCTTTTATTGGATATTCGAATGTATTTTCTCACTTTCCCGAAAAAGATTAGTGGATTGCCTATTCCGGAGCAACCCCCAACATATGACGAGTAGAAAAGAAGGTTTTCCACATTCGAAAGTTTTCCAACACAACATGTCCTTGTCGGCAATAAACAGTACATGAGTGAAATAGGAAAAGGAAACATCAACGTTGAAATGTTTCAAGATGGAAAATGTTTCAAGATGGAAAATGGGTCCAAAATTTCCTGAAAAATGTTTGGTATTTACCAGAGGCTGGTAAAAATTTATTTTCAATCACCGCTGCTTTAGACAAAGGCATGACGTCAAATTTAGACAGTTTTGAATGTCTGATAATGAAAAACGGAAAAACTGTTGCAAGAGGAGAAACGGTCTGTACTTTATGTTCTTGAGAGTCAAAATCACCAAAAGTCATAGTTGTAGAAGTGAATTTGGCAAAGGAAGACAGTTTACAGATATGGCATGAACGTTTAGCTCATCAAAATAAACGTTATGTCCAGAACTTCTTGAAAAAACGAGGAATCAATGTGACGTCTGTCGTAAACACCGAGTTTTGTGAAGCCTCCATATGTGGAAAACAACATCGATTAAGTTTTGGACAACGTTTCGTCAGAGGTCATAGTCCAGGTGAAGTTATTCATGCAAAAGTTTGTGGTCCAATGCCAAGGAACTCTCTTGGTGGTGCCAGATACTACGTTGTCTTCAAAGACGATTTTTCGAAGTTCAGAACATTATATTTTCTGAAAGAGAAAGGAGAAGTTGCCAAGAAACTGAAAATGATCCTACATGAAGCCAAAGTTTTGGGCCACAGTGTAAGACAGCTGCTATCGGACAACTGAAAAGAGTTTGACAATCAGACAGTAAGGAATATCACTCAAAGATTTGGTTTACATCATCGTTTTGTCATGCCTTATATTCCTGAACAGAATGGTGCTGCTGTGCGGGAGAATCGTACCACAGTGGAAGCTGCTAGAACGTTGCTGCATTCTAGAAATTTTCCAGAAAATTTATGGGCCGAAGCAGTCAACACGGCTGCCTACAATTCAAATCATTCAGGTCCAACACCCGTTCCAGAGAGAGTTCCGATCGAATTATGGAGAAATACAACCCCTTCCATAAGTCAACTGAAAATTTTCGTAACTGAATGTTTTATCCATATTCCAAAACAAAAAAGATGAAAATGAGACAGAAAAAGTATAAAAGGACATCTGGTTGGTTATTGTAATGAGAAAGATGGATACAGAGTTTGGGTTCCTGCAAAAGAAGATGTTACTTTGAGTAGAGATGTTATTTTCAAGGAAGAGCATGCTATTGAAGAACACCTCACTTTCTATACACTAGAAAATGCCCAAGAGGTTGAATCAAAATCTGAACATCTTGAACAGGTAAACGTTGTACCTGTTGAACCTCAATCAGTTAACCAGTCTGCTTACGAAAGAATGGAACTTTCTGCAGCTTCAGCAAATAAAGAAAGTGATAAGAAAATGCTTCGTGATAGATCGATACTCACTGTTCCAACAAGATTCAGAGAGTTTGCTATGATTGCGGAAAAGGTTGAACCAAATTCGTACAAAAAAGCAATGAAATCAAGTGATGCACATAACTGGAAGACAGCTATAGATGAAGAAATGCTATCGTTAACCCAGAATGGTCCATGGAAGCTTGGACCCTTGCCAACACATAAAAATGGTATTCTGAATCGATGGGTGTTCAGGCTGAAAGAAAATCCGGATGGAAGTATTTCCAGGCACAAGGCAAGGTTGGTTGCTAAAGAATTTTCTCAAACACCTGGTATTGATTTTGGAGAAACTTTCGCTCCTGTCGCCCGTTTCGATACAATCAGGTTGGTATTGGCTGTTACAGTGACAGAAAGTTTACAAATTATGCAGTTTGATGTCTTAACAGCCTTTTTACATGTATATTTGAGCGAGGAAATCTATATAGAATAGCCGGAAGGTTAATGTGATGGCTCGAGTAGAGTGTGTAGATTGATCAGCACAGAGATTCTCATCTTTCGATTCGACACGTGTCGACTAGCTGTCACCTTTCGACAGTGTTCTAGACATAGAGAGAGGAGTGATTCTCATAACATGTCGAAAAACTAGTCGCGAGATAACGTATGTCTCAGCATACGCCGTCGTCTTAATTTGAATAATGAAACATTTGACATTTCATTTTAACCTATTTTATGTGTTGGTTTTAGTAGTTGTATCCTGGAAATTATTAACAAAAATATAAAATAAATATTCAGGATATTGCCAATCGTTAACAAAATCAGACGTCTGCTCGAAAATGTACCTTCTAGTTGGAAGGCGTCGACGACGAATTTGAAGAGAGTTCAGTGTTGTTGAAATGCAGAAGCCCGTTTTCAGAAATTATTTTGAATAAAGAAATATTTGTAGGCAATTTGTACAATCTCTTGACATCGTATATTCCAGAACCCAGGTAAATAGAATGTATCGAAACCGACATGTCAGTAGAAAACAAAAAAATATTGGTAACTTTGCGCATTTATGCGACTGGTTTGGTTTGGTGAAGATTTCAACCTACAAGTAGGCCAGACGAGTGTACATAGGAAGAGCTTACCATTTATGTTGGAATATTCGACTTCCGAGATCAAAATGTGGTGCTCTCCCTTCTAAGATCAGAAAAGGGACATATTCTACCTTCTTTTTTGGTTCAAATGTGCAATAGCAATACTGACACTAATATTTCGTTTGGAGCACAAGACTATTAATCTTTGGAAACAGCTACGAAGGTCAAAAACCAAAGTCAATATGATTTCTTTCATCATGTACATTAAAGCAAGCATATTTTAAAACGAATGAAATGAAAACTGCTTCTTTCATTCTGCTTTATATTTTAGCAATGATTCTTATATGACTTAGTGGAAACTACGAATATATAGTGACCGTAGGACGTTCTTAGGAACATTGCCAAGAAGTAAATTCTTACTAAAATGAACAGATGCTTTTTAAAATAAACAATTTACACCGCTTCAACGGCTTCAATTATGCTATACTTTATATTTTAAGTCTTTTGTAAAGACTAGATAGATAGATAGTTTATTTGACTACATCACATACGTTCAATATTTGTAGCAAGTCAGAATATGGTAAAATTACAAGTATGTATAAATTAAACTGTGGATTTTAAAAACATCACAATATCAATGAGGTAAAAACATAAAATTTTTGTGCGAGCCCAATTTTCCATTTTAAAAACATCAAAATATTAATTAGGTAAAAACATAAAATATTTGTGCGAGCCCAATTTTCCATACAGAATACCTGGGAGGTGATACCTGCACTTATAGCATTCAAAACTTTTATAAGCAATTTTAGATCAGCACGTGTTCCATATTAAATATAATATTTTTTGAGGATGACAACCTTTCAACCCATGAACTCTTAAATTTATAATCTGATTACTAATCTCTTATCAGTATCTGACAGTCTCTTTAATTGTGAACATATATTCGAATACTACCAAACTAAAATACTTCTGAAGATACATTTTCAAATGTCTTTCTCTTGTTCCATTTAATTCATTACTTAGCTCTTGTCACATTTCTCTATATTTGCCATTCGCATTTGCGGAACTCAAGCGACCAGTGGTAAAATCTCCACATATAATATAATATGATTGTCCATATATTCAATTAGCATGTACCTTTGTTATTCTTTTGGCCGAAATGACAGTATGTTGGCAAATCAAAAACTTTTCATCACCTCATAGTCTCACAAAATTGTCTTCTCGACACCTCTTTAGATGTCGAATAAAAATGACATTTTTAGTCGATACTCACTTCTCGATATGAAACATAAGAATCGCAAAATTTGTTTATTCGACACGACAGCGGGATTGAAACAATCTCCAAGATGTTGGAATCAGGGTCTATCAGATTTCATGTGCGAGAACGATCTGCAACAAAGCAGAGCTGATTTTTGTCTCTTCACATGAAAGCATCCAAATAAATCATTGGTTGTCGGTTTTGTTGACAATGGTATAATTGCTGGAGAAGATGAAACAACAACTCGAGGCCAAATTTCATATAACCTATGGTGAATACTTCAATTTTCTCGGTGTTCAAATGCAAAGGGACACAATTGGAAATTCATCAGGCCCCTTATACCAGACGTATACTAGAAAAGTTCCGAATGTCTGAAGCCATTGCAATTTTGACTCCTATGGAAAAGAGAAGTGTCTTTGAGGAAGAAAGTGATTGTCCACTTGAAGAAAATATACCTTTCAGGTCAGCAGTGGCAGTCTTATCTATTTGGCAGTAGCAACTAGATCAGATATTGCCTAGCAACTATACCAGACATTGCCTTTTCTGTTAATTTTGTGTCTCAAGCAATGGAAAACCCCAAGAAAAATTACTGGAAAGCCGTGAAACGGATCATGAAATATCTGATTGGGTCAATTGACTACGAAATATTTTACGAAAAATCAGAAATATCTCTAGAAGTGTTCAGTGATGCCGATTATGCTGGAGATTGTCTCTCCAGAAAATCTACCAGTGGAATTGTGAGTGAATTTGCAAATGGGGCCATTTCTTGGATTGGTCAGAAGCAACGATCAGTTTCATTATCCACAACTGAAGCTGAATACATTTCCGGTAGCGAAGCAGCTAAAGAAATTGTTTGGCTGATACGACTGTTTGACGAAATTCTAAGCCAAAAATTGCCAGTTCCTGTTCTACAAATGGACAACGCAAGTGCTATATAGCTTATAAGAAATCCTGAGTTCCACAAGAAGTCAAAGCATATAGACGAGCGTTATCATTTCATAAGAGAGAAAGTCGCCAATGGAATTTTTGATGTCGTCCATGTCAGTGGAGAAAATCAGATTGCGGACATTCTGACCAAACCTTTATCAAGAATAAGATTTTCTATGCTGCGAATCCTCCTTGGTGTCAGAAAACTAGGTTTAAGAGAGAGTGTTGAAGATCACCATGTATAAACCTAATTTATTATCAAGTTATTGCAGTGTTTCATAAATGAAAGTTAGTTGTTATGTATGAACAGCTTTTGTCAACTGTATGAAAATAAAGTTACACTTTTTCGTTTGCATTCCTTAATTACCAATATAATTCAAGCCTTTCGCAAATTTCGTTTAATAGGCGAGGACACCAAAAAATATTATCGCTCCAAATATGCTTCAAAATACACAACGCATATATAAATGAACACAGAAAATATTTTTGGAGTAAAATTTGAATTACAGCCGTTTCTATTCGTTTTTGAAAATCAGCAAATTTCAAAGCTGCTAATATTATCGCTTTTTGTGACGTAAACTCCCGAATCCAATCAGCCAAAGGGCGTATTCTGATCGGGTTGATTGTGACGTGAAATGCTCGGAATTCTCGGGAGCTTACGTTACAACAATTTGCAATAGCACGGGAAAGAAGCCATTTGAATTTTGTCAACTTTGAGTATTTTTTTAAAATTGAAAAAATTAGCAGAAAAAAAAAAGAAAACCGCCAAGAGTGTTTTCACAAGCTGCAGAATCCACTGAAAAGATTTTTAAAATTTCGTGTTCTCGCCTACTTTGCTTGTCGACGAAACTCCTATAGAATAGAAAATTCGTGGAAAGTTGAACTATTAATCATCCTGGAACGAACTGGAGCCGGTCCTGTCCGCTTGCGAAAGATCCACCACCGAGCAATCCGTTGTGACAACACGTTAGCGAAGTGTCTGCTGCCATAGCTTTTGTATGCCAGTTTGTATTCCTATAACAGGCCGACAGCTATCTAGCCAAGCAGGCGAACAGCGAGAAAACAACTTCAGATCTCGAGAACAATCCCGAAAGAGACCTACTTGGATATAAATAGACAGCCAATATTAGAGACTGCATTTACAGTTACAGTTCAATCAAGACAGTCTGATTTTGAGTAATGCCGTACTACAATATAAATTAGTGAATATGAATATATTTTACAGTGTTGTGTGACGTTACGACTATTTTCATTACAATTGGAGCCAGTAGTCGGATTTTTGGAATAAATAGTGAGTAGTTCATAGTCTCCGTGTAAAAAAATACTGGTAGACTTTCTTCGTGTAAAATAGACTGGTGGCTGTTAAAAAAGTGTTTGCGAAGTAAATAGTTTTCGGGCTCTGACATAAATAAAATATGGAAATATAACCTTTCTGTGTAAAACTGATATCTCGTGCAAAGTCACTAAAAGAAAAACTGTTTTCGAGGAGAGTGCGCCTAGTGGACTTTAATTGAAAGTCGCGCAATTGCAACAGGAGTTAGGGGAAAGGGAACTCTAAACAACTGGTAGGAAGGCCGCACTGAAGAAAATACTTTCAGATGGACTAATTGAGAAAGGAGAAGACCCTGAAACCTTTATCTATTGGAAGTTTCCGGAATTGACTTGAGTACGATAATTAATGAACTCAACAAAAATACCAAATCCTTGGAAAATAAACTACTGCAAACTTCGAAGAGTTTGGAAAATAAATTTGAGGTAGTGAAAAAATGCTTTAAGAGCCAGAGTAAAATCCGAATGGTAGAGGAAGATCCACAGGAGCCTGCTACTATTGAAGCTGCAATAAGGAATAAGGAAAGTGATGCTTGAGAAGAGACTGACAAGATTCCGGAACTGTAGCAAAATTGGAAACATGCGTAGCAAATGCCCAAGAGATCGTCCTTGTACTCAAACTGACAGAAAGTACTACACGGAGTTACGAGAACCACGAGACATTTTCAAGGTGTCGCGCTGGCTATTGAGTATCAGCTCACTGTGTTGCGGAGGATCTTGGAATGTCCAGGGGTTTTGCTGTGGTGTTCTCCAAGAAATTTGGCCGACTCCAAATACAACAGAAACAGAATCCAGAAGTTGGAGGCTTGCTACAATTGAAGAAGGGCAAGAGGAATATCTACTTCCTGGTTACTTGAAAGTACTAACGAGATAAACCGTCTTATCCAGATATCTGAAAGACCCAACTGAGATATACCATGGTGGACCAGAGTATTGTGGATCTGGCAATCGCAAAATTGTCCTGTGGGATTGATGGGCTGGATTGGAGAGCTATAAGGAGCATGTTGGAGACAAAATTCAGATCCAGTGCTGTAATCGTCTTCCACGACTAAACCTGAAGACTGTGGTGTGTTACTTCCATCGAACTGCACGGTGCAGATATAGGGAATCTTGCAGGTATCGAAACACTCCAAGGATGATATTTTGGGAAGAAATATCTCTAAGAAGGGTGCAATGTAAGAAACTGGAGCCGCACGTGTCCGCTTGCGAAAGATGCACTGCCGAGCCACGTGATCATCTTCTGGTGGCCAATGGGTAACTGAAGCGCCGATGTGTTGAAAATTACTAGGAGCGAAATTCAGAGGAGGAGAGCAGTGAATGTGCAACGATGTTTTACGCCCGTAACATACCCGGTAGCTCAGACGTGGATTCGACAATAAAAATTGATTTCGATAAGACTGAAATATGGGGTAGCTTACAATTATGCACTGAGTTATCTGT
Organism: Chrysolina oricalcia; assembly: GCA_944452925.2. NCBI lineage: Eukaryota > Metazoa > Arthropoda > Insecta > Coleoptera > Chrysomelidae > Chrysolina > Chrysolina oricalcia. The sequence goes on along the minus strand of OX101810.2, from coordinate 24,247,406 downwards.
GATGTTTAAATATGCCTTATGGGCAGTTTCAATCTTAAGCTAGACTTATCTGATAGTGAGTAGATATTCACGAATAATGCCAGTTGTAGTTTATGAATCCAGTGCCTTGGTGAATACAGGTGTACACAGTGGGTGCGACACAATCAAACGAAGAACATAGTACGACTACAGTTGGGACAAATAACAGTGAGTGCAGTGAGTGAGTGCAGAGATCCAAACAAACGAAGAAAGGGGAAAACCTTGAAAAAAACTCCAAACAACAAAGGAACAACAATAGTTGAACAGGAATACCAACCAGTAGAGGAGCACTAAACAGGGACAGTGGAAAACCAAACAGTGATAGAACAGGAACAATAAACACCCTTGTATCAACATTACCAGTATGACTTCTGATTACACTTTCATGGGGCCATTAGTAGAGCCCAAATGCAAATACTACCCTTTATTAAATAGGAGGGTTCTCGTAACAGTTTTGATGATCTGTTGGCTGTCTAATAGTTAGTTTCTTGTTCAAGCGGCTTTACCGATGAAGAATGACACTTCAAGCCCTAAAAATACATAACGAAATAGGCCTAAATATCAAGAGACAAGGGACACTCAGATATGCTTGCCATAACCTCAAAAATCCAGCACAGCCGAAGGAAATCGTCCAAAATATACAGCGTTAAATATCGCAAACAATATGAGGAAATTTCCAGATACAAATTTTCTCAAGATCCAACAGAGATGATCAAAATAATTTCAACGAGATAAATCAGTAGGTTAGGCCATTGCCAAGATGTCAGAGCCCGAAATATCGAAGAACTGTCACTATCAGACTTACGTTATCGTAAGCAAGAGGCGCTTTCTAATCGAGAGCTTGTTACCCTTGATTGATCATGGTCGGTGAGATCAGTCCAGTAAATACCCCAAGTTACTCGGAGTTACTCCTTGGGACAATTGGACAGCGAGTTAGGTGAATACCTAGAGATTCAGTGTTGCCAACTAAACTAAGACGAACCAAACATAAACAAGGTCAAGTATTCGAAGAAGAAATGTTATGGTTCTGTATTCTAACCACAAAGCAATAGAGTTGTAACCAAAAGCATGTTTTCAAAATAACGCTGACCTACCGCGGAATGCAGGATATTATTATTTACTTTCAACTTAAGGTTAGTTCATGATGCATTAGTACGACAAAGGTAGGTACTAAAATACGAAACAAGGTACATGACAACGATCAAGTTATCATTTTCAATCAGTGGCGTACAAAGTGGAAAGTTCAATGAATTTATGATGTTTTTACGAGGATGTATTGATATCTAGTTAGCCTAGACCAGTTCCCTGCATAAACAAAATATTGCGTTACCATAGCAACGAACAATAACTTATTAGAAGTGTCAGTGTAAAGGTTGACGTCAAAAAAGTAAACCAGAGTTACGCAATAAATTAAAAGAAAAAATATGTCCACCGAAATTGTGAAAATCGAAAAATTGGAGTATCGAGCCATCATCAAGTACCTGTATTTAAAATGGTTAAGAGGTAAGAAGATTTACGAAGATATGCTTAATACCCTTGGTGATCAATGTCCTTCGTATGCGAAGGTGAAAAATTGGACTGCAAGCTTCAAAAGAGGTAAATTTTCCATTGAAGATGATGACCGTACGGCAAGGTCAGTTTCTGTGTCAGTCCCCGAAAATATCGATGCAGTTCATGACCGTTCGAATTGTGCTAAAACGGATATCTGAAGCACTGAATATTTCATACGAAAGCGTTCATCATATTGTTCACGTCAATTTGGACATGAGAAAAATTGCTGCAAAATGGATCTCCAAATGTTTAAATGTTGACCAAAAGCGTGCAAGGGTAGTAGCATCGCGTTCGATCTGTGCTCGATTTGAAAACGATGTAGACTTCTTAAACCGAATTGTTACTATGGATGAGACTTGGGTACATTTCTACGATCCAGAAACAAAGCAACAATCGATGGAATGGCGACACTCCGGTTCTCCAAGACCTTAGAAGTTTCGTGTCCAAAAATCTGCTCGAAAAGTTCTTGCTTCAGTTTTTTGGGATTGCCATGGAGTAATCATGATTGATTTATTGGATAAGGGTAGAACAATAACTGGAGATTACTATTTGACAATACTGACCACTCTACGGAAAAAAATTAAAGAGAAAAGACGCGGAAAGCTATCCAAAGGTGTTTAGTTTTTGCAGGACAACGCCCCTGCACACAAATCACATGTTGCCATGCAAAAAATTCGTGATTTAGGGTTTGAATTACTAGAACACCAGATTTGGCTCCATCCGACTATCATCTCTTTCCTCAACTGAAAAAAGGTCAAAAGAAAATTTACGACCATTTTCTTCCAACGAGGAGGTAATGAAAGCTGTGGAGGTCTGGTTTGCAGAGCAAGAAGAAACATTTTTTTTAAAGGTCTTGAGACGTTGCAGGTTCGCTGTAATAAATGTATCTATCCAATTAAGAGGAGAATATGTTGAGTAATAAAATATTTAGACATTGAAATTTTGTATGGTTCTATAGTAGGCTAAGAATTTTTCAATATATCCTCGTATATCAAAACAGAAAGGGTTTCTTAGTGCAAAATAAATCCGTAACAAAATCATGATTTGATGCTGGGTTAAAACTCCAGTATTGCATTGACTTATTTGTTGAAGGGAGTTCGGTGTTAGATGGACCATGTTTTGTGTTATTTCCTCATAATCAGGGAAGGAAGAAAATATTTTTTCGAATAATTTTCTTTGGTTGCTTATAGCCAAGGTGCAAGGGTGTAAAAAATAGATCCGACGTCACTGTTGGTTTGAATGTACCACTATTTTTCAACCTCAATAATTTCTATAGTGTATTCTATAGTGTATTATTATTTCTGTTCAACTCGTTTTATATTCATGTGATAATTTCTATTTTGAACTGCTTTTCACTTCTCTGTGCCTACTTGACCAAGGATTGAAGGAATAACACTTTTGATTTTGTGTAAAATACGATAAGCAGGTTGATATTGTTGACTGTCACAAAACCAAATATTACAATTATGTTCAAATGTCATTTGACAATAATTGTTGTGTATACAGTGTGTTCCAAACTCGATGGACTATTAGACGTTTCTGGAAAACGGGAAGTAGGATTATTTTCAAAATTTGGTTTCTTGGATAATCAGTTCTGTTCTATCGATCTAAACTGTTCCAGCGCTGCGGCGTTGCCGCTTCTATCGAAAAGTAGCAACAACTTTGATATTTTAGATGGAATACCCTGTATAGTATTGTATTTATCTCTTTGCTATTGCTTTTCGATTATTTTCATATAAAAACTTCCCTATACCTATCTGCAGTGGTTTTTGAGAAAATCAATAATTTCCTTGTTTTTGTGCGAAACAAAGCTTCAATTAAACATTTATAACAGCAGTATTTGAATACGTAGAAAGCTGAAATTTTGAATGTAGTTTGACAATGTTTTGTGTATTAGTTATGACTTCGTTCTTCATCATACAGGGTAATTGAAAATTCAGGTTCCAAAATAAAAGCAAGTTTTATATAAAAATTTGATTATTTTGCCATATTTTATATTGGGTAGAAATGAAATGTCATGGAATATGTCAAAATGAAAAATCTAAAAATAAAATATTATTAATATAACGTTTTCTCGAACATTAACGTGAATTTGATTGAAAAAAATTCAAAATGGCAGACAATGATTATTTAAAAGAAAATTATTCAAAATAAAAGTATGATTGGTTCGGTTCTATATCTCCATGATAATTTTATCTCCCATTCAGGTTATCTGAAAAACGTGTGTCTGTTGAGAAATCAATAAACAAATGGAGGTCCTATTAATCGCTGATTCATGTTTTTGAAGCGATGTTTGATTTGATTCAATGTGAAAATGTAGAAGAGTTAGATCTGGGGATCGCGGTGGCTAAGGCGGTGGACCCAAGTGTCTTATCCACCGATCTTCAAAGGCATAGTCAGTTCTCTGCTCACTTCTTGTCTACATGAAGCGGCAAATTGCCAAAAACTTCCTAACAGTTGTTCTCATGTTATTGAAATATTTTCATATAAATTTCTGATGGAAATTTGGATTTTCATAAGTCCATATTTGAATCCATTCAAAGAAATCAACACGTTTTTGAAGGATCACCTCTTGACGCCTCAACATTCCCAATCACAGCATAATTCCGTTCGATTCTTCTGAATTTTTATCTATTAATTTGAGGTAAGTTCATTGAATTTTTTGCATGTTCCTGAAATAATGTTTTTGCACTAACCGTGAATATAAAACAGATTCGAAATTTCAGCATTTTAACATGCATTATAATCAATTTTTAATAATTTCTCCTTACAGAAACACCATGAAAATTACGGCTTGTTAAGAAAAAAGTTTGCTTTGCACTTTTCTGGTCATGGCCTACTACTATCATTTTCAATTACCAGATTCGAAATAGGTAATATTTCCCAATTGAAATAATCTGCAGTATGCCGTGACCACAAAAGAGCAAAACAACATGTAAGTTCGACAAACAGTGGAATTAAATGTGCCAGAAAGAGGTATAAAAAATTAATTATAATGAATAATTAAATGCAGATATTTTAAATTTATTTTATATTTATGGTGAGTGCCAAAGGAATGTTTCCAGAACGTGCCGGAAATTCAATGACCTCCATCCAAATTTAGCACGAATTAATAGGAACAAATTTATTTATTGGAATAAAATTGAGTTCTGCTTAAGGACACACGTTTTTCAAATACTTTGGTTGGGAGATGAAATTATCATGGAGATGAAAAACCTAACCAAGCATACTTTGTTCAAATCTGAATTAAAATTATAAGTCACTGTATTTCTCGGTTAATGCAATATTATTTTCGGAGAAGACTGTTGTGAATAAAAATAAAAATTATGCAATGAACAGTTAGAAATATGGGACAAATTCAACGAAAATTAATCAGGTTTACATTTGAATAATTATTGTCTTCCATTTTGATTCTTTTCTAATCCAATTTACGTTAATGAATGCGCAAACGTTTTATTATTAATGTTAGAGGTTTGGTTTGAACGTGAGTGGGCCCGTATCAGGCCCTCCACTGCGGCCAATGGCCTATTGTGGCTCACCCTATCCTTATATTTCTTCCAGTATATCCAATCTCTTGACGAAATCGACGAATGCATTGGGAAAACAATTTACCAGGATTTCTGGCCTTACTGTCATATCGCCAAATATTGAGAATCTGGTTCTGTCCGCTGCAGGGCATGTACACAGAATGTGTTTAGCCGTTTCATCATCCTCCATGCATAGCCGGCACTCTGCATCTTGTGCAAGTCCGATTTTATGCATGTGATGTTTGAGTTTGCAGTGGCCAGTAAGCAAACCTACTATAACTCTGAGATGCGCTCTACTGAGTTCTAGCAGTTTGTCAGAGTCCTGTTTTTTCCTTGTACAAGCAATAAATGCTTTGGAATGGGCTAGGCCCAGTAGACTACGCCAGTACTCGAGTCTTTTATTGTCTGCCCAAGCTGTTATGACATTCTTGGCAGTGCTATATGCTAAACCGATTACCGGTTCTGGTCCAGTGAACGTTGTTTCGGCCCCCCCTTTTGCTAGGGCGTCCGCTATTTCGTTTCCTTCTAGGCCTGTGTGATCTGGTATCCAGACTAGGGTAACGTTGTTGTTGCGTTGCGCCAGTCGGTTTAAGGTGTCTCTGCAGTTCCATACTGCCCTAGATTTAAAGCAGTTGGATTCAAGCGCTTTGAGTGGTGCTTGATTATCTGAAAATATTTTTATTGTTTTTCGTATGTGGAGTCAATTTTCCAGCTCCCTGGCACACATTTCAATGGCATATACCTCTGCCTGAAATATCAAAGCTAGTTTACCCATACTGAACGAGCGTTTCACTACTGGGCTATTATGCCCTCCAGCATGCTGCTGCCTCTTATGACGCATGCCTGCGGTACACTAATGGCCGCTTGGTAGAGTCTGTATGTTGTCCATCTTGCCTCTCACTCCAGAACTAAGTGGAGAGGAAGTAATCCAAGGAGGACTTCCATTGCTGCCGTTGGCGTGGAGCGAATGCTTCCAGTAATCGCCAGTCACGCTTGTCTCTGTAGTCCGTTAAGTTTAGCAATGACCCTTGCTCCACCAGACTAAGAGCCATATGTTATCATTGGACGTATGACGGTCACGTACAACCAATATACGTGTTTTGGTGACATGCCCCATGTTTTTCCACATATTCTGCGGCATGTCCATAATGATAGGCTAGTCTTCCTGATAGTCTTTTCCAAGTGCGAGTTCCTATTAAGTTTTTTATCCAGGGTTATTCCCAGATATTTTGCTTCACATTAAATGTTCCAGCTTCCTTTTCCTGGTGAATGGTACTATGACCATTTTGTGGGTGGTTAATGGACATTTCCTCCCTCTCACACCATTTATATATTGTGGCGAGGCTGCGGAATGTGGCGAGGCTGCGGGCGATGCCGGACCTGAACTCTCACGTATAGCTAGCGACCAACCGCGGGAGACTGTCGATGCGCTTGCACCGAGAAGAATCTGGACGGTTTGGTGAGTCTGGGCGATTCGAAGGAAAATTCTGGAGCATTCAGAGAAGTCAACGTCGGATATAAAAAGAACTACGCAGCGCACAGTCGGGCAGTCAGTGAAGTGAAAGTCGAATATAAATAGTAGAGTGAATGTTATGTAAATTAGAGTATTGTGAATCATTGTATTTCGTTAAATAAATTATTTTAGTCAGTTAACTAGAGTTTAAATATATTACAGTGGTGTCAGAAGTGGGATTGTTAGAGAGTGTTCGTGTAAGTAGATAGCTTGTGTATTTCGGTCAATTGTTTTCGCGAAAATAGACAGTGACTGATAAACATTTTTCGTGAAGTGACACTTCTCGCGTGTGAAGTAGACAATAATAATAATAATAGACTGGTGTCCGGGAAATAGACTGTGTGAAATAGACAATAATAATAATAATAGACTGGTAACCCGTGAAATAGACATAGACTAAGACAAAATGTGTTCGAGGAAAGTTCGCCTGGTTGAATTGAAGGTTGCGGAATTGAAGCAAGAACTGGAGGAGAGGGAACTTTACACAAGTGGTAAAAAGGCCGTGCTTCAAACAAGATTTGCCGAGGGATTAGTTCAGGAGGGCGAGGACCCAGAAACATTTCTATTCGAAGTTTCTGGAATGGATATGAGTTCCATAATGAGTAAACTCGACGGAATGGAAGAAAAACTTCAAGATAAACTTGTAGAAAATTCCAAAAATCTGGAAGAAAAGCTGCAAGAAAACTCGAAAAATCTGGAAGAAAAGCTGCTTGAAAATTCGAATACTCTGAAGGAAGAACTTCAAGCAAAACTTCTAGAAAATTCGAATGGTCTGAAAGAAGAATTTCAAGGAAGTTCGAGGAATTTGGAAGAAAAACTTCAAGAAAAACTCCTAGAAAATTCGAAAAATCTGGAAGAAAAGCTGCTAGAAAATTCCAATAGTCTGAGAGAAGAGCTTCTAGAAAACTCGAAGAACATGAAAGAAGAACTTTGTGGCGTAGCAAACCGATTAGCAGAAAGAATGGGGACTGTCGAGACAGAGATGGAGAAAATCAAGGATGAAATCGAGGAAGAGATGGGAAAATTGAAGGAAACAATCAGCGATGAAATCAGAGGCGGACTCGAGGCGGAAATCATCAAAATAAAGGAGAAACTCAGTAAGTTGGAAAACCAGAATGACACTACCCACACCACAGAATCTGTCAATAAAAATTCAATGCTGGAACTGAGTTTGAACTTGGATGATGTACAAAAGGGTCTGAAAGATGTGAAGATCAGTTCGGAAACAGGAAAACTCTCTATGAAACCACCTCAGTTTGATGGGAAAACACCATGGGCAAACTACCGCCGACAATTTGAAGCTGCAGCAAAGGCGAATGGATGGAATGCAGGAGATAGAGCTGTGGCACTAACACTGGCGTTGCGTGGAGAAGCAACGAATATCTTACAAACCCTCACGGCTCAAGAACAAGAGGACTACGAGCAGCTGATCAAACATCTAGAATTACGGTATGGACAGACTCATCTAGAACATGTATACCACTCACAGCTCAAAAACCGCTGCCGGAAGTCAAGCGAATCCCTACAGGAATTTGAAGCCGACATTGCACGCTTGGTTCGCCTTGCATACCCAGCTACTCCAGAAAAGGTAATGGAACGACTAGCAGTTCAGGCATTCTTAGATGGACTTCATGACCAGGAAACGAGACAAGCATTAACACTAGCTCGTCCAACACATCTCGTGGATGCACTGGCACGCGCTTTGGAATTTGAGGCGGCGAAGCAATCCTGCAGAAGCCAAAGTAAAGTCCGAGTTATTGAAGAAGACCCACAGGAGCCTGCTAACCTGGAAGCTGCCATAAGAAAGATCGTGAAGGAAATGTTGCCTGAGAGAAGACTAGTGAGATGCCGGAACTGTAGGAAACTTGGACACGTGCGTAGTCAATGTCCAACCCTCAAGAGGTTGAGACCAACGAAGGTTGTTGAGAAGGGGCAATCGTCGGACTATACTCAGAAAGCCCCGGTGAACAACGCATATGTCGCTGTCCTCCAACGACAGAACAAAGGAGCCTTCGTAGACGGGTTCATCAACAACAAGCCTTGCGCAATGCTGCTGGATACTGGTGCGACTAGGACAATCCTTGGACCTGCTTTTATTAAAACACCAGAGAGAATGGAACCATCATCCTGGAAGCTACGCACAGCAACAGGAGAGCCGGCCACTGTACATGGTGAGCTACCGATTGAACTGATTCTAGGCAGCACAGAAGTGAAACATCGGGCATTAGTAGCGGACATTGAGGACGACGCAATTATTGGAATGGACATCATGAATTCCAGAGGGTTTGAATTGAACTTCAAAGATGGCGTCCTACGTGTGAACGGAGAAGAGCTGGTGCTACATGGAAGAAGTGAAGAGATGATTCGTGTTCTGCTGGTTGAAGATGTAAGTGTACCCGAGAGGGCTGAGACCATACTGGAGGCTCGCTTGGACGGAGGTGCGAGCAATGGAAACGTGGTGATGTTCGAGCCCAAGCTTCATGATGAGAAAATTGGACGAGGTATTGCACTAGGCAAGACTTTGTTGCGTGCTGATCTGATAAATTTGTACCAGTAAGGGTAATGAATGTCAATTATTACCCAGTGACCTTGAAGAAAGGAACTGTTTTGGGGCACTGTTCGTCAATTTCCTCTGTGATCAGGAGTGTACACGGTACTGTTAGTCAAGACAACAACCTGACAGCGGAACTGGAAAAATTGGTTACCATCTCTTCCAAGGGCATTAAACCAGCCCAACAGCCCAGATTGAGAGAATTAGTCAAGAAGTACCAAGACATCTTCGATACCGGACAAGGAAAAGGGGGTCGAACGAATGTAGTCCAACATAAAATTGATACTGGGGATGCCCGACCAATCCGACAATCAGCTAGAAGACTTCCTCTTGCCAAGAAAGAAGAGGCTGACAAAATAGTCAGTGATATGGGGAAAGATGGAGTTATTGAACCATCCGACAGTCCATGGTCCTCTCCAGTAGTGCTGGTGAAGAAGAAAGACGGATCAACACGCTTTTGCATAGATTATCGTCAACTGAACAACGTGACGAAGAAAGACAGTTAGCCTCTTCCGAGAATAGACGACACCCTAGACACGTTGGCCGGCTCCACGATTTTCTCGACCCATGATCTGAAGAGTGGATACTGGCAGGTAGAACTGGCTCGAGAAGATAGAGAAAAGACAGCGTTCACCATCGGCTCGGGACTGTGGCATTTCACCGTTATGCCATTCGGACTTTGTTATGCTCCAGCAACATTCGAGAGATTGATGGAGACGGTTCTGAAAGGACTCTCATGGAGGACGTGTCTGGTATATCTCGATGACATTATTGTAGTTGGCAAATCGTTCGATGACTACGTTAAAAACCTGGAGGAGGTATTCATGCGACTGAGAAACTCTGGATTGAAGCTGAGCCCCAAGAAATGCCACCTGTTCCAAAAAGAAGTACGTTACCTTGGCCATGTTATCTCTGGGCGCGGAGTAGCAGTGGATGACGAGAAGATTAAAGCAGTTTCCTTGGTTTGTGCACATACTATCGCCGATATGTGCTGGGGTTTGCCAACATCGCTAAACCACTGACCAGGCTCACGGAAGTTCAAACAAAATTCCAATGGTCCGAAGAATGCCAAGACTCGTTCAAGACGCTGAAGAGGGCATTGATCAATGCACCGATTCTAAGTTATCCCCTTCCGAGTGGAAAATTCATTTTGGACACGGATGCCAGCAACGTGGGACTTGGAGCTGTCTTGTCCCAGATCCAGGATGGGCAAGAGAAGGTCATCGGATACTTCAGTAAAACTCTCAGTAAACCGGAGCGTAACTACTGTGTCACCAGACGAGAACTGTTGGCTGTTGTCAAGGGAGTAGAACACTTTTATAAATACGTGTACGGGAGAAGATTCCTGTTAAGAACCGACCACGCAGCCCTTAAGTGGCTTCTACAGTTCAAAAACCCCGAGGGCCAAGTAGCACGTTGGATCGAAAGACTCCAAGAATTCGACTTCGAGATCGAACATCGAGCAGGGAGTGGCCACAAGAACGCAGATGCTCTGTCAAGGAGACCATGCCCAGACGACTGCTCACACTGCCGACGAGCAGAAGAGAAGGAAGCAGCGATTTGTAGAACCACGGCAGTTGACAACAACTGGAATGACAACGAGGTACAGAAAGACCAAGAAAGCGATCCAGATCTTGGTTTAGTCGTCGGCTGGAAAAAAAGTAATCAAAGACCGACATGGCAGGAAATCGCAAGATATTCCCCAGCAGTCAAATCCTACTGGGCCCAATGGAATTCCCTTACCCTGGACAATGGGGTCCTGAAACGTGTATTGGAGTCCGAAGATGGTGGGGAAGACAGACATCAGATAGTGGTGCCCAAGAACAGAAGGCAGGAAGTACTCCGAGAGATCCATGATGGAGTTGCTGGAGGACATCTGGGTGTGACGAAGACCCTGCAGAAAGTAAGGCAACGGTTTTACTGGGTCAATTGTCAAGTTGATGTCAATGACTGGTGCAGAAAGTGTGCTGTTTGCGCTGCCAGCAATGGACCTCGGACACGACCCAAGGCCCCGATGCGCCAATATAACGTAGGTAGTCCATTCGAAAGAATCGCCATTGACATCGCCGGCCCGTTCCCCGTATCAGATCACGGAAATAAATACATCCTTGTGGCAATGGACTATTTCAGCAAGTGGGCCGAAGCCTATGCCCTGCCCAACCAGGAAGCCATCACCGTCGCGGACGTCTTGGTGAAAGAGTGGATATGTCGATTCGGCGTTCCCTTGGAGCTGCACTCGGACCAAGGCAGAAATTTTGAATCCAATTTGTTCCAAGAAATGTGCCAGATGCTGAACATCCGAAAGACGAGAACCACAGCTCTACATCCACAGTCCGATGGAATGGTTGAGAGGATGAACAGGACTATCAATCGCCACTTGTCCAAGGTAGTCTCTGACCATCGAAAAGACTGGGACCAGTATCTCCATTTGTTCCTGATGGCCTACCGTTCCGCAGTACACGTGTCGAGCGGCCAAACCCCTGCAAGTATCATAATGGGCCGAGAGCTGCGACTTCCCTGTGACCTAAAGTTTGGGATGCCACCAGGACAGGATACCGCGGGAGAGGACTACGTCAGCCAACTCCGGCAGCGAATGGAGGTCATCCACGAACGAGTCCTTTTGAACATCCAGAGTGCCAGCGACCGAATGAAAGCGACTTATGACATCAATGCCGATGCTGGAGGATTTCAGGTTGGTGACCTAGTTTGGCTGTACAACCCGATGCGTCGCCGTGGCCTGTCACCAAAATTACGGAATTCATGGGAAGGTCCGTACAAGATCGTCAAGAGGATAAATGACCTGCTTTACCGAATCCATAAACCACCCAGAGGTAAACCCAGGGTCGTGCATTTCAACAGGTTGGCTCCTTACGCTGGGAACCATGACCAAGTCCTCACCCTCAGACCACCAGAGGATGCGATGACGTTCCAGAAATTCATGTCCTTATACTCAAATGGACAGAAAGTGTCACACGGGGTAACTCGAGAGGAGCCACGGGACATTTTCAAAGTGCCAGTCGATTACGCCCTAGCGCACTGCGTCGCAGAAGATCTTCGAATGTCCAGAGGCATCGCTGTGGTGTTCTCGAAGAAATTTGGCCAACTCCAAACACTACGAAAACAGAATCCAGAAATTGGAGGTGTACTGCAGCTGAAGAAGGGCCAGAGGAACATCTACTACCTGGTGACCAAGAAGCATTCTCAAGATAAACCGTCCTATGAAGATGTTTGGAGGAGCCTCACCCAACTGAGAGATACGATGGCGGACCAGAATCTGGTAGACTTGGCAATCCCAAAATTATCCTGTGGTATTGATGGGCTGGATTGGAGAGTTATAAGAAGTATGTTGGAGACGATATTCCGATCCAGCGGCATCCAGATTTTGGTTTGCTGTAATCCTATTCCACGACCTGACATGAAGACTGTGGAGTGTTATTTCTATCAAACTTCACGATGCAGATATGGGGAATCCTGCAAATATCGACACACTCCAAAGATGACATTTCGGGACGAAATATCTCTAAGAAGGGGGCAATGTGGCTAGGCTGCGGGCGATGCCGGACCTGAACTCTCACGTATAGCTAGCGACCAACCGCGGGAGACTGTCGATGCGCTTGCACCGAGAAGAATCTGGACGGTTTGGTGAGTCTGGGCGATTCGAAGGAAAATTCTGGAGCATTCAGAGAAGTCAACGTCGGATATAAAAAGAACTACGCAGCGCACAGTCGGGCAGTCAGTGAAGTGAAAGTCGAATATAAATAGTAGAGTGAATGTTATGTAAATTAGAGTATTGTGAATCATTGTATTTCGTTAAATAAATTATTTTAGTCAGTTAACTAGAGTTTAAATCTATTACAATATGGTTTCCAATATATCCTGAAGGACGTAGGAGATCGTCTCTTCGGATTTATTGTTTATTACTAGGACCAGATCGTCAGCATATGCTTGCAGATCAACCTTCCAAAGCGAGAGAATGGCCAGCAGATCATCCACCAGCAGTGACCATAACAGTGGGGAGAGGACCCCCCCGCTGAGGTCAGCCGCTGGCTGGCTTGAAGCTGACACTTTGCCCCTGTAGAAGGGTACTATTAATGTACTAATTTTCATGGTATAATCACAAAACTTGCCATGTCCTTTTTAATGGATTTCCAGTAAACCAAAAAAAACTGTCAACAGTATAGGTAATTCGATTTATTGCGATCTGGTTCAATTTGATGGGATCTCTATACATATACAAACTCCCCCACACAGATTTTATTAAAAGAGACCCATTGATTCTGCCAATTTTTCAATATTCTTTGTTGTAAATGGCAAGTTTTGTTACCGACTAATGGAAATGGCGACTTTTGTTAACCATTTTTGTAATATTGACCAATTAGTCCAGATGGCATAGTAAACTTTACACTGAAAGCAAAAGTAATTAGCAATCTTGCTGATTTTTGATAATCTGTTTAGAGTTTATTGGTTAATATAAGGAAAAGTTTACTAGTCAATCGATTTCCTAAAGTCAAAATATATTTCGAAAAATATTTTCATTTTCAAAATCATAGAATATTTTGGGCTGAGATGGATGAAATAGAAAATGAAAGAAATGTCTTGTAGTAAGAGTTTTTTCTACCAAAAAGATCTGTTGCACTATTTGTTAAAGTTATAGTTTGTCCGTAAAAAAATCATTTAGTCAGCCGCGTGAGGACTAATTTTTTATAACCGGGCGTATTACATTATAATCTTTACGTTCTTAAGAGATCTTAAAGTGGAATTTCAAATACTCTATTCTCAAGTAGGAAATCTGAACTTTCTTATGGTATAATTTATTTTTCGTTTTTCATAAAACATTGTATAGAAAAAAACGCGTATATATGTATTAGAATCGAAAATTGAGCGTTTAGATTATAAATTTTCTCAAACTTAATTATGATTCAGAATTTTTTTTTCATTTCAGAAAATTGGTATTTAGGTGACCTAAATCACGAATAAAATTTTCCAGTCATTCATTTTGTCTCCTTATGAAATATGGCTCTTGTGATGATTTTGAAATTTTTCGGTATCTACAGATCATAGCGAATACCTGCATTTGTTTCTATTGTATTTCTTACCTGTTTTTTCACTATTGAAATGTTTTTTACTATGGATACTATAAACGAAAAACAGCGAACTACTATCAGTTAGATCGCGAGAGATTGAAAATGAGTGAATACCAACCAGCAAACTTGAAAACATGTCTACGTGGACATGGCGAGTTTTGAAAACCAGGGAATTCGACTTGGATGAAACAAAATGGATTATGACAAGTTTTTAGAATAATTGGACATGGCGGCATTTGTGACGTACCCGAATATGGACACAGCAACTTTTGTGACTAATTCTTAATGTTCGACATGAAATTGAACGAGTTCTGGCTGGTTTTGTGACGAAACGGCCTAACTGACATGTTTAAATGTCCCTTTTGCCATAGTTCGAACTCTTTTCGCATTTTTCACAGAATATGGACATGGTCAGTTTTGTGATTATACCTCTCATATCTACTCATTACAAAATATGGCAACATAATCCAATTTTTATAGAAAATTTGCTTCTATAGGAAAATTATAAATCATTTGAAAGAAAATTCAATTTTTTTTCAGGATACTTGATGATATACAGGACGTTCCATTTGAAAAAATGCACTTTTCACCACTTTTGTATCTATCGGTAAAATCACAAATTTTCAACGACCCTGTATAATAAAGAACAAATTTCCTCAGTCATAACTAATACAGAGGACATTGTCAAACTACATACAAAATTTCAGCTCTGTACGTATTCAAATACTGCAGTAATAAACGTTTGATTGAAGCTACATTTCGCACAAACATAAGGAAATTATTGATTTTCTCAAAAACCACTGGAGATAGGTATGGGGAAGTATCATGTGAAAATAATCAAAAAGCAATAGCAAAGCGAAAAATGCAATAATATACAGGGTTTTCTATTTAAAATATCAAAGTTGTTGCTACTTTCAGATAGAAGCGGCAACGCCGCAGTGCTGAAAATATTTTAGATCGATAGAACAGAACTGATTATCCAAGAAATCAAATTTTCAAAATAATATCACGTCCCGTTTTCCAGAAACGTCCAACAGGCCATCGAGTTTGGAACACCCTGTTTACTAGATACAAGATGAAAAGTGGGATTTCTACATACCAATTTTTATATTAACTATATTTTTGCAGAAAATTTCCACTTTCTATTCCGGGATCTCGAGGAAATAAATATTCTGGATATGTTTGGGGTTTCAAACAGCAAAATTACTTTTTTTGAATTATTATTTCTCTCACCTGTTCTCATACGAGTACTTATAACTATTACTTCCACCAGGACCTAACGAATACCATGAAACTGATATGCGAAATAATGACAGAAGAGCCCGAAGGTGGATCTGCAATGATTTCTTTGGAAACTTTCACAGATCTGTATCGATTTCTTGCTCGTATAGATGCTTCCAAACCCATGAAACTGAAAAATCCTCACTTCTCTGACTCGTTACTATCTTTATGGAAAGAAAGTGCTGAGAAGGATGAACAACCCAAAGAAGTGAAAGAAGAGTCTGTGCCGGAGGAGGAAAGGTAATTATACTGTATTAATATTGTAAGATGATATTCATTTTATGACATATGAAGGAAAATATTTATACTTGCTGGAATATATAGACCACAAGCCTAGGCACATTTTCAGGGGGTGATTTTTTACACCACGAGTCATACATAATGTTGAAGTACTGGTCGAGAAACGAACGTTTAGGCACTATGCCGTCAATTACAGGCGAGTTGAAATGTCGTAAAAATGGGGGTACTTTTTGATTACTTTATACATGACGGCACTATTCTGGTCAAAGAGGCAATGAAAAAAGAATGCTCTTAAAACCAGTGTCGTCAAAAAATAGCGGTACAGGGAGTCGGAATTTTTTTTTGAAATCGGCGATTTTACCCCCCCCCCCTCCCCAGTTGATCGAATACTTGACGGCGTTGATTCAGTTAACTTTGCCTTTCCTTAAAAAACTATAATACATCTATGCCGTCAGTAAAGGGTGGTACATGGGGTCAGAAATCGCGAATCAAAACCCGATTTTTACCCCTTGTGGGGGTGGTCATTTTATACAACCTAAAATTTAGCTGTTTCAATGCTATATCCTTCAAAGATAACATATTTTACTATGCCGTCAATTTTATATGGTACAATACGCTGAAAAATGTGTTTTTCATGTCGAAATCAAATTAGTCCGACAATGCAGCTACTTCCTATTAATTATGGGGACATTTGGTTTCAACAGAATGGTTGTTCGAGTCACAATGTCACGAGTCACGACCAGCGACACAATTTCTTTAAAACACATTTCGTGATCGCTTAATATCTACATGTGGTATGATATTGTGGCCTCCCAGATCACCAGATTTAAATGATTTCTTTCTTTGGGAATATCTGAAAGAATCCGCGTATCGACATGCATTTCAGAGAGCAACAAATCCTGATGAATTAAGGGGCAAAATCATCCAACTTTGTTCCTACATTACGCCAAATCTACTCCGTGATATGAGATTATCTCTGTATCACAGATTCGGCTATTGTTTGGCACAACAAGGTGTTATTTTTTAAACTTTATTATATTAGATATTTTTTGTGTTAGTTGAATTTCAATTTATTTTTCAGAAGTTAAGATTATTATTTATTTCGTAGAATGTAATTTATTTTAAATGACGTTATGGCAAATTATGGCAGCAAATAATTTCTCGCAGACAATGGAACGTTGTAAACAAAATTCGTTTCCTGAGAAGCCAGACATATCCCTATTCTCTAATATGTTGATAGTGTCTCTAGGTCGCTAGAAGTGAGGACCATCCATTGAAGAGTTAAATACTTGAATGTCCATCGCGTGTAATTGCCGCCAGTTTTAGAGCACGAAAAACGGAGCGTAGTCCATGTGCGCATACATATCCCCACTTTGACATCTCCTTTCTATTATCCACTTTTAGAGAATATAATCTCCCTAGTGAAGAAAATTCATGTACTCGAAAAATTGGTGGAAAATTTATATGGTTGAATGAATGAATATTATAGTATGTTCCATGTTCTGATTTTTTAAAATCTATTTATGAATTTCAATAAAAATACCATGAAGATTGACTAACGCTTTTAAAACTTTATGAAAAACTAATGCCTTTTTTATGAAAATTAATAATAGTTATCTAGTTTATAATCTTTCATAAAATTTTAATGATTTATACATTGTTATACAAATCTGTAATCACTTATTTTATAATATATTTATACTTCTTATTTGATGATAAATCACATATCAGTGCATGAAAGTTCGCTATTCGATTTTTGGACCGAAAACGAATATTACCAAGATTATCGTTAAAATTTTGAAATTGTTTTATTACGAAGAGTTTACGTTTAATGTTGACGGCACCACAATTTTAAATTACTGTTCAATATGGTCAATATTATATTGTTAATGTCGTCTTGTAATTTTTGACCAAAATTATGACCAAAATGGTAGGTGAAATAAGCCAAAAGTAGCAAGAGATTTCACGTCAAATGCATAAAATATAACAAGGGAAAATTGACGGCACCAACTTTTCTATGTTTTATAATGTTTAATGAAGTGCTATCCACAATAATATTTTAAAAATAAACTCTTATAAATGTGCAGGCAATTTTAAATTTTTTTAAAATTTTTTGTTTTTATATTTTTTCTGTATTTCAATTGGGTACCATGAATTATTGACGGCATAATTATAAAGCCATTATAAGTAGTTTCTGCTTATAAAAAACCGTATGCCGTCCTGAAATAAATGACCTTATAAGAAAACATTGATTTTTTGCTCTAAAATTTTAGTAATTTTTTATTTATTTCTGCATGAACCATAATTTTTTGACGGCACCATGTTTAGAATACTCAATAAATGTTAACTCAAAGCTAGAAATCGGTGCCGTCAAATTCTAAATGACCACCACCATAAGGGGTGAAAATCGGGTTTTTATTCGTGATTTCTGACCCCATGTACCACCCTTTTCTGACGGCATAGATGTATTATAGTTTTTTAAGGAAAGGCAAAGTTAACTGAATCAACACCGTCAAGTATTCGATTATCTGGGGATGGGGGGTAAAATCGCCGATTTCAAAAATAATTCCGACTCCGTGTACCGCTATTTTTTGACGGCACTGGGTTTTAGAGCATTCTTTTTTCCATGCCTCTTTGACGAGAATAGTGCCGTCATGTATAAAGTAATCAAAAAGTACCCCATTTTTCACGACATTTCAACTCGCCTGTACACTCACCTGTACCGCGGAAAATTGACGGCATAGTGCCTAACGTTCGTTTCTCGACCAGTACTTCAACATTATATATGACCCGTGGTGTATAAAATCACCCCCTGAAATTGTGTCTGGGCTTGTGGTCTAATACCATCATCTCTTTGTGATATTGTTTAAAAAGCTGGTTGAAAACCGTAGAATAGATCACCGTATGAAATGTTTCGAAATTAAAGATTTGTCGAATAACCAATAATATAATGCAAAAAACAAGTATATTGTACAGTGGTAGTCAAAAGTCCCCTCCCTCTCTTATCTTTTATTAAGGCACATCAAAACTATAAAAACTCATCAACTATATGGAATAGCTCTCCAACTAACCTGCCACAAGTGGAATGAGGTCGCTAAAATGAATAATTTGATATTATTAAGTTAGTTTTAGCAAATGAAATCACTAGCTAACCACCCACTATAAGTTTTATTTTGACGTAGATAAATAATTTCATATAACTAATCACCAGTTACTTGTCATTGAATCACTGAATATCTTATCATAATCAGTAAGTTAGTAACTAGCTTGATTCGAATTAATAATGAGCTCATGATGAGTTAGAAACCCCTTTTGTGTAAGTTAGCTGATGTGTTCTAGTAAACAAGCAGTTATACAGGGTGTTCAGAGATGAAACCGACAAAACTTATGGGGTTGAAGGGACTGCCCATACGATTGCAAAATGTCATATACAAATGTCCAAAACCGCTTCGTTACCGACATACAGAGTGATTTGTGAAGTTAAACAGGAAATTTAATCCGTCATATTTAATACAGGGATTGGGTTCAAATTTGGTACATGAATCACACTGAAAGGCCTCAACAAGAAGCCCGGACAATACCTCAACAATATCAGGACCGGAATCTTATTTTTTTTCATGTTAAAGTCTTGTAAGAATAACACACCCCGCATAATGATTATCACAAATCTGATCTCAGATTCGAAATCTACGGAAAAAATCCTGTAGGAAATAGTGGAACAAGTTTCTGGCACCATTTCTGATAAATTATTATTTTCAATTTTTCTCTCAAGAAAGTGATTGTTGGATGAGGTACCATCAAAAATTGGTTATTATGATGAATAATTACGAAACCAAGGCAAAAATATTGCTATTCTCTCCAAGAAGTTCGTCATGAAATTTCATAAAATACTCTCATAACCCAAAAATATTGAGAAATAAATTCGTATCAGGGCCGGACTGAGTCTTTTTTATGTTGATTTCTTTCGAGCATAACAACTGTCCTAGTAATAATCTAAATTTACGAACTCTGAATCTACTAAAACAATCGTATAGGAACTTGATGAAATAAGACTGGACTGAATTTATTGTAAATTATATTTACTAATGACTCCGCGAAGTTGTCGAGGTGTTAGAGCGTTTGGCTTCCACACAGAAGGTCCGGGTTCGATCCCCGGTCGTGTGTCACTGAGCTGAAGTGGTTCGGATTCCACTTTTATTCAAACTGTAGGTCCCGGATCTCCCTTGCTCGCACAAGCTGTACTTTTGAGGGGTTTTCTCCGTAAAAACAAATTTTACAATTTTTTTACAAAAAATTTATGAAACTAGAACACAACGCACAATAATATTCCGTAATGCGCTTAGCAAAAAAAGAATTCGTATTTTTTTTTCAATAATGTCTTAATAAATTTTTTAAAGTGAAGCCCTCCAGCATCAATACATTTTTGAGAGCGTGCCACTAGATGATTCACTGACTTTCGAATTGTTTAAGGGATATTTTTAACACCATTACATGCAGCAGTAATTTTTTCTAATTAATGTTCTCTATTTCTAATTTCTTCATTATACACTTCTGATTTTAAATGACCCCATAAAAAGTAGTCTAGGGGTGTTAAATCAGGGGATCGCGGTGGCCAATTTACTGGACCTCCACGGCCAATCCATCTGTTGGGGTAGGTTGCATTAAGATGGATTCGAACCGGAATTGAAGAGTGGGGTCCAGCACCATCCTGCTGAAACCACATACCACGGGTATTTAGACCTTGCAATAGATCCGGTAAAATGTTCTCCAAAAAATGCAGATAAACAACACCACACTGATAAAAATACCCTATTAGAGACAAAAGAATCATGCTTTTGGATTATTTTCTCTTCTAACAAAGAAATTGTCTTCGTCCCAAATATTTTGCTTTTGAATGAAAATCATTGTTGCTTTTGTGATAAATTTTCTATTCTTTTGGCTTCAAATGCTTTTGAGAGAACATTATTAACTCCAGTCCTGCTTGGTTGACTCTTGTCTCAAAATCATAACCATTTGATACAAGGTCCAAATGTGTTTGGTTGAGATAATCTACCTCAGCTATCTTCGCCATGCATGAGCTCGGGTCTACCGGTCTACCCGAAGTTTGCCGATACCCACTTGCATTTGAGCAAGTCGCAACGACAGAAGTGCCCAGCGCCTGCGCCCGCGCAGCGGGTTAGGTGCAGGGTGAAGGTGTCAGCGATCAGTTCACTGGTCACTAGTTAGCGTCATTCTGCCATTGTATTTTCTTATGTCGAATGTCGATGAGTTGATGTTGATAAATGGTGTTTGCCGGCAAGATTTGTGTTGTGAATAGGTATTAGTTTTTATGATGAGTGAACCGGTGATTTTGAAAATCTCCTCAAAACGTGGCGTTTAAGTTATTTGTTTTATTTCCTTTACGAGTTTTATGGATTTGTTGGTACCACCTAGAGTTAGTTTTGTTTTGTTCCTTATTCACCAGCAATACCAATTTTCCCCTGATTTGTGTTCAGTAACCAAAGTAGGTAACGTGTTATATGTTATTATTTAAGTAAATACATTTTTATCAATATTTGTTCTTCTTAATATCCCTGTAAGTTTTTATGAATATTTAAATTTAAATTTTGAATTTGATTTTCCCCAATGCAAGTTTGTTGCTTTAAAACTTTCCAAATTTTCACATGAACTATTATTATCTTTTAAAAATATCCTCAGGAAATTTGGCCTAGACCATACACATTTTGTCACAAGACCGTTTTGGATCTTTAAAAAAATAGAGTAAATATTTCACTTGAGTACGCAAGGTTTCAAAACAAGAATTCAACATAAACCTAAGATTTTAAATGAAGCATTTGTTGGTTTTATGTCAAAAGCCTTTTATTTCAAGACAATGACATCATGTCTATTATTTTAAAGTACGTAATTTTCAAACAATCTCCTAATGAATTTTATCAAAAATTAAGGCTTATTTGCTTTAAGTTCACATGACTTTGAGCAAGAAAAAACATTGCATTTCCCTCAAAGCTTTTCACAATTTGGAAAAATAATGATTTTGAGGCAAAATCATTTTATATTATAACAAAACTATTGTTTCTTGCCTCACATTTATATAACTTTGTGCTAAAGAAAATGATGCGTTTGCCTCAAAGAAATTCAAATTTTGGTTCAAAATATCCATGCATTTTGCCCATATTAAATGCTAGGCGCCCTTGAGGCAAGTTCAAATTCTTTCAAATCAAGGAATCCTTTTTATCTGTGCAGTTAACCGTCCGTCAAACACGTGAGGTCCAATCAAACGATTATCAAGGATTCCACACCATACATTGAAATGAAATCTGTATTGGCAGTTTTTCTGAACAATGGCATGTGGGTTTTCGGCTGCCCAAATATATGCACATTTCTAGTGTTATTCATTCCATCCCTGGTGAATTGGCTCTCGTCGGTAAATAAAATTATGTTAATGGTCCGTATATGTGCTAGGCACCATCTAGAGAACAATATGCGTGGTACATGATCCTCTTCAAGCTTTTCTGTATGTGGTATGGATGCAAAGAATGTTCTTTTAATGTTTTCCATACAAGCATCCGAGGTAGCGCCAATTGCGTACTTATTTTTCTTACGCTACTAGAAGGATTATCATTTATAGCGTCCAGTATTTGCTCTTCGTGATGAACATTATTTCTTCGAGCATCTTATCGTCCTATATTTGAGGGAACTTTTCCTTTCTCCCTAATACTTTGGAGTACCTTAGCAAATGTTGAATGATGTGGTACACGACGATTGAAGAGAATGAAGAGAACGTATAACATCGACATACAGCTATATAATATGCTGCATGTACAGTTTCGAGAACTACCGAATGCACTTTTCAAACACAGACTGCGCAATATTCTTTCAGAACACAGTCTCTACAGCATTACAGAATACGAAACGCTCGTTAGGGAAAAGGAAGACGTTTTCAGCATTTATACATGAATTTATTTCGAATTGAATAAATATGAATGAAGGTTTTTCGGGTTTTTAGGCCGTCGTTTATTTAGAGAAAATCTCGCCGTTTCGCCAACACGAGTGGTTGGCATTTTCAAGAGAAATGTTTACAGCTTCGATCACTGAACACTACTTGTGTTCAGTTTAGTGTTCAGTGATCGAAGCTGTAAACATTTCTCTTGAAAATGCCAACCACTCGTGTTGGCGAAACGTCGAGATTTTCTCTAAATAAACGTCGGCCTAAAAACCCGAAAAACCATCATTCATTCAACGATGAATCAATCAATCAATATCAAAAAAGATGAAATACAACTTGAATCTGTCGATCATAAGTATAGTACAAGGAACAAACAAAACAGAGTACCTAGATCAGAAAAAGCAGTTGGACAACGATGTTCCACGTACCTCGCACCTCGCCTTCACAACATGCTACCAGAGTTTATTAAAAGAATTAATTGTTCAGTAATGTACAAAATGTATATAAAAACTTGGATTTTGCATTCTGAAAGGACATTATTTCATGATTTTGTCAACCAAACCTTAAAAAAGTGAAGAAAAAATAATAAAAACACGAAATCGTGAGTATGGCATATAAACAAAGCAGACAACCAAAAAATGACAATAAGCCCGATTATGACACAAAGCCCTATTATGACACAAAGCCCTTTTATGATACAAAGCCCGATTAAGACCTAGAGCCCGAATATGACATACACCCGGAATATGACCTACACCTTAATTATAATAGATATTCACCCTGAAAATGGCATATACTCCAAGTACTCATTCGGATATTTATTCATTCTTCCGTTTATATACATTTGCATTCATTCATTGAATATTTTTTAATCAAGTTCATGTGTTATTTGTATTTTTTATCATTGTAAAGTCCCTTATACAACTTTTACTTTCAAGTTTATCACTGTAAAGTCCCTCATACTACTTTTAGTTTTAAGTTTATCATTGTAAAGTCCCTTATACTACTTTTAGTTTTAAGTTTATCATTGTAGAGTCTCTTATACACTTGCTTTTAAGTTTAGTATCATATACAAGCGATAGTTTAATACTAAAGCTTCGTGATTCATCCCTGTTTATTCACTAAAAAATTATATGTATTTCATTTGTTTTTTTTTCTTTGGTGCTTTGGCATCGACTGCTATGGTCATTAGCCATGTGTTCTGGTACGCCTTGTTACTAACTCCATACGCCACTTTAGGAGCAGCACTGTTAATTGGAACGCAACAGTGAATCGTGCAGGACTCACCCTAGTCAAGCCACGAGATTTTAATAATTTAATCTGTTAAATTAAATTTAAAAATCCCAGCCCAACCAGGGCTCGAACTCCGGACCTTTCGACTCAGAGTCGGACGCTCTAACCACTGCGCCACGCCCCGACATCAAAAAATTTATTTTTTTTTTTTTCCTTGGTGTTTTGGCATCGACTGCTATGGTCATTAGCCACGTGTTCTGGATAGGCCTTGTTACTAACTCCATACGCCACTTTAGGAGCAGCACTGTTAATTGGGACGCAACAGTGAATCGTGCAGGACTTGAATGAATCTCTATGTACTGTAATTTGTAATCATAGGTTAGGTTAGGTTAAGAACTGACTATTCCTATACAATTTTTATTGTCGAAAGAGGAAATAAACATTATCATTATTATTATTATTAGTATGGCGACGTCTGTATTCCCTTCTTGCCGACTGGCTATTTCCGTCGCACAGCCCATACACAAATAAAATATCTGCGTATTCCTCATTGGTGAAATGCAACGGCATTATAAACACTCTCTAAGAACTATAGTATAAACTTAAAAATACTAGAATAATAATGAACACCAACAAAACAAACTCTCATGGAAACTAGGTAAACAACAGTCAGTTTTTCATGATGACATTCGCGATTTGACATGTCTTGACACAAGCCTACTGTATCAAGACGATAAACGTTGTAAGTTACTGATACGAATTCATTGTTCAGTTTTGGCAGTCAGTGTTTTATTTAGATATTAGTAAACCTTTTTTACGAATTCTGTTTGTTATGCTCTCTACAAGAACTTATTCCCAGATAACACACGATATCCTATGGATATCCATTTTATGTCCAATTCTGGTCGGGATATCCTTGGATCTGAAATGGATATTCATGAGATATCCATCGAAGGATTTGAAATGGATATTCTTCAGCAAATATCCTATGGATATCCACGAAATATCCACAGTTATTATGGATCTGATTGAATTGCAAGACTGATTTTGATATTATCAATTTCTGAGTTTCTTCCATGCTCGTACACGAATAGAAGCATTTCAAGAATACTCTTCTTTCGTTTTCCGACTGGATCTGAAATGGATTTCCATAAGATATCTGTAGAGATTATCCATAAGATATATTATATGGACATCCTATGGATATAGTTCAGGAATATCTTATGGATATCCTTGAAGGATATCTTATGGATGTACAGGTTGGTAACCCCCGAACATCCATTGGACGTCCATAGTATATCCTTTGGATATTTCCTGATGTCCATAGTACATCCAGCATATCCATAACAGATGTCCAGTGGATATCCATTGGATGTCCAATATGTGTTATCTGGGAAATGTCGAGCTGAATTTTGGATATCGATGTTTTTTTCTCTCTTCAACGTACACAAATTATATCTTTATGAAAATAATCTTTTTCCTGAACCGTTGGAAGATATTCTACAGATGGCCATAAAATATCCGAAGCAAATATAAAATAATGTATGTTTTGCATTCTTAAATTCTGTACTAAAATGCACTATATGAGAGCTCCGACCAACGCTACTTTTATTAACAATTTTGGAAGAATATTCGATAAATCGCTAACATTATATCTACGTGAGATTAGTCAGGTTAGGTTAGGTTTACTGGTGATTCACTCATTTTCAACCCAGTTTGCCTTCTTCTTGTCTTGTCATTTAAACTTACCGCCATGATAGTGACCAATCACATAGCGCGTATGTCGTGCAGTTTATTTGTCGTCAGTTCTGTGATTTCTGGCTGTGCGATTTGTGCGAAAGAGAAACTTAACCTTATCTGCTTACTTTTGTGGTTTTCCATTACACAGTTAAGTTATGTCTCTGATTCCCGGTTTAATTCACGTGGATTTTGAGGATTTTGGTTTTGGGCAATTGGTTTTTTTCATTCCTTCAAATACATTTTGATGGTAAAAGTGGTAGAAATATAATATTTAAACTATTTTCAATCAATGCATTTGTGCCAACTAGGTGAGAGAAAATGTATAACATCAAGATCGAAATATCAAACAAAAAGGCTGATGTACTTATAAAATATAAAAATTGGAATCCGAACGAGTATTTGTTAAAGAGTCTACAAACTTCACTAATGACGCCTGTTCCATCTCGTCAATGGTCGACTTCAACATCATGCATTCCTGATAATGAAATAATGTCTATTGAAAATAATCAATCTGATTATTCATCAACTCTTGTTACAGAATTTGATAGTTCTGCAGATGAGGTTTTCTCTTTGGATAATGGATTCGTATTCAATTCAGTTACAGAAAATACTTTTCATGAAACTAATAGACTCGCTAACAGAAACATGCGAACAGATAGATGAATAATATAACTGCACCATATGTATGGATGTTTTATTGATATTTGTAGAATTTTATCATTTCTACATTGATTCCTTGAGAAAATCAAACAATTGGTGGAGTATTTGGACAACAGGGAGAAATTCAGAGCTGTTGTGAGTGAATAATGTTTTCCCTATCTTTTTATCACAAATCTTTTTTTCAGGTCGATGAAGTTTCAAAAATTGGAGGATCATCATTATATGATTTTATAAAACGTTGTCTTTCATCCAATATAACAAATGATTTTGCATCAGAATATAGCTGGTATGGGGCAAAAAAAGAGTTTTTGTTGAACTCAAATTGGCTGAACTTCTTCTAGGTAATGAGAATATATTTCATATAAAGTTCTGCCTATAATGAAGGATACACATAATAAATTCTTCAATAGAATTTGATTTTATTCCCAATCTTTAGAAAATTAATTTCTTATTCCGGCTTCAGTTCAACACTTATGTGGTATAGCATTAGTGTTGACTCAATTAATTTCAGACGCAGCTAATTCCAATGGTCTGCATGGCAGCAAATATAGGAAAATGTCAGAAGAGGCAATAAAAAGTTGGCTACGAATGGCCAAAGAAAGACATCTGCTAGCTTCGAAAAAACAGGAAAAACCCCAAGAAGAAACCGAGATTGTCATTCTCTGAGTGGACTGTTTTAAATTTATTTTTGGTTCCAAAAATAATATTTTATTATTACAATATAATATATTCACATTTTTTTATTCTTTTAATATCATAATTTGTTATTTCATCAATAATTTTTTTATCTTCTCGTTTTTATTTAATGGAAATTATTATTGTTTTGTCATACCAAAGTAATTTTTATTTATTTAAATAAATCACTAAAAAATATCTTTTGGATATCTGTGAACAATATCTTATGGATATCCTTGTGAATATCTTGTAGATGTCCCTGAACAACATATTGAGAATATCCATGAAAAACATTTCATGGATATTCCTGAACGATATCTCATGGAGGTCCAGCTTGTTCCACTCGGAACATCCACCGGACGTCCATAAAATATCCACCGGATATCAACTGGATGTCTTCTGGATATCCCCAATGTCCAAAATTATTATCCAATGGATATCCACCGAATGTCCGTGTGTTGACTGGGTTGTGCGTTGTGTTGTATTTTCATAAATTCAAATTCATTAGTAGGCAAATATAATTTACAAAAACTTCAGTCCAGTCTTTTTTAATCAAGTTTACATACGATTGTATTAGTAGATTTTGCATCTGCGCTCAGATTATTGATTCTTATTACTAGGACAGTTACTCTGGAAAGAAACTAACATAAAAAAGACTCAGTTCGGCCCTGATACGAATTTATTTCTCAATTTTTTTTTGGGTTATGAGAGTATTTTATGAAATTTCGTGACGAACTTCTTGAAGAGAATAACAATATTTTTGTCTTGGTTTCGTAATTATTCATCATATTAACCAATTTTTGATGGTACCTCATCCAACAATCACTTTCTTGAGAGAAAAATTGAAAATAATAATTTATCAGAAATGGTGCCAGAAACTTTTTGCACTTTTCCTACAGGATTTTTTCCGTAGATTTCGAATCTGAGATCAGATTTGTGATAATCATTATACAGGGTGCGCTATTCTTACAAGATTTTAACATGAAAAAAAATTATATTCCTGTTCTGATATTGGTTAAGGCTTCTTGTTGAGGCCTTTCAGTGTGATTCATGTACCAAATTTGAACCCAATCTGCCAATCCCTTTAAATATGACGGATTGAACTTCCTGTCTAACTTCACAAATCACTCTGTATGTCGTTAACGAAGCGGTTTTGGACATTTTTATATGACATTTTGCAATCGTATGGGCAGTCCCTTCAACTCATAAGTTTTGTCGGTTTCATCTCTGGACACCCTGTAGACCGGGAGGCCATAACTTATTCTTTCTGTCTCATTTGTTCACACTCAGCAGAATAAGAATCCTCTCAATTACACCTTCCACTACCCGGATATGAGGCCGCCGAATAGAAATCGTGTACCAAAGGGTGGGGGGCCCGAGGGTATCTTTCTTTATCTATCATTTAAGACATAACCAACTTTTATCTTTTCAGGAAAAAGAAAATACAGTTATAATTCAGGACGTAAGTGACATAACCTTCCCAAATTATAAAGACCTGTCAAAATTAAATAAGAAGCGCAAAGTACTGATGTTAAGTCTATAAATAATAACATTGAGACCATTAAAACTATATACAGTGCGGCTTTTTTAGCCCCCCCCCCCCCCCTGTTAACTTTTGAACGGTTCGACGTACAAATTTGAAAAGAAAACCGTTTGGAGGATTTCACCGATACTATTCGTTGATACAAAAATATGCTCGACAGGGGGCGCAGGGAGGCACATCAACTCAAAATTTTTAAATGGCATGGGGGTTAAAGTGTCACATCGTTGAAAAGATAATTCAATTCTCTTTACAACCATCTATATTTTTTTTTAATTTCGTTAATATGTTTTTTGCAACTAAAATTCAAAATTTCAAATTTAAATGCGGATCTGAAAACTACTCACAGCTCTATAAATTTGAACGGTTTGTTGTGGAATAATGAAACCAAAAATATTTTGAGGGGTATTACCGACACTACTTTTTGAGATAAGAAACATTGCAATTACTCGACAGATGGCACTGGGGACACATCAAATCGAAAGTTTCGAAAAGCACATCAAAATTTTTGATTTGATGTGCCCCCCGCGCCCCCTGTCGAGCAATCACCATATTTTTTGTTTCAAAAAGTAGTATCGGTGAAACCCTCCAAACATTTTTTTTCATGTTTGTACGTAGAACCGTTCAAAAGTTAACAGAGGGGGGGACTAAAAAAGCCGCACTGTATGTACGATGACGGCATGCTAATTGATTAAGTACATCAAATTACATTTTTGTATGATAAATCCCAGCAGTGGGACTCTGTGTCATATTGAATTCTACTTATCGACTGAATTCGACATGACTGGTACTCTGTGCACAAAAATTATCGCCTACGTCCAACTCTTCGAACTGCATGCAGACTCGATCAATTCTTGATTATTATGAACACTAATATTCACACCACGGTCTAAATTCACACGTAAAATCTAGCGGATTTCGTAAATAATTAATTTAACAACAGCAAATGACAGTTATTGTCACAGGCGCCTATGTATTAATTAAAACGTGGATTTACGAAAATGACTCAATCGCCGCTCTCGTACCGTGCCGTATCATAGTGACCACAGCGGACGAAAAGAGTTTGCGGACGAAAAGTGTTTGCGGACGAAAAGTACTTGCCTTCAAAAATAGTCGATTTTTCGTCCGGAAATTAGTACGTAAAATGTCATTTTTTGCAGAGGTCGACGAAAAACATATTTATGGTACAATTTCAAAAGCAAATATGCGAATAATATGAAATATTGAATAATGAAGGTACGGAGTGAACACTGGCAAATAATACTCGATAACAAATCTACAAAATATAATTTATATAAATATTTTCCCGTAACTAACTACAATTTGATTGTTTTTAGAATGGTATCCCTTCCTATTGAAATAATTATGTTCTTCAGGGAAGTTTCTTTCCCCCGATTAGCTTCAATTTAGGTTTTTTCCCAGTCATTTTCATGTTCTGACAAAGTATTTACAATAGCAATGATCTCGATACAGACTGCTGAGCTATAGAAAGATCATGACTTCTACCTATTACTCTTTGGTATGACCCTGTTGCTCAAAAACTTACTTAATACTGTTGAAAATATATTGAACCATATCTTTATTTACTCTAAAGATTTCTTCAAACCTCGTATCTTGTATTGAAAATGGATGTGACTCTTCTCTCATGAGTTTTCTCCTAATATTTTCATTCTGAGCTAATCAATTTAATCCGTTTATGGGCAAAATAAAGCAATATATCATATTTTATTCAAGTTTATTAAAAAGAACATGAAACTACTAGCCGTTGAAAATAAAAATGAGCGTCAGTGACAGTAATTTTGGACACAAGAATATGAAATGTCACTAGAATATTACCAAATTTTGGCAACTGCTTTTAAATCGGGTAGTACGTTGCCGAACAAACCCGTTGTGCAGGCGACTAATGCACAGAGTGCCAAATAACGTGATCGTCGCTTGCGATAGTAGTTCTCGACTGTAGAAAACGAGGGATAGAATTCTATATGACACAGAGTCCTACTGCAGAGGGTCTCAAAAAAGTGTCAACATAAAGAAGGAGGCATTTTGCGCGATTTTTCGCTGAGATAATCAAGTTTGAAAATGGTCGATTTTCAAGATTTAGAAGTTCATAACTCGAAAATTATAAGAGAACCGCATGAAATTCTTTCGGATTCGTGTTCGGGTGATAAAACTACGTAAGTAACAGCACTTTTCTTATCGTTAGAGAAAAAGCCCGATAAATTGAACAAAGCGAGTGCATAAAGGATTCAAAATTCTTAAAGTTAATTTAAGTTTATTGACAGTTGATGAAAGTTAAGCCGTATTATACACACCACTCTTCATTTAATTAGTATCTTCACTTTCAGTAAGCCCTTTCACTAAGATGTCGAAACATGTATTTTCATGGAACTATTTAATCATCCAAATTAACTTTTATCTTTCTTTACCTATTATTCAAGATATAATCAACTTTTATCTCTTAGGGCGGGTTGTACAAAACAAGTTTACCAACAGTTCAAGTAAACTCGCTTCAGTTGCTATGGATTAGCCAATAAAATTTCTAGTTCCATAACAACTTAACTTACTTTAATTGAACTGTTGGTGAACTTGAATTGAACAACCCGCCATTAAGGAAAAAATACAGATATAACTCACATGAGTGACATAACCTTTGCAAATTATTAAGACCTGTCAAAATTGAACGAAAA
Source organism: Chrysolina oricalcia (assembly GCA_944452925.2). Taxonomy (NCBI): domain Eukaryota; kingdom Metazoa; phylum Arthropoda; class Insecta; order Coleoptera; family Chrysomelidae; genus Chrysolina; species Chrysolina oricalcia. The sequence goes on along the minus strand of OX101810.2, from coordinate 24,216,160 downwards.
GCGCAATAATACTTTACGTAACAAGTCCAGAAAATACTTTTTTTTTGGACGAGTAGACCAAATTCTAGGACGAGCGTTAGCGAGTTCTGGAAGTCTACGAGTCCAAAAAAACTGTTTCGGACGTGTTGCGTACACTATTTTTTCGGCAACCATGTAGAATAACAATTCAATGAAACGCATTTAGTCTAAGAGACGAAGAGAGGTCGACCTTCACCCATCTGTTAACCGGATGACACATACTTTTTTTTTCAGTTACATTCATAGACGAAAACGCCTAAAATGGGTTGCCTATGAGAAGGTGGTCATGACTATATACAGTGAGTTTCAAAAATTTGCACCATATGGAAACTTTTTTATTATCGATTTGTCAGAAAATTTTATTCTTAATAAAAATTGGTGCATTACGAAATACTTATATTCAAGTTATCAAACTTCTAAATTTCCCAACGGTGTACAGGGGGGAACAAAAAATAGAATTATGATCAAGAGTAAACTACCGTGGCTGTGATTCCAAATTTGAATATTTCGAACATTTTAGTTCTTATTTGTATTATACAGGGTGTTTCATAATAAATGCGCAGGACTTCAGGATGTGATAGCTCGTCCAAAAATATGAAGAAAGTTTCCATTAACTTACCCTCTAAAATGCATCATTTTTGAGATACAGGGTGTTAAAATTAAAAAAAAAATTATCGTTTTTTGCGAATATCTCTGGAACCGTTTATTGCACAGAAAACAAATTTTGTAGGCATTTTCTACTCATAATAAGCTATGTTTTGTGCAGATTTTTTATTTTTTCAAATTCATAATTGGTGAAGATTTTGAAGGGGTAGTGGGTGTTTTTTTCTCCAACTTCTGCGCCACTGGAAAAAGTACAGTTTTTAGCCTTCTATATGAACCGACAAATAGGTATTCTTGGTCATAAGCTCTAAAGTTGACTGTTTTCAAGAAAAATCAACTTTCATGTTGTTTAAATAATGTTTTTTCCTCGAAAAATTGCTGCGTGCATTGAAGCTAACGGCGGACATTTCCAACAATTCAACTGAGTATGATTATTATTTTTTTTTGCAATTGAGGAGTCAACGTTTGGTTTTGTTACTTGTTTTAACGTTTAAATAAATTTTGTATAATTAGGAAAAATATTATATAATAAAATTTACCATGTTTTTCAACATGAAAGTTGATTTTTCTTGAAAACGGTCAGCTTTAGAGCTTATGACCAAGAGAACCTTTTTTGTGTAAAAGACATTGGCGGTTCAAGTAGGTGGCATACTTTTTCCAGTGGCGTAGAAGTTGGAGAAAAAAACACCCACTACCCCTTCAAAATCTTCAACTATTATGAATTTTAAAAAATAAAAAAATCTGCACAAAACATAGCTTATTATGAGTAGAAAATGGATTTGAGATCAATTTTTTGTGCGATAAACGGTTCCAGAGATATTCGCAAAAAACTATAATTTTTTAAAAATTTCAACACCCTGTATCTCGAAAATGTTGAACTTTAGAGGGTAAGTTAATAGAAACTTTTTTTCATATTTTTGAACGAGCTATCACATCCGGAAGTCCTGCGCATTTATTATGAAACACCCTGTATATTGAAATTCGAACAGAAGATAGATACCAACAGAAACATTCTAATTCTTATTTATATTAAATTTCGAGCACTTCCCGGCCTAGTCCGGGAAGTACGTACTTCCTGGACTAGGCCGGGAAGTGCTACTGTCCCAGAGAAAAAGTGTCCGGGAAGTGAACACTTCCTGGATGGTTGCCGAAAAAGTACTTGTTAAGTCTATAAATAATAACATTGAGACCTTCAAAATTATAAATATGTACGACGACGGCATGCTAATTGATTTAGTGCATCAATATACATTTTTGTATGATAAATCCCAGATCAGGGTCTCATAAAAGTTTCAACAAAAAGGAGTCATTTTGTGCGATTTTTCGCTGAAAAATTAAGTTTTCAAAATGGTCGATTTTCAAGATTCAGAAGGTCATAACTCGAAAAGTATATAAGACACCTCCACAAAATTCTTTCGGATTCGTGTTCGGGAGATAAAACTACGTAAGTAACACTAATTTTCTTTTTGTTTAGAGAAAAAGCCCGATAAATTGAATAAATCGAGTGCATAAAGGAATCAAAATTCTTAAAGTAGGTTTAAGTTTAATGACAGTTGATGAAATTTACAGATTAATGAAAAAGTGGTGTGCATAAATCCGCCTTTACAGATTAATGAAAAAGCGGTGTGTATAAATCCACCTTTACTCCCAAGTAGGCATATCTCGCTCCGCCGTACATATGACGTAGGATGCATCTTTCTATAAGCTGGACGCCCTCTCCGTAATTATCGCATTGTCATCGCCAGCCTTTATGTACTCTTCCACCATACTTCTGCTGACATGCCCCTCTTCTACAAGATGCGAGTGGACATTTTATGATGGTTTGCTTTCAGTCATGTTATCGGCAAGTAGTTCTTTGATTCCAAAAAGGAAATTGTTTAGATTAGTAGAGGACCAGTACATCTGGACCTTGTAACGAAGCATTTCTCAAGTTTTTTTATAATCCGATTCAGTATGACTTATAATTATATGCTTCGTACGCCTTTTTATATACTACTTTCCAAATTCTTTAATGAATGAAAATCAATCTTCCAGGTCATGAAATAGTAGATGACCCCATCCATTTATGCTAATATTTGATGCTGACCACTTTTTGCTCCTGTTTATTTCTTGTGCGAAAATATTCACTTACACATAAAGTTCTGGTCTCAGGTAAGTTTTTATGACCAAGATTAGTTTTTGCTGGAAAATAGTAAATTTTCGTGCATTCTGCCACGACGGCCACCGTTTTTGTATGTTCTGCCGAGGGTATAAAAAACAAGAGCACATGGAAATTGTAGTCTTTTCTGCCGGGAATCAGTATAAGTAAACTTGATTACTTATATTTCGGACGTCCATCACCTTAATGGTTGAAAGATTTCTATCTCTTTCAAATTTTTTCACAACGTTTCAATTGCTTGAATCCGCAGTCGTCTTCTGGTGAATAATCACTATTCACCAGAAGACGATAGCATACTCCATTCCAGCGACTCGTCAGAGTTTCGCCGCTCGCTACACAAGAACTATAATGCACAGTCGAGCTCCAAAAAAGTGGTACATCGCCAGCGTTTTGCCAAAATGTGACTTATCGCGTAGTTGTCACTCTTTTGGAGCTCGACTGTGCATTATAATCTTTGTGTAGCAAACGGCGAAACTCTGGCGAGTCTCTGGCGATTGACTATGCATACGGCTAGAAGTGAACCTTCTGCCTTCTTCCATATGGGATTTCTAGTATTACGTCAAGCCGGTATAATGTTCAGATTTAGATTCCATCATTCCATTATCATGGCAACTCATTGTAAGTCTCTCGGTCTCCGGCTTCAGCAAAATGAAAAAGTCAAAGTTGGATGAGCCAAGGTCTTAGACGTTATCGAAGAAGACCCCATTCATTGGCTTATCCTTGTGTAGCTGAAGAAGTACCTGGTTTCCACAGCTTTCATGTGAGATTTTTGATAAACGGATTCCAATTAGGTGACAGTGAAATAATTTACCAGTTGCTGGCTTTTCGATGAGGTACTGCTATAAAACTCGAGGCTGAGTTGTGGTCTCTTATCTATTTATTGAACTGAATCAGTCCCTAATCTACACTTCAGGGGATGTGAACCTTCAACCATCATCTATGGACAAAACGATTCATTAACTTTTTACATTTTTCAGTTTGAAGAGTCAAGCAACGGAGAAATCCGAATCGGAAGAATCAGTGAAACACTACACGAAGGAAGAAATATCATGTCCTAGTTTAGTCGGAGATGACAACTATTCTGTGGATTATTATATTCCAGAAGCAGAGGAAGAACAGACTGTGTATGTTTTAATGAGCATTATATTTTCGTAACGATATATCGTTTTTTTTTCTCCTTTCTTCAGGCCATCGGATAAATTGCATGGTTTTACTGAAGAACCAGGAGTTTTTTATGCGATGCCAGCTGAAGGCGATTATGATGATATGGCTGAAATGGATGAAGACCAAGAAAATAATGGTAATAGAATCAATGCACTGCAATGCATTTGTATATGTTGTACTGTTTGAGTCAACATTAATTTCATACTAATTCAGGTTTTGAGAACTAGAACCCAGTAAACACAATATCATGTGTATGAAACGTTTCAACGGAATCCTAAATAGAATCATTCGAAACATTTTGAACGTTCGTTCTAGACATAAATCTGAAATATGTCACATATTACATTTCAATTGAAATGTATCCTAAACATTTTCAATGCACCTATGAAATGCTAGTAGAGATAAAACGTGTATGAAACGTTTCAAATGCACTTATAAAACGCCAGTAAAGATAAAATGTGTATGAAAAATTTCAAATGAACCCAAATTACGCAAACGTGGTGCCATCTGTCTTTGACTTTGCGAAGGTTTACTACGGTCATGCGCCATCGCTAAAACACCATCGTCGCCATCCAACAAGGATACTAGTCGCGTCATAAATCATTGTGCTTTTGTGAGGTTAAAATTTCACAATTTTGAATTTCCACCTTCCAAAGGCTTCAACCACATTATACCTCATGTATTAAACTGTGCTTCAACTGTGACGCTTGTGATTTCATTAGCGTATGAACTGAGCACTGTATCGCTCTATCCTGTGTTCTAATAAAGTGCGAAGTTGATAGAAATAAATAAGGTTTGTTTGGTTGAGCTGAGGATTTTGAGTTGAAATCTTGATATTTGCCTCTGAATGTCTAATAATGAATCCCCTATATCAGCAGGTATGTAATGTTTTTAGATCACAATTGATTATATATAATTTGGGTAAATATTTTGAAGATATTATATATATATATATATATATATATATAAGTAGAAAAGTTATTGGGTATAACCCTCATAATGTTGTGCAACCGTAGACACGTGTTTCGAGCTTAAGCTCGAAACACGTGTCTACGGTTGCACAACATTATGAGGGTTATACCCAATAACTTTTCTACTTATATATTCATATATTGCCCCTCGCTAAATCCATCATGATTTATATATATATATATATATATATATATATATATATATATATGATTTGATCTACGTCATCAACCAACTTTCTAGGTTAACGGCACCATGAAATGTATTTTTTGTTAAAAAAGTGAACAGAGTTCAATAACATACCTCAATAAGTATGCTATATTATATCAGCATATCTCTCTGTTTAGACACTTTCATTATTACATACATTAATGTATGATGACAATTGTCATCGGATTATAATGAAAAGTTGGTAAAGTGAATAGGTGATTGTTTTTACTTCACAGTATTTTTTCAGATGAAGCACGAAAGTGATTTCCCAATATGACCGATAGCAAATTGAAAAGAATACTATCATATGGTTTCGTCCCAATCTCAATGATGGATTTCTATCTACATTGTAATGTATACAATGTATACATGTGGCTAGAAAATACATTTTCAATTAATGTCTATTATAATTGTTTTATTCATTCATTCAGGAACAACAAAAGAAATATATGGTTCTGTAAAATAAATGATATTGACATATTCCGTTGCTACTGTTTATGAAAATTATTTGCAGAAATCCTGTATTTTGGTATCTACCTATGTACTCATCAGGAACCATGTAAAATATTTATTATGTGTTTCTTTTGAAATATTTCGGGAATGTATTCCATATGCAGTTATATTGTGTTTAATAAATGTTGCTTTCGGAACATTAGCAGTGAAACATATCTGAATGTATTCAAATACAATCATGTTATGTTATTCAAACGTTCCTTTCAAGACATTACGTGTGAAATATATCTGACAGTTGATTTTATTGAAAATATGAACAGGATGTTCATAAAGTCAGTTGTGGAATCATCTGCGACTGAAAGTTGGAATTTAGTCGCTGTTTTCCATCGTACAAGATAACCTCTCTTGGAAGGGATTCATGTTTTAAAGAGAAACATTCTCAATTGAAAAATGAATCAATACATGACTCCTCTGGATCAGATGTAGTTCAATGTCCAGCGTGGCTTTTGCCGGGGAAGTAGTTGTTTTCTGTTAGATATTACAAAAAAGTAACTTCAATTTTATCGTAGGGTTTTTCAATTTCCAGAGGAGTCATGTATTGATTAAATTTTCAATTGAGAATGTTTCTCTTTAAAATATCTGACAGTATTCATACACTGTTATGTTGTGATGTAATGATTATATATTTTCACGAACAGAAGCACTCTGTATGTTACTCAAAAGGTTGACATAGGTATCCAAATCATCTGCAAGACCTAAATAAGTATATCGGCAATGTCTGAAAAAATAATAAACTTTGTTTGTTGCTTCATATACCAAAATTTCAATACATTTCTTGAGGATTTGGAGGCCCATGTTTGGTTGAACCGAGAAAAATTTGATGTATAAGCTAATGTAAGTTAAAGCTTCCAGTGAATATAATTGAAAAATATGAAAAACCCAACTTTTTTAAATGAAGAGCTGTCTTTGAAAATCATTGAGTCTCACTTTTTACCTACCATAGTCTTTACTCTGACCATGACTAGGAATCCTTGTAGGGATGTTCAAAGTCAGTTTTTTTCCTTATTGGATTGTATTCCATGTACCATACATTGTTAATACATTTCTACAATAATCTAGATTCAATTCAAACTTCCATAAAAATTACTTTCTGGGAATCGTGATTTTTCCAAGGAGTAGGCTGTTGAGGTTGTACCAATTAGTTGGTATATGGACATTTCAAAAGAATGTTCTTGGCCGCCTTCATCTACAAAGAAATCAAAAATTTTACAACAATTAAAACTTCATCGGTACTAGAATCAAGATGGGCTATTTATCCAGCCATTTTACTAGCCAAATATGGTGAGTTTGGTGTATTGTATATCTGACATATTAGTACTAACACTATGATTGAAGATGATCTTAGTATTGCAAAAAATAAAGTTGAGAAAGCTGTATTTATTACAAGTGACTTGTCGTCACAACATGTTATGATGCATTTCTATCGAAACATTTCCTATCAAACGTTTCATACCTAAGTCATTTTTGGTGTCTGGTATATTTCACAAACATTTCCGAGTAAGAAGATGAAATGTTTCACTTGAGAAATAATTGGGGTACGAATTTTTTCAAACACATAATTTGGTTTACTGGCAATAGACCAGTTTCATATTTTCGAAACTATCATAGTTTAATCTTTGACTCAACATGAAATGGAAAATGTAGAAGTTAATATTTCAAGGATTACTATAACATATTATGGTAGGTGTTCATAAATTTTTTCAGAGTCTGCCCAGCAAGCACAGTTACATCACAGATATATCGTAGCGATATAACAATGTGACCTGCGATATCGCATTCTGTGTCACATAGACATCATTGCAATGTCGCAGATATGTTATTCTATCCCAATTAAGATTCTTCCATGCGACATCCCTGCGACAAGTTCTGTGCGATGTTACAAAAATGTACTTTGGATATGTAACTGCAATGTTTAAATGGTGATAAAACTGCCATGTGTTTTTGCGAGGTTTACGAGATGATTTCATTTTGACGTCGCAGGTATGTGAACATGTGACATCAACGGCGATGCACTTCAGTAATGTAGAGATTAGGTAATGCACAGAGAAATATATTTGTGAAAAATAAACCTTGGATGAAAAATCTATAATTAACAATTTATTTCCAATAAATATAACGTACTTAGGTGAAAAAGACAGGATGAGATGAAAAAAAATTCAAAAAACACAAGAAAATTAATTATATTCTCTCTAGACTAAATTTGACAAATTTATAATATATTTATTAAAGATATTATCATGTATATTTGTTTTTATCTCTAGACATTTTCTGTTTTCCATATCTGAGCATTTATATTCTTTTCACTTTTTTATAGCTGTCTTCATGTACCTCTAGTACAACATCTGAAAATGGAGGATACTATAAAAGTAATGAAATCACGCTGATCAAAGGATGCTGATGGAATGGAAATATCACCATTTGTATAATTTTACACATCAATGTTAGCTGAAACTTCCTAAGAAACACATTATGAGAAAGTTTCCGCTGCTATTTCTTCGTTAGAATCCGTGAACAAACGGCATCATAATATCAGTCGATTTAGAGACAAATGTGTATGGACTAACATAAAAACAAAAAATTATCAAGATGAAACCAAAGATGGTCGAAAAGTCTATAAAAATTTTGGATAAAAACAAATTTCGAGATTATGATACACCAGCATTTCAAGAACTCGCTAATATTATAAAAGAATCTAAAGAAAAATCGGGCTTTTTAAAAAAATTCAGGACAAGGGAAAATAATAACTGGATAACACAAAATATTCTAAACAAAATGAAAATTCGGGACAATTATTATAAAAGATTGAAAAAAGATCCTAATAATAGCGAATTGAAAGATACGTATAAAAAATTAAAAAATGAAATAAATACTTGTTGCAAAAATTCAAAAAAAGATAAGTTAAATAAACAATTTGAAAGTGCTGGGTAAAACCCTAAAAAAATATTGGAAGTGATTAATAATAACATTGGAACTAATAAGAAAAAAATGCAAATACCAATCAACCAAATTATGAGTAAGACCGGTGTACTACTGAATAATGCAAATGAGGAGTAATGAATTCATTTATTACTTATATTTCGGACGTCCATCATCTTAATGGTTGAAAGATTTCTATCTCTTTCAAATTTTTTCACAACGTTTCAATTGCTTGAATCCGCAATCGTCTTCTGGTGAATAGTGACAAAATTAGATGCTACGCGACCTTTTATAGGTCTATAATTATAGTGTAATTAAGCGCGGTCTTGTGGCGCGCGTGGTTTCGCGCTTTTTTCGCGGCTCTAATCACCCAAACTCCAGCAATGTCTATTTGCAACAACCAGGAGTAATTGGAGGCGGAAATTAACCACATCAAAAAGGACCTACGCCGAAACGGATACTCCGAGAAGCTCATAGGAGAAGTTCAGAAACAACTCGAAAAGACCAAGACAACCGAAGAAAGACCACAAAACCCCGTTCTCATTCTTCCCTATATCAGGGGCATCTCCGAGAAGATCAGAAGGATCGGTAATAAATACAACATCAAGAGTTGCTTTCAATCCGGCAGTACCTTACGAAGCTTCCTCACCAAGACGAAACCAGAGAACACAACAGAATCCAGTAAAAACTGTATTTACAAAGTCCCATGTGAATGTGGAGATTCCTATATCGGAGAGACCAAGAGGCCATTATCAGTAAGAATAGCCGAACACAAAAAGTGGACTCAACGAGGGGAAACATCAAAATCGGGAATTGCTGACCACGCCTGGACAAAACACCACCGAATTCTCTGGGACGAAGCTAGTGTTCTTCATAGAGAGGAAATTTATGGAAACCACCTACATAGAAGCCAATGGTGCCTTCAGTCAACCAAGCGTGGAAATTAAAAACGTATGGAAACCGCTCATGGACCGTTTTGGAGGGAAAAAAGCGCGAAACCACGCGCGCCACAAGACCGCGCGTAATTACACTTTAATTATAGACCTATAAAAGGTCGCATAGCATCTGATTTTGTCACTATTCACCAGAAGACGATTGCGGATTCAAGCAATTGAAACGTTGTGAAAAAATTTGAAAGAGATAGAAATCTTTCAACCATTAATATGATGGACGTCCGAAATATAAGTAATCAAGTTACTACATCTTCTAAAACATTCAAACTAATGAATTCATTAACTTCTTCACAGAAATTGGTTTACCATTATCTAAACAATTCAAAACTGTATTGAAAAATTTGTCACCATATAAAAAGTCAATTTTTTTGAAGCCAGTTTCAGATGAAGAAATTAATAAAATAATTATGACTCTCAAATCGCATACAGCACCTGGTGAAGATCAAATTACTTCAAACAATTTAAAAGATATTGTTGATCTAGTAAGCTTACCTTTATCCTTAATTATTATTAATTGTATAGAAAATGGTACTATTCCAGACTATTTGAAGAGAACAATTTTGAAACCTATTTATAAAGGAGGTGACAGAAGAAACATTTCAAATTATCGTCCAATTGCACTTTTGAATGTGTTTGCTAAAATTTTTGAAAAAGTGTTGAAAATCCAATTAGTTGATTTCATCATTGCTAATATTGGTTTTGATAAATTTCAATATGCATTCCAACAACATTCCAATACCCAAGCAGCAGTTACTGACTTTATAAGTAGTATTCATGAAACTTTAGATTCAAGTAATTATGGTGTTGCAATATTCATTGATCTTAAAAAAGCCTTTGACACTGTCAATCATACAATTCTATTAGACATCTTAAATAACCTGGGTATAAGGGAACATGCATTGAATATATTTCAAAATTATTTCCGAAATCGTGTACAATATGCACTTATTGACCAATATAAAAGTTACGAAAAAGTATCAACATTTGGAGTTCCGCAGGGTTCTGTTTTGGCACCAATTCTTTATTTGATTTATGTTAATAGCATTATGAATATCAACCTAATTGGTACGCATTTTTCTTTTGCTGATGATACTGTACTCTATCTCAAATCTAAAAATGTTCAAACCTTAAAAACAAATTTGGAAAAAGATATTAAAACAATTGAAATATGGTTGAATGAACTTAATTTTACTATTAATTCAGAAAAAAACTGTCTATATGATATTTAAACAAAAGAATATGGAAAATTTCAAATTAAACATTATAATTAAAAACAGAACTATTGCTGAAGTTGAGAAACACAAGTATTTGGGTCTGATTATTGACAAAAATTTTAATTTTGTGAGTCATATAGAGAAAATAAAAAATTCTATTATTCCTCTGATAGGAGCTATCAGAAGAATACAATTTCTAAGGAAAAATATTCAATTGTTAATATACAACGCACATATTATCTCTCGAATCAGATATATGATCACAGTGTGGTCATCATGCAGTCAAAAACAAAAAGAAATTATTTATAGATTGATGAATAGCAATAAAAGTAATATTTGGTCAACCTTGGGATACACCATCTTCAGATTTGTACAAAAACACCAATAATATGACATTGAAACAACTTATTAAATATGAAAAAGCTAAATTTGCATTCAAATTAACCAAAAATATTCAAAAGAGTAATACAATTCAGAAAAATTCCAAATTACATAGTCATAATACTCGGATTTTGAACCACTTTCACTTGGATAATATCCATTCCAACAAAGGAAAAGCAAATCCAATTTTCAGCTCTATAGAAACATTTAATAAATTACCAGAACAAATAAAAAATTCAAAAACGATAATTTCATTTTCCAAAAATTTAAAAGAAATGTTACTATTGAAATGATGTTCATAAGAATACTACAAAACTTTATGAATTATTTGTGATATTAGATAATGTATTAGAATTAGATTACTTTATTTCATCATTGATGTACATTCAAACTTCCTCATACCAGAACTTGTTCTGACTGGAAGTTATTTATATAATAAAAAAAATAAAAAACATGAACGGTTATATTAAAAATGCCAGATTTTTCCAGGATCATCCGTCTTTTATGACAATAAGAGGAAGATGGTTTCAAGAGAAAAATTATAGGTACTTCCTGTTATCCTGAGATCAATATTCCTAGAAGTTATCTTCTCAGCTTCACAGGAGATTGACTATAACTATAATCACTAACGGAAATAGTTGGAAACATAGAAAAGAGTTCTGTTTCAAATTTTCGAATTTCCAAAATACATACGAATGACAGAGATGGATAACCACATTAGCAGCATTTGGCGTTTTATTTAGACAAGTGCCGGTAACATCGGAGATTCGGAGCTACTCCAGAGCACAAAGATTAGACAGAGACGCGTTCTTTTAATTAATGATTGGATTAAAGCCCCGTTAATTGCTACGGGTGCTACTGCTACTGTAAATTATTATGGACATACTAAAAGATCTATTAAAGTACGCTATAAAGCACTTTAGCACATCTTAAATACGGAATACATAAAAATCAGCAGTCGCGATCATGTTTTGCAACAAAACCATTCCATAGACTTTAGTTCATTAAGATTATTTAGACAATTTAACAACAACAGGCATCTAGATGCCTATGAAAGTTTAGAAATAAGTAAACATAATAAAATTATGAATAACGATACCTAATACTTAATTGTTTAGTGTATAGCTTGATAAAATAATTAATGTTTGTTATCACATGATGTTCATAATTAGCATATCCATTTAATTCAACTTTTACGCAGGTATCTAGCAGAGATATCTAATGGGTATAAATAAGGACAATTCTGTATGTAAATCTAGTTTAATCTTCCTCTTGAAGATGATCACTTGGTGATTGAAACACGTGTCGAGGTGTTAAAATAACAGTTTGGTGTCGGGATATAACTCCAGTATATACTTGTCATAGAATTAACTTTTGTAAAATGAGAAATACTATCCGGAGGTGTAGCTTTCCAAATTCCAAATTCCAAATTTGATTTTTTTTTTACAGAAGTAACATCGGACGACTCTAGAACGAGACGAACCGCCTCAACAGAAAACGAAAGAGAAAGAGGAGAAGAAATGGAAGATGACGTTGAAGGAGACACTGATAGGCATGTTGAGGAAGTCTCTGGAAGGCCTCAAGATACAAATGTTGAAGAATCAGGAAGTGCCGTTGATCACGCGGTAGAAGCCTATGTATCCGTTGATACGATACAAGAGACACCCAGAAAAATAGTGTCTGATGACTTTGAAGATGAAAAAACGCTTCTTGAGGATCTTCAGAGACTGAAGGTGGGTCTCAATTACTGTTGAATGGAATGTCTCGTTAATTCATTCGTAAATCAATATTTATATATTATCTACAAGGATTATAAACAAATATTTTCAAAAGTGAAACCTACTTGTGATTTTCTTATTCTGTCAGGTGACATCAATATAGATTTCTTGACACCAAATAGAGGCTTTGACTTATGCGTACATGTATTTTTTAACTCTGTTGGTCTTCATCAAGTAGCTGATCAACCCACTCATTTCACCCCCGAAGTGAAACTTTGATAGACATATCTTTGTATCAGTCTTGTGTAAAAGTGGTAGATGTAAAGGGTCGTGGACTATCATATCACTTGGCAGTCTCTTGTAGTACGAAGTCATTGGTATCAGAAAGTTAAATTCATAACATATCGTTATTTCTCAAAATTTCATTTGGATGACTCTGATTTTGATTCGAATAATATCAACTGGGACTTCATATATTCACTTAACGATATTGATGATATGATTTCATACTTGAATGAGACTTTCATGCTACTTTTCTCCACACATACCCCTATGGTAAAGAAAAAAGTAAATCAACCACCTGCGCCTTTCTATAATATAAAAATAATGATTTCACTTAGGAAAAAGGAAAAAAGCCCTTGACAAATATAAAAAAATCAAGCCGCTGCGAATTGGGATGGTTATACAGAAATGAGAAACAATGTAACAGGTGCAATTTGTGGAGAGAAGAAAGCATATCTTGATTTCGTACTCAGAAAAAAAAACTCAAAAAATACTTGGAATACACATAGTTCTTTATATGTTCTTAGGAAAAAAACTAGAACAGAAATTCCTCCCAAACTCAAAAATGTCAATGACATCATTTGCCATTTTAATTCCACCCCTATTGCCTAAAAATCTTTAAATCAGTTGGCATCGCTAGACCGATACGAAGAACTTAATTTAGTCGATAGTGAGTTTCATTTCAACACCATTGACGAAGAATCTGTTAGAAAATCCATTCACCTGATAAAGAGCAACGTGGTCGGTAATGATAATATCTCGCTAAGAATGCTTTTCTTGATTGAAAATCAGTTGATGAAACATTAAACTTTTATCTTCAACAAAATAATATCATCTGCTCCATACCCAGCTGCTTGGAAGAATGTTATAGTTATTCCTCCTCCTAAATGCGATCAGCCCAAATCTCTCTCGGATCTCCGACCAATAAGTATCCTTCCAACTCTATCTAAGGCATTTGAATCGATCCTCAAAAACCAATTAAATGAATATGTCTATAAACATAACATTATAACTTCGTGCCAGTCAGGTTTCCGCAGCCATCATAGCACAACCACTGCTCTGATGTCAATCACTGACGATATCTTCAAGGCCACGGAGTCAGTAAAAATAACATGCCTACGCTCTTGGATTATAGCAAGGCATTCGACACCTCAGATCAGGATACTTTCTGTAAAAAAAACTTAAATATTATGGATCCTCCCGAAATGCAGTTTCATTGATATCAAACTACCTTAGAAATCGCAGTCATAAAGTCATTTTGGAAGACCAGGTGTCGGACGATATGCTTGTAATCCAAGGAGTACCTCAGGGTTCCATTTTGGGGCCACTCTTTTTTTCTTTATATATATCCGATTTCCATACTTTCGTAAAATAATGTACTATCCATCATTACGATACGCAGTTGTACCTTTCTTCTGATATCGAATTATTGGATTCCTTTGAAACTTTCATCAACAAAGATCTTGAAGCTATCTTTAATATCCCAGTAGCGCACAACCTCAAACTAAATGCCAGCAAGTCGACAGTGATGATATTCGGACCAAATGAAGTGAGACGAACCATAGTAAATCAACTTGAAATCAAAGTAGGTGACACAGATCTAGAATTTACAAATAATAACAAAATTTAGGCCTCTGGCTAGATCCCGGACTCCGGTTCACAAAACATGTGAGTTCCTTAACTAAATCTTCCTTCACTGTTCTGAGACAACTGTATCCTAACCATGACTTGATGTCTACTAAACTTAAGATACAACTTTGTGAATCGCTAATTGTTTCCAATTTTTTTAACTGTGATTCAATATATGGACCCGCACCATTCCAATCTGACTTCGTACGTTTGCAAAAGATTCAGAATAGTTGTCTACGTCTTGCCTATGGAATACGAAAGTTCGATCACATATCTCACAAAATGTAAGAGTCAGGTTGGCTAACTACATTTATTGACTCTCGTTCATAAAGTTGCAAAAATCCAACAACCAGAGTATCTTCTCAATAAACTTATTACTTTCTTTAGCATCAACAATTCATCTACACGAAACAGATCAACTCTAGTGGTACCAAAATATGAAACAACTTTATTTAAGAAATTGTTGAAAAAGTCCGAAGTGGAGTGGATAGTTTTTATGTAAGAATAAATCTCGAAGTCATCTCCACAAATGTTTATTTAAGTTTATCAAAAAGTTTGGTTTCCCGAACAGGCGAAACATGTTTCGGGTTCAGACAAACCCATCTTCAGTCGAAGAAAGAATCTACAATAATTAAAAATTGTTACAAATTGAAGTGAAATAAAATTGTCGAAATTTAACAAAATGGTGTATGGTAATACTTACATTTAAGTTATACGAGTTGGAGATAGATTGAAAAATTAAAAAAAATATGTTCGTAAACCAATTTACATCGGCTACGCCAGCGGAATACTAATTAAGGAGAGAATTTCCACTCCTTGAGGCCCAAACGCCAAGAAAATATGAAATTGACAATGAAAAAACCCACCATCTTTCTTGATTTGTTTTACAGACGCGTGAGAAAGAAATCTGATTGGTTGGGTAAAAATACAATGTGAATGATTGAAGATCTAGCGCCATCTATCGACTAAAAGTTTTACTAGTTAGAAAGGTAAGGAGGTAACTATTTTACACTTAGACATATGTGACAACGACCTCTATGGGACGAAAGCTTAAAGAATATGAAGTATAATTTGTGGTATCTGGTAAGGATATACACCACTGTCAGTCAAGCAAATCTGAATATATTATTGTAACAGTCTGGAAGGTTAATGAATTGAAAAAAGGGATGCAATCGAAGTTAATTTGTTCATTTAAGGATATAAAAGAATTATTGTTTATTAAAGAATTGATTTCGAAAATTTCTAAAATATTCATTAAGCAGCCTTTCTTTACATGGTGGAGGACCTTTAAATTATCGTCAATATCGAAAAAATGTTGGGAATTAATAATATATGATTAGCGAAAGAACTTATTGAATTAATTTCTTCAAAGGGGGAGTTTTGGAATTTTTCTTTATATTTATCTATGATTTTTTTGTGTTCTTTAACCCTAGTTATAATTTTTCTCCCGCTTTGTCCAATATATTTGGCATTTCAATGATGTTGTGAACAAGATAATTCATATATAACTGATTTCTCGAAATTTAAGAGGTCTTTTTCAGACAAGGCATGCATTGAATATAATCGTCGATCTGAGGAAATTAGATCCCACACGACAGTGAATTTTTTCTACGCCCATGTCTGTAAACGTCAAAAATCGCACTGTCAACATTCCTTGTAAATGACATATAACAATAACATGCACGTAATGATATCTCATAACATACACGTGCGTTTTGAGAAGAAAACTTAAACTTAAATTTTTTAATTACGTAAGACTTTATTTGGTATATTTACACAAATTTAGTCAATTAAGGGCCAGTTTCACAGGTTCCAGTTAGAGACCAGATCAATTAAGTAACGGTTAGACTGCGAACCTGTCAACGCCATTGAAAGTATTTCATTCACCGTCTATACTTTCAGTTAGTTATCTGAAGGTTAACTGGGACCTGTGAAACTGGCTCTAAAAAACATAAAAACTTTTAGCATTTGCGAGATATATTTAGGATTGAAAGAGTTATGCCCCTAAATGTAGACAGCACGTTATGCAATTTCTTTAAAAGTAGGACACGTTTTCTTAAGTAGTATGCTATGAAAATAAATGTCATGTCATTTATATTGTCAATTTCTTGAACAAAATATAATTGTATCCGAACATTTTCTCAACTTTATCTACGAATATGTCTGATTGTAGTGAAAGTGATGAAATTATGAGCACTCCACCGAAGATTTTAGAAAAAGCTCAAGCTGCCACACATAATTTGTTACCGCTAAAATCCAAAGAATGGTACGAAATAACCTATCAAAAATTTATGGATTGGCGACACAAGCATAACGTTAAAATGAATGGGCGTAGAAAAAGTATAGTACGTTACACGAGTTGTAAGCCCATTACGCACTCATGAAATTTATGCACTCGCCGATGCGCGGTTTCGTGCATAAACTTTTTCATTTCGTGCGTAATGGGTTACTTACAACTCTTGTTACGTAATATACTATTTCGTATCTGTTGCGGGATTAAGCGGGTACTAGGGTTATTGCGTTATTTGCAGCAAGTTCTATATCAGAATCCACACTTTCATAGTCGGAACTCAGTCGATACAATTATACTAAACTGAAGTGAACGCGTCATAATTGGCAGTTCGCTAAATAAATCAACAATGGGCGCAACGCTTGCTTGTTACATGATTCTAATATCATTAATTTCAGGAATACTGACTAATTTTGAGTAAATAATTAATATTGTTGGTAGTAGGTAAAATAATGTACTATATTCATATCGTAAATTCATATTACGATACTCAATGGGTAAAGGACCCCGCAAACACCTTATGGGATTTGGGTCCCGGTGGATTTTTTTGAATTTTTGGTATGATGTAGTCCATGTTATTCTCAACCAATGTTACCATTGCGCCAACTCAAAAAAATGAACAGTTTTGCTGCTAGGGGGCGTTGAAATCACCCCTAGCGCAGATTAGACTATTTATTTTTGAACCCGGTAACAATATGTTCACTTGTTTCATTGTTGCTAACGTTGCACAATATTGTGTTGTTTTATAAAAAAAATCTTACTCCCCTCCTTCTTCTCCCCAACTCCTATTACGTAACGAAAAAGAAAATATTTCTTGGGTGCTTTTAAATGTATCGTCGAACGTTTAAATATGCCTTAATAAGGGAAATAGCAGTTTTGTATGATTATCCCCCCTCCCTCCGAAAGACACAAAATGAAAAAAATTCTGTGGAATTTTCTGAATTTTAAATATGATGCAGTTCAAGTTATTTTGAATCGAAAATAATTGGGTGACAAACCCCGAAAATGAATAGTTTTGATGCTAGGGGGCGTTGAAATCTCATTTTGCTCAGAATAGACTGAAACAATTTCTCTACGTATTGTAGTTTAGATTATGCTGAACAATTGTGTGATTTCTTATAAAAAAAAATCTGAAACCTTCCCCTTACCCCCAACCCATATTTTAAAACACAAAGAAAAATTATTCTCGACTACTTGTAAATGCTTTATCAAAATAAATGTTTTATCAAAATAAATGTTTTATCAAAATAAATATTTTAATCAGTTCAAATGAAGGAATTCGTACAGTTGTTTAATTTAATCCCTCCCCTCTTCCTTTGAATCCACCAATATTTTTTTGAATGGAGGAAAATGTGAAATTGAGCCACTGTACAGTTTCCCTAATTTTAGCTGATTTAAACATTTATTTTGATAAAACATTTACAATAAATATCGTGTTTTAAAATAGAGGTTGGGGGTAAGGGGGAAGTTTCAGATTTTTTTTTATAAGAAATCACACAATTGTTCAGCATAATCTAAATTACAATACGTAGAGAAATTGTTTCAGCCTATATTAATAAATAGTCTATTCTGAGCAAAATGAGATTTCAACGTCCCCTAGCATCAAAACTATTCATTTTCGGGGTTTGTCACCCAATTATTTTCGACTCAAAATAACTTGAAAATTCAGAAAAATCCACCGAAACTTTTTCATTTTGTGTCTTTCGGGGGAGGGGGGATAATCATACAAAACTGCTATTTCCCTTATTAAGGCATATTTAAACGTTCGATGATACATTTAAAAGCACCCAAGAAATATTTTCTTTTTCGTTACGTAATAGGAGTTGGGGGAAGAAGGAGGGGGGGAAGAAGGAGGGGGGTAAGATTTTTTTTATAAAACATCACAATATTGTGCAACGTTAGCATTAATGAAACAAGTGAACATAGTGTTACCGGATTCAAAAATAAAGAGTCTAATCTGCGCTGCCCCCTAGCAGCAAAACTGTTTTTTTTTTTGGGTTGGCGCAATGGTAACATTGGTTGAGAATAACATGGTACATCATACCAAAAATTCAAAAAAATCCACCAGGACCCAAATCCCATAAGGTGTTTGCATGGTCCTTTCCCATCTCATTTCGTAATATGAATTTTTACGACACTTATATCCTAAATATCTATGAAAAAACGATTAAAAATAAATTTTCTCATTACAACATAAGAAACTTTACCACAGTCGGCAAAGACGATTTTATAGGTTCAACAAATTTTCTGATTTTGGATTGTATTTAATTATCTTCTTTTCTTGTTACTCACATGTGACATCATTTATGTACTGCCTCTTCATTTGTGTGTTGGGTCAAGTTGAAAATCAGCTTAAGCTGAACAATTATTATAATTTTTTTCCTTGAATATACCATTGTTGAACTGTGTTATTATGATGAATAAAGACCATTCATTATTATTATTTATTATAAACAAAATTTTTCTGAAAAGAATAACCAGAAACTAATAGACAGTTACGTAAAATTGCTAAAATATCTGTAAAAAAACACATTATTTCCTTACGGAATTGACATCCTGCTATCAATCTTTGTTTAATAATTTATGATTTTACTATGGTTTCATCATTATTGTAAGTGTTTACTCTGTTTATCAGTCATTATGGTATATTTGCTTGAATTGCTATTGTTAATCATTTTTATTATTATTATATGTACAACTTCCTCATACCAGAACTAGTTCTGTCTGGAAGGTATTCACTCAATAAATAAATAAATAAGATTTCAACAATTTGTATTCTTCAAATCTCAGCTGAATAATTGAATTAGAAGATACGTACACAAAGAACAGTCGTTGGTGATTCCGAAGTTTAGTTTAAAATATCATATGCTGAAAATATATAATAATTCAGTGTATTCCTTAGTGAAAGCATGTACACTATCAATCAGTTTTTAAATTGTGGGGTGTTTAATTCTTGATCTCATCGGAAATCTATTGAAATATCAAAATATCTATTTATCATATAATTTGATTGAACTTTTTCATTCGCAATATTAAGGGCCAGTTTCACAAGTTCCAGTTGAGCTCCACATCAATTAACTAGTGGTTAGAATGTGAACACAATTTATAGAATGTCATTCACCATCTAAAATATCAGTTAGTTATCTGGAGTTTAACTGGAACCTGTCAAACTGGCTCAAAGACTTTTTGAAAGTTTCTATTGTATAGGGTTCTCCTAACGAACATTTTTCTGTAATTATTTTTAGAGTTGACTTGTTGGTGTATCATATGGAAGACGATACAAGACTTTCAAGACTTTCCTGTTTGAAGTGGAAATTTTGAGGAATTATTTTTGGAACATGATAGGAGAATGTAGAAACATATCTGTAGTATTTGGATTTAGTTCGGGAAATCTTCACATATACATTTTTGAATTTACAATCCCACGCCACCCTTAAAATTTCAATATCAATTCTGAAAGACTTTGTTCTAGCATTAACAAATTTAATTGCCATATGTTCACCTAATGTGGAAATGATCTACTCCCCTTGGCAGTGTTGGATTTTTCAACCCTCACATTTTAGATTTTTGAGCACTCACACTCAAACACAAGTGGTTTTTGATGTGATGAAACTAGCTGACTATAGTGCTAAAGTCATCTGATTTTCACATTTACAGTCAACATCATCTTACTGAAATTTTCCAACTATTGTAACTGTTATATAGGACAACATCAATTTATGTTGCTTTGAATTCATGAAGCTTGATATATATTTTATTTTCGATTTGAGGCTTTGCAACAAGAAATTGCGGGAGAAACCGACGAGGAAGTTGAAAAATACAAATGTAAATTAATTGAAGAAATGCCCCTGACGGAATCTCAACAGGAAGCAATTAAAGAATTTCAAGATGTTGAAAAAGATAAGAAGCCAGAAGAAGAAGTAGGAAAACCAGAAGAAACTGAAGAAGACGAAAAGGACAAGGTACGGGTTTTTCTTATACCGACTGTTTCATTTTTCCGCCATAACACCTATGATACGACATGTATAAATCTACTCGTAAATAGGAAAATAGACTCATTAGTATCGGTTTTTACAGTCGAAATGATTTTGAGGGGTAATGTTTCTTATTATTTTTTATTGATATTTCTTTATTGATTTATGTAGTAATACATTCTTGTCAGTTTATCGTGGATGACAAAGTCAATCCGAAAATTGAAGTAAATGTCAGTGTAAGTGCTCTAGACTTCAAAATGTTTTTCTGATTTCCATGAATAGCCCAGTAACCTAGTACATCCTAAGTTGCATTAAATGGTGGTAGTGGGATTCTTTTTTTTTCTTGTATGGGATGTGACTGAGGTGACAAATCCAAGTTTTCGACGTTGGCAGCCCCCCGGATCACGTTTGAAAATCCCAAAAACTGTTAAATTTTTGCACTTTTTTTAGTTTTGTCCCATTTTGACCATGAATGGGCATGTTTTTGACAAAAAAACCCTCTATACATTCACAAACAAAAATAAATTTACTTCGACATGGTATCAAAATGGACTTAGTTTTCGAGGTACAGCTTGTCAAAATTTGACAAATTTTCCAAATGTGAAAATTTTAAGATAATTTCCATGCTTCTTCATTATGTCACATTATTGGGAAAAATCAATAAAATTCATATTTACTTTTATTTGGGAAACACAATGACATTCAAATCCACTTTCAATAAAAATATTTATTTCTCTCGAATCCGAGGCATATCAGGAAGTATCCAATAAGAATTGCTGAGACTGCTATCAGCATAATTCTGATTATCGACCTTTTACGATGGGAGAGTTTTTTTGAAGAAGTTAGTTGCTATCTGGTCTCCTCAAGGTGTGACACACCACCGGCATAGAAAATGACTAGATTATTTTTGTAAGTACCATTTTTATTGTTTTATTTAAATGATTTAATTAGATGTGTTGAATTTACCCAACTGTTTTAATCATTCACTACCTTACCTAATGAACTGGGCTTATTACTTCACAGTACATAATTTTAAGTGAAACCCCCATATAAGGGAGTTGGTAATTAATTCAAAAGCCCCATGGCCTGGGGCGTGACAATATTGTCTGTATATCTTCAACAATCTGTCTGATGTGAGTCAGTGGAGTGAACTTTTATTCAATTGAACATTTTGAAGGTGGATGGGGGAGGAGTGGTGAGGTTTTGTGGAGGGGTGGGACGTCAATGTTTCCTTCTCTTCGACGGACCAGGCCCAAGCAAATCCGCCAATTCGCCCCCTTCTTTATCGTGGATCTCCTGAAATGGGACGAATTGATTTTTCGAATATCCCAAGGTGAAAACCTTGTTAGGGAGTCTTATTATAAATGGCATACACGTGTTGGTAAATATGAATTGATAGAAATAACGGGTCTATAAGGTTTGGGTGAATAATAATTAGAAATAATCGTAACTTTCAGCAATAATAACAGTGTAAGAATACCTGATGTAGTTCCTCGACAACAGTATCTCCAGCGAGTTGGTTGACTGAATGGGCGAGCAGCCTATCCATCTCGTCATTGTCGTCGAGCACGTCCAAATCAAGAATGTTGACATAGTCGTCTACCATTATTTCAGGCAGGTTTTCGCAAGACTGGCCATTGCAGGATTCGCAGACGACTGAGCACTTCAAACCTGCAGCTGCAAGCATTTCGGCAACCCTTCCTGCAACTGCAGGAAATCATGTTCAGCAGGTTCAAGGAGGGCTACTTCCCGTGACATCATCTTCGGGAAAAGGCCACGGGTTGTAACAACCCATCCACATCCGAGCGGATTCTTTCTATAACCCAGCCACTGCTGCACCTGGTAATATGTGCGAAATGAATGAAGCTTCGCAGCAACTTGCTTGGGAGGAAGTCTGGCTAGGTTGAAACTGATCTTGGCTGCAGCCTTTGTGAAGAGCTGGTAGCGCAGGTCATTGATGGTTTGACTGAACCTCTCCCCACCGTACAGCTCGATGATGATTTTCTCCCCGGCTTCAGCTACTTGGGCAGGTGTCGCAGCTGGATTAGAAAACACTGCAGCTTCCTTTTTGAGGTGTACATGTGTCCTTAATATCTGAAACAACTTGAGTTTTCCTTGGCCGAAGAAGCACGAGTTGGAATCACAGCCATTGAATTCATTAGGTATCGTCATTCCTATATCTGTAAGTCTCCTTCCCCTCCCATTCACAATATTAAAATGAATACATTTTTCCTCCACTGCCTCATATAATACAGGTAACTGAAGACTTAAACATAACATTAGCTTAAAATTTTCCATTATGGAAAATCTGTCAAACTTTGGAAAGCTGTATCTGAGCTACCAAATCCATTGTCATGTCATATTATATAAAATTCATTCTAGTTTCGTATTCATGAGTTTTTATCAAAAACATGCCTCTTCATTGTCAAAATGGAACAAAACCAAAAAAAGTGTAAAAATTTAACAGTTTTTGGGATTTTCAAAAGTGATCCGGGGGGCTGCCGAGGTCAAAAACTTGGGTTTGTCACCTCAGTCACATCCCATACAAGAAAAAAAGGAAACCTGCTACCACCATTTGATGCAACTTAGGTCTATGCTTTTCATGACAAGGTTACTGGATTAGAAATGAAATGAATGCTATTCTGTGAAGTTTTGAGAAAATCGTGAGAACTACAAGTTATATTATTAATTCTTAAGGTGAGATAAAAATCTTTATATGATCTCACATCAAAAGTTACATATTTTCCTCAAACGCTGTTTGATATGAAACAGAAACTTTTTTCTGAAAAAGCAAAAGAAATTTTTTGAATAATTTTATTTTCAGGAAAATACGATGGTGATGATGCTCAAAGTAGAATGCACTGAATACATTTATATTAGTTAGTCATTTAGGAGACAATTCTTAATTTTCTTTTAATTTTATTATTTCAGAGAGTCCCTGAAGATGTCTACATAAACATAGTTCCAGGCATAGGGCCTACAGTTCCCGATCACTTGGTCGATGCAGTTTGTGAGTACATGAAGAGCGTTTCTGCAATTCAGCATGGAATGGTGATGCCTAGGAACATTAGACACTACAATTGTCCCCCACTGGAGCTGTTGGAATACTGAATATCATGTAATTGATTATGAAATATATATTTATCAATATTTAGTTCTGGTTTTTTGAGTTTTGTTCATGGTAAATCAAACATTCCACAAGGAATGTCGATGGTATGATAAATACAGGGTCTTTCACGACGAGCGTTCGTTAGGAATATATGGAGAACGATTCAAAATCAAATCTTGATATTTTGTGGTAGTGGGTTTTACAAAATGGCCTTCTCAACTAAAATATTTTCAACTTCCAGTCTCCTTCCGTTATACCGGAAGTTGAGAGCAACTTCCTTATTTTAAATGGAACACCCTGTATTTCATTACGTTTTTGATTTTCTCAGCCCATTTTAGGCCCACTTTGTATAACAATGCCTACACCCAAAGTTAGTTTTCGAGATATTGATTTTTTTCTGAAAAATTTGACAGTTACAGCACCACTCCGAAAAAATCATAATTCATAGACAGTAACAGTTGAACATGTGAAATTTCACAGAATCACACCTTAAGCATCAAGTCATGAACGGGTCCATCGAATTTTCGAAAATTATTTACAGGTTGGTCGAAATTTCCACCTAAAACATAACAAATGGAAACCATACACTATTCTATTATTTTTGGATAGTACGAAAAAAAAAGATATCAAATTCATGAAGAATGTCCTATGCCTAAAATACATCCCTGGCAAGATATATCCGATTTTGGGAAATATTTGAAATGTAATAATGACTTGAGTATAACTCTATTTATTCTTTTTTCCAATCTCGACATAGATGACAAAAGTATATTATTACAAAGGTATCATGGCAATGGTAATTCTTGTTCCGCAATCTAACTAGTACATACAAAGTGAAAACTAATATCAAGTCAAATGACATGTCAGTCAGTTGGTCGTTAATAAAGAAAGAGCCATCTGCTATAATACAGGGTAGGTCAAAAATTGCGACAATCTAACATATTCTTCCAATCTTTATAATCGGTCCCATTTCCCATGAGTAAAATCCCTATTGGGATTCTTTTCTCATGAAAAACAGATTTTCTCTGAATGTTTTGACTTTTTTACAACACACTAACACAGTTATTATTTTTAAAATGTTTGTTATTTATACTACATGTTTTTGACAATAGCTACACAAAACAGCCTTTTTGAGTCAATAAATCCGTTTTGGAGCCAAAACTACTTGAGGAAGACTCATAGTATGATTAGCTTTAGACAGTTACGATCTCATTTTATACGGGGGCGTTATTAAAATTGATATTCTATAGAAGATATCCAATCTTATCCGTTATTTCTGTAGTATGTTATTCACTCGAAAATAACATTTGTGCATTAGCTATTAATCTTGTGTTTACACTACACTATGGGCTTCTGCAAAAAGGGGTCATGATTACTATTTATAGATATTCACAGAATCGCTACGAGGTGTAGAGTACGATTTATATGGATCTGGACACCGAATTTTCATCAAGAAATAAGATTGTACTTATAATATATCTTCTATAGAATATCATTTTCAATTTATATTTCAAAAACCATAGACACACGAAATTGATGAAACTTACCCGAGTGTAGGGTAATTCACTTCGAAGTATAACTGAAGAATATGATTCAAATTGGCACATCCTTTCAAAAATAATTAACAAACATCATTATATTACGTACAAAACCGATTTCAACTAATATTTGTAAATTATCAATTCAATTTATTTTCCCAAGAAACATACAGTTTAAAATCTACATAAAATCATGAAATCAGAATAAGAATGGAAATAATGGAGTAAGTACTTCTTTAAATTATTTTCGAATAGCAATTTACCATTTGTTTTTAATCAATTTGGAACTTCATGTAAAATTTCACACCATCAAAATAAAAAGATTTCTTTCCAATATTTGTTTCAATTTTGTTAACAAATAAATTTTGGGCTTGTCGGGTCAAGTGATTGTGTTAGTCATTATTAATTTCGAAAATAAAAGTGGAATGTTTCATGTTATTCTTAACAAGATGAATGAATGTGCAAATTTTCAATTTGTATAGGAAATGTATATCCAGTAGCTTTCTTGGTTTGTATAAGTTTACAGTTAGTTCTCGATAATCAAGTTTAAAAATACATTTAATAATTTTATTTTGTAATGATTTCGAAGGTTGAGGCAAATAGGTCGAAGCAGTGCCCCAAACTGAAATCAAATATTAAAATTTAGAGTATGCCAACGAAAAATATATGGACTTCAGATAGTTGAGAGGAAGCAAATTTCGAATTCTAAAAATAATTCCAACTGATGGTGAAATCTTCCTCCTTAAGTTCTCTATATTTCTTGGCCATGATAAATTTTCATCTATAAAGAGTCCTGAGAATTAAATGAGGAATTTAATGCCAATTTATGACAGATCACTTTGCATGTCATTTTTGATATCACGTTGACTTTTTCCGCCATATATTATTGTGGTGTCATCAGCAAACATTTAAATTTTTCACGATAAGTCTAACAGGTATATTCTCTAAAAAGTCGTTATTTAACGAGTCGTTGATTAACGATTGTAGTTCAATTTACGATTACGTCAATCTAAACGACAATTCGAAAATTCGTATTCTGTAAACAATGTCGTTACGGCTTCAATCGTTACCGCATGAATAACGACCAACCTGAATTTTTGAGACGGGTGTAGTACATATAAATTCATGTTTTGTGATTGAATGATGGATGAAAACAAAATTTTGAAACTGCCTGTTTCAGTAGTTTGACTATTTTAAGGAAACTTAAACTCGGCACCTCCTAATAGCCTAACTGAACAGCTCTGTTGGGAATTTTATATAAATAAAGGGGCCAAATAAGCAACCAATATTTCTTATACTTCGTGAATACACCTGCTGCCTACAGAAGACTGGGACATGACACACGATTTATCTTTTGCCATAGACTTCTGGTAATTGCCATGAGCAAAAAATGCAATGCTACAAGAAAACTGTAACTGTAATTGGTTTTTGAATGAAAATTTACTATTTTTTGTTTACTTGTATAACTGAAGGTATCCTCGTATTCCTGAAGGACATTGCAGAGTGATCGCTTATTTCGTTAAATAACTCCCACGCCAGTTCTCTATTTAATTTAAAATCTTTCCGAAAATTTTCTTCAGGAGTATCGAGAGGGTTGCTGATATTCCTCAGCTATATATTGTATCTCCGATTCAACTCTCTACGGAACAACAGATACGTGATCCGATTTACCTTCATAAATCATCATAACACCTTCTTCACAGTTCTTCTAGGATTACAACCAATACGTCCCGCTCGAACTGATCCATTTCTATTGGATTACTATTTAAATTTTGCAAAGGACGAGTGAAAATAATCTTTTTGCTGAACACGTCTATTATCGTTGACAGTTATGACAGCCAAATAGGTGTCGTCTGCTCAGCGAAGTTTTGGCAACGATATATCGTTAAATAACGATGAAGAAACAGATAGTGAATACGATTATGTAATTTAATCGTTATTTAACGGCTTATCGCTTGGTTACGACTGCTAACGATATCGTTAAAAGATAGTGAATAGACCTGTAAATCAGCTAAAGAGTTTATATAAATGAGAAAAAGCATTGGTCCCAAGATGGATCCTTGTGTAACTCCAAAGATGACAGATTTCTCAGTGCTGCATTTGTCTCCTATATAGACAGACCATTTATAAACAGGACCTCTGATACCTATTTTATACGTAATATTCAACAAAATTTCGTGATCTACGGCCTTGGTGGCCGTACTGGTAAAACGTTTCATTGAATATTCGGTCAATATTCGAACTTCATCCTAATCGAGATGTAGGAAACAATATGGAGACAATATTGTTTTGACTGTAAATATTATTGAACCAATATTGGCCCAATATTAATCAATAAGATTTGTTGAATATTGGCTTAATAATATTCAACCAATGTGCAATCAAACTTGGTTATACTATTAAGTAGTTTTTATTCCTAGAATCGACATGAGAGGAATATTGGGATTGCAATATTTATTTTAGATGTTGAAACAATATGGAGACAACATTGTTTTATCGATTTTCGTAAATATCATTGAACCAACATTGACCTAATTTGTTGAATGAAGTTAAAATGATATTCAACCAATGTGCTACATACTTGGAAATACAGTATAGTTTTTTATCCCTAGAATCGATATGACTGGAATATTGGAATTGCAATATTTATTCTATATGTGGACCACAATATATAGACGATATTGTGATATAGATATTGGTAGAAATTATTCAACCGATATAGACCCAATATTACATGTGACAATCTACATTCAAAACAGGTTCAACCAATATTCCTCCAATATTATTAATATATTATTGTTTTTTGAATATTCACCCATATTGGACCAATATTATTCTATTATTAACAATATATCTATATTCTATACATATTAACTCCAACTCAATATCTGAACCTACTGGTAACGCCACTGCTGAAATATCCCAAACTGTTTTTAGGAGGAGGGAAAACTGTCCACTCGACTATAAACTTGCAATGCTACATTCTTGTAGGGCAAAGCACAGTGATGATATCCTTCTCTGCTATGACAACTTTCTGAGTGCCATAATTGAGACAGCCACTGACATGAAACTCATCAAATCGATAAAACCCAACCACAGGCCTAAACAGGCTTGGTATGATGAAGAATGTTACCATATGAAATTAAAGATCGATATCAATTTGAAAAAATGCAAAAAAAAATAATTTTTGTCCGGAATTCAGGAAATTATTTCTACACTCTAAAAAAGAGTACAAAAAAATAATAAAATTAAAAAAATCCGCTCACGATCATAGATACGCTAGCAAACAGTAAAAACGCAAAAACTTTTTGGTCCACTCTTAAACAATTCCTGAGTCATAGCCCACGAGTTAATCTACCAATAAGAGTGTGGGAAAATTTCTATGAAAACATCACTCAAACGCGAATTATTGACAATTCAATATTTTTTGACGTTAGAAACCCTTTCCTTGATAAACCCTTCACCACCCTCGAAATCTATACAGTTCTCAATAAATGCCAGCATAACAAGTCCCCAGGCACAGATAATAGTTATTTTCCTAACAAGTGCGGAAAGTGATACTTTCCCGCACGCGACTGCCGTTGACCCGAACGACGCGAAGCAAGCAGTCAAGGGCGGGAAAGACACTTTACGCATGAATTAGGAACATTATTTTTTCTACGATCGCATAAAGATTCAAAAAGCACATTGAAAATATATATTTTATTTCAACATACAGAACATTCCATGAAAATCCACTGATTATTATTAATATTAATGTTGAAAACACAATTTGTTGCATTCTGCAAATGCGTCAGAATAGCCGGTCCAGAGTAGTTAGTTGGTGGTAACTGGCTGTTAAGAGTAACACTCGTAGATTGCAAACTGCATGAAGATGACGGGGACGGCATCGGTTGCAAGTTGCCAGTACATGAAAGAATTTTATTCGAGATGGTTTTCTTCTGTTCTACGGAGTCCTCCAAATAACTCTCAGCAACAATGAAATGTACATTTAATAACGATAAATTGACATATTTTACTTTCCCGCACTAGTGCCGGAAAGCGAGTTTTCCCGCACCAGTGCGGGAAAGTGAAACTTTCTAAACTAAAATGAGTGCGGGAAAGTGGGTAAAAACGCACGGTCGTAGAAAAAATACCTTACGAGTTCTATAAATATTTACCGAACAACTGGATTCTGTACCTCACAAATCTGTTTAAAAACATTTTCGAATCGAAAGTCATGCCAAGCAACTGGAGTGAAATGATACTAAAAATGATCCATAAAAAGGACCCACTGATGATCCCGAGAATTATAGAGGCATCGCATTAATTAACTGTGTAGTTAAGATTTTCACTCAAGTTTTACTAAATAGAATGCGTACGTGGTCGGAAGATATTCATATAATTCCTGAATGTCAATCGGGGTTTCGAAAAACGCGAAGATGTATAGAAAATGTATTCTCTCTATGTTGCACAGTACAGCTCCACCTAAGACTCAAAAAAAGAAAAGTTTTTGCCTTATTTGTTGATTATAAAAGAGCCAAGAGCAAACACTACCTTGGTAAATCGGAAATTCGTTTTAAGCACACAGTTTTCGTTTGAAATTTTTTAATTTTTTTTGCATTAGTCGATGTTTTTGTGTAAATTCCGGAACCTCAGTGATTTTTGGTTATGATAATTTTTAAGAAAAAAAATGATGAATTGAAAAAATTGAGAGTTTCCGGAATTCTTATGGGAACACTGAGCCCATACAAAAAATATCTCTTTCTTGAAATTGATTACCTATATCATGTACTGTACTACTTGTTATGAATCTGAATGTTTCTATTAACAATAAAGATTCAATTCAATATATCTATATTGGCCCAATAAGAAACCAAGATTCAGCCGATATGATGTGCTACCTGGGACATTCCTTATGAGAATCTATATCAAGTTGCAATTGAGTGATAACATCTTAGACAGCTGATTCAGTATCACTAGACTTTCCAAAGCCGTATTGCCCACTATATACAACAAATTTGATTTTTCTAGGTATTCCAACAATCTGCTATGCATTACTTTTTCTATGATTTTTGAAAAAACTGAAAGAATTGAGATGGGTCTATAATTTACCATTAGATATCTCTTTGCCTGTTTTGAAAATAGGTTTTACTTGTGCTATTTTTGATTTTTCAGGTATAAATCCTGATGAAAAAGTTTAATTTAATAATTCACTCATAATTGAGGCTAGTTCTGATTTCATCATCATCACAATTTTGTGTTGATATTGTCGAACCCTGGAGCTTTTCTTGCGTCTAGATCACTGATGACTTCTATTTCTTCAGAGTTTTGGTTGGCCTGAGATACATAGATGACAATTTTGATAGCATCGGAATTTTATTTGTAGTTGTGAATCCATTTGACAAACTAGGACCAACATTGATGAAGTAACTATCGAATTCTTCACTTCCTCACAATTTTTTTGTTTACAGTAAATTTTCTGTCCATGTTTCAAAATATATTTAATTTATTATTTATATTTGTAATTTATAATGAATAAACTTTATTATTATTATTGTCTTTTCTTCCAGATTTATTGTACAACATTTCATTCATTGTATTCCATACTAATTTAAATGAATGGATTTCAGGAGAAATTTTTTTTTATAGTGAAATTTATCACGTAGTCTGATCAGTTTAGAAATATTTTCATTAAACTTAGATTCTATTTATTGAATTTTAGTCATACCAAAGGTTCTATTTGAATACAATGCTTCAAAATTCAATGCCAATTTCCAAATTTTTTGTCAATGAATATGTTGTAACCCTCTATATAAAATAAGTTGTTTGCTACTATACTAATTTTGGGAATGATGTCAAGTACTGTCACTGAATAAAAAAAGTAAAGTCCTGTCCTCGTCAATTTCATTTTTTCAAGTACGAATATTAAATATACCAATTCTCACGAACACTTTAATTGGCGACGAGTGAAAAACAGAAAGTTTTTGAGTAAGTGGAAGTTATTTTCAACAATTTCCCTAAAAATGGACGCTGAACAGTTCAAACAACTCATGGTTTCGATGCATGAACAGCAGAAAACTGTCATAAATCAGCTTGTGACGCAATTACGACCTGAACAACAGCCGGTGACCAACGTTCCCATAATTTTTTTTAATATAGCACCGTTGTCGAGAGAAATTTTTATGTTATTTGGAACGATTTGAAAATTATTATACCTTGAAAGGTTTCAATGATTATTCAAAAATTGCGCAGCTATTGTCTGTCTCGATTGGATCATCCCACCACAACAGTTTAGCACAGTATTCATGGGTCCGGAGAAACCAGTCAAGAATCTTTCACATGACGAGTTGGTAAAGGTTTTTAAACAAATGCTTATTCCCGAGTAGAGTATGGTTGTGTCCCAGCACTACTTCCTGAATATTTTCCAAAGAGATCGACAAACAATTGCCGAATACGTTGCAGCTCTCCAGCGTGATCTTGTAGAGTGCGAATTCTCAGTTAAATGTGAATGTACGAAGTTAATCTCTATCACTGACGTTTTTCTCAGAGCCCAATTTATACGTGGTTTGCGTGAAGACTGGTTGAGAGAACAAATATTAAAATCTGATGCTACCTACATCTTTCGACGAAATTTTGGCAAAAGCGATTGCCCTTGAAGCTTCTAAAATAGAGAGTAAAGAGCTAACTCAACGTTCCAGTGCCAGCCATACGAATTTCAATACTTGTGACACTAATAAAGTTTCAAATTTCACAAGTTCTCCTTCAAATTTTCAATCACCTAGTACCAGTCACAAGAATTTGCATTACCGCCGCCGTCGACCAGATTACAAGGCTCTTTGCATCGAACAGCTCTGTATTCGATGTGGGAAAGACAATCATAAAATTACGAGTGCCGTGTAGAAAGGAACAAAGCTTCCTGCGAATTTTGCAAGAGAAGTGGTCACGTTGCAAAAGTTTGTATTACAACCTTGATGAAAACATCCCTCAACAGATCAAGTGTTAACAGTATTATTCCACTACATGCCATGTCTAACGATCAACCAACAACAACAGATTTTGCATACGGTCTCAACAAAATAGAGGTATTTCAACAGCATTATGAGGTTGTCGATTTGTTCGAAATGGTCCCAGATTTTGACAAATATTTCATATCTGTCAGACTCAATGGCAAATCACAACGATTCGAAGTTGATTCTGGTGCAAAATTTTCTTTATTGAGTAATAACGATTTCAATAATTTGAAGTTGAATGTACCTGTAAGGAATTCAAATATCGCATTCAGATCGTATTCAGGCAATATCATTCAACCCAAAGGGAAAATATATGTGAATGTTGCATACCGTGGAAGAGAAATTAAAGGTAAACTGCACATTGTTCCAGACGGGCATGACGCCTTACTTGGCCGACAGTGGATTCGGGAGTTAGGTATTGACCTACAACAGATCGATGCGGAAATGGAAAATTCTGCTCCAGCATTTCCACAATCTGTAAACTCAATCGAAGATGTTCTCAATAATTTTGCGCCAATATTCGAAACAAGAGTTGGATGTGTTTCAAGACTGAAAGTCACACTTCGTAGTGGAGCTAAACCTGATTTCATGAGAGAAAGAAACGTTCCATATGCACTTCAAGAACTGGTGGATGAGGAATCAGACTCCCTAGAAGCATCCAATCCGTCGTATGGACGATGTTCTTAACAGTCTCCGCAATTCGAAATTTTTCTGTAAACTTGATCTCTTCAAAGCTTATCTCCATCTCAGATATGATTAAAGTAGTGTAATCCAAACAATTTCCACTCATCGAAGTACTTATCGCCTCAGTTTTGGAATAAAAACCGCTCCATCTGAATTCAATCGCTTTATTTCTCAAATTCTTAATGGTCTTCCAGAAACAGAAGCGTACTTCGATGATATTATTGTACATGGATCGACGATTGAAGAGTGCACAGAAAATCTTAAAACCTGCCTTCAAAAATTAATGGATTTCAATCTTCATCTCAACGAAAAGATATGTTCATTTTTCAAGGAACAAATCGAGTATCTAGGACACATTGTAGAATTCAACAAAATTTCTAAGTCTCCAGTGAAGGTCCGAGCTATTTAAAACATGCCACGTCCATCTAATATTGACGACTTCTTATCCTCTCCGATGTTTGCTAAGGAAAAATGAGAAGTGGACATGGACAGCAGCGTGCGAGTCAGCATTCCTGAAACTGAAAACTGAACTTTGCAGTGATCGTGTTCTCGTTCCTTTCGACCCCAACCTACCTTTAATATTAACCACAGATGCAAGCCCGACCGGAATAGCTGCGGTATTCAGCCATACCACCGAAGGAGTTGAGAGGCCGATCGCTTATGCTTCGCGCTCTCTCACTGTCTCAGAAACAAATTACAGCCAGCTTGACCGAGAGGCTCTAGCCATCAATTTTAGTGTAAATCATTTCTATAATTACTTGTTCGGCAAACATTTTCTGCTTATTCAAAGCTGAAACAGAGAAGGATCCAGACCTCAGCAAAATAGTTCAAAACCTGAAAACCGAGCGGAAGACTCAGAGTATATATACATTGACTGACGACATACTTTTTTAGGAAGGATAGGGTTGTGATTCCTGGCTGCTTGAGATCCAGAATTCTTGAAGAACTATATGAAACACATTTAGGAATCACTAAGATGAAACAGCTTGCCCGCCGTTATGTATACTGGCCAAGCATTGACCGAGACATAGAAAGGTTGGTCAAGAGTTGTGAAAACTGTGCGTTGACAAAATCAAATCCTCCAAAAGTTCCTGTTCATCCATGGCAACCTCCTTCAAGTAATTGGGAACGGATTCATATTGATTATGCGGGTCCATTTGAAAATCGTTATTTTTTTGTATGTGTAGATGCAAAATCCAAATGTGCCGAAATAAGAATAATCAAGAACGCACCAGCTAGTTCCACAACGATTCCACTATTGGAAAATATTTTCGCAACACATGGATACTCTCTAGTAGTCGTATCTGATAATGCATCGATTTTCCACAATACATATTGTAAACACAATGGAATGTTTCAAAAATTCATTGCTCCTGGTCATCCTGCGACAAATGGTTTAGCAGAAAGAAACGTGCAGACCCTGAAACATAGATTGAAAACTATTAATAATGACCCAATGCCAATCGAAGGAAAGATCCAGAACATCATGTTCCGCTACCGTGCAACTCCACTTACATGTGGTCAAACGCCTGCTGAGTTGTATTTACACCGAAAACTACGAATACTTTGGATGCTATATTCCCTTATAGACCTGAAGCTTCAAAACCTGTTTATAAATCAGTTCGCTCTTTTCAACTAGGGAAGAAAATCCAGATTGGACCGTTCATTAACAACAGAAATATATGGCAATTTGGGGAAGTCAAGAAAACGCTTGGAAGGCTTCATTATCTGATCATCTTAGATTCTGGGAGGACATTGGAGAGGCGTGAACCAGCTGAGATCAACGTTGGTTCCCAAAAAGAGTGTTACGTTTGGGACAAACCAATCATTTAATGTTCAAAGGATACCATTAGTTCCACCAGCACCTCAAACTGATCCATTGTCGAGAATGCGGGTTGGCGGTTTGATAAAAAAAATTGTCGAAACTTTTATTCGACGCCTCGGCCAGCTCTGGGTCCTGCCACATACTCGCTCCGTTGTCTTCCATACCTGCACAGAGGTAGGAGAGCAATATGATTGATAAGGAGTTGATAAAAGATCCCTAAATGAACCTACTATACTTGCCTGGGTTAAGGGAAAATGATTCTAAAAGAAAAATTAGCTTTAAAAGAGTAATATGGAATAAACTAATCTAGGGAATTAACGCGCCTAACTCAGGGAGTTTACCCGTGTTCCCTTCCGGAAGGGAAAGTAAGCGTTTAACGCCCTGTCCACCTTAGTGCTATGGCTCGCTGACACGTGTAGCTCACCCCAGTGAAACAGTAGGCATCCCCTAGCATGGATTCCGGGACAACGCAATCCAATCTAGTGGATAAGAAGCCGCTGCTTCCGCCGACGGCGGAGGCCTGGCTAAGCTGAAAAAAGCAATGTCATTTATTAAAAAACGAATTCTCTGACTCTGAAAAGAGCCGTGTCAATTTGTTCTGAAAAGAACAAAATTGTGATGATTGTCTATTGCGTTAAAACGAATTCTTTCAGGGAGGATGTTGGGTTTTGATCCCTCCTTTATAGAGCCAAGTCCTTTGGCCCAGAAAATACTGGCTGTAGATCGCAGTACAACTCCTTTAGTTCCCCAATATTGGATATTCCAATTTCCGTTTTCTTCTCTCTTCTTAAATTCTTTTGTCTCGTTCCTACAGAACGCCCAGTATAATATTCCGGTTTGGCTTTCCCAATTTCTTCCTGAATATCGTTTTTCTTTCGGATTTCCGCTTTGGATATTTATATTCTTCGATAACACCACCTTATGTGTGCTAGTATTGACTATCAACAACTCTTCTCTTGCTTCTGCTCGCTCGAATGCTCGATGCCGAATGCTGCTGGGTCGCACTTCGCACTCTCGCGCTATATTTATGTGCGTCGGCCGGCGGGCGTGGTCGGGCCTGACCAATCGCGTGCCAGTATTTGACGAGACTTTGCTTTCGCCGTTTGCATGTGTCGAATATTTCGGAAATTGATTTTCGTATTTGAAATTTGTTTAGTGTTTATTTTTCCAATATTGGCGGAACATAACACCAGAACTATTAAATGAGTCACAGATTTTTGATCCACCACCGAATGCGTTACCTGCACGTGTACAAAGACAACGACGTCCACCAGTTTGGGTTGAATATTACCAAATGAACTGAAACAATCAAGTGATCGTGTAGTTCTAGACTATAACTTTCATTTTCACAGTTAATAAAGGTGTTTTCTCAATAAGTGGGGGAGAATGTTGTAACCCTCTGTATAAAATAAGTCGTTGCTACTATACTAATTTTGAGAATGATGTCAAGTACTGTCACTGAATAAAAAAAGTAAAGTCCTGTCCTCGTCAATGTCATTTTTTCAAGTACGAATATTAAATATACCAATTCTCAAGAACACTTTAGAATAGGAAACGAATTATTCAGTTTCTACTCGAATATGCCCAGTCAGTGAACTCATAAGCAATTATCATGAAGGTGAATTATGAGCATCCATAAATAATCAGTATGAATTACTCATTTTCTTTTTCTGAAGTAATTTAGTTGGAATTAATTTTTGACACGGTCGGCTGTCCCACTTGAACCTACCTCGGTTCCATTATTTCTGACAGCTAATGTTGAACTTTCAAATCGATAAATGATGTTCGCGCGCAGTCAGTGTGAAAATGGCGGAGCTCGACAATCTAGAATATTACATAAAATTTCCAAGCCCGAATTTCAATTACAACCAAAACGGTGACCATGATTTCGTGTTCGTTGTGAACGAGGAGAAAATACCTGTAATTCTGCTATTCGGATGGGCTGGCTGCCAAGACAAATATTTGGCGAAATACTCGCAAATATACGAAGAAAAGGGGTGAGTAAATTCTAAAGTGCCGGCTGATGATTTCTGACATAATAATAGAAATTTCAATTGGAGTAGGCACGTGGAAACACAGTTCATTTTGTAAATGTTGTAAGGAGCAATTATCGATTATTTTAAGCCGCTTCAATGTCAAAATCATATTCTTTCCGTTCCTCCAATTTACATTTAGAACCTGGAGTATCTGGTCTCCCAGACAAAATATACTTAGATATAACAAAAACAAAATAAAAAACAACGCGATAACTAGTTTAATCGATGTGTTCACAATGAAACAGTTGATACTTTTTGTTGTCAAATTATTTCCTGTCGTTCTTTGGCAAATTTCCCGGCCTTTTTGTTTGATTTGTCAACATTCAGTTTACCTGGAGTCGTTATTTCTGTTGAGGCTTCTTGTCTCGCGATAGGGAGCACCTCATATTCATTAGAATTCCCTTCATCACCTTCATCAGCAAAAGGCAAAAAAATTGAACTGTAGTACCTTACTGAATCCTAATGAAATACAGATGGCTCCAGTGTCGTCGGTGATGGACCTTATTTTTTTATAATTTTGTACTCCCGATAATGAATATCTGAAAACATCGTAAGATCCGAGGAAAGTGGGTAGGAATTGATGTTCTTGAATTTCTGGGGGCTGCATGTCTCAGGAGAACCTCCCGAGATTCAAAGCTATGTCGTTTGTTGGAGGAACGAGTTCTGGGAAATGAATGGTTGACATGTCTCCAAAGTAACGAAGGGATATAAAGAGTCAGCTCGATGGGACCGGTAACGGTGGAACGATTGATGATATTTAAGAAGAACATCGGTCAAGAAAATATCTATAAAACTGAATAGATCGCCAACCTTTCTGCGGTGTTCCGGAGAAGTGAGCTAGCTTGTAAGCGAAGCATCAAAAACGACAGAATCAAAATGTTTCACTGTTTGATTATAAAAATAAAAAATTGTTGTTGTTATAAAATTGTTATTTCCGTCAACCGATTGCACCCCTACGCACAACCCTCGGAAGTCTTCGAGTGACTTGTGTGAGCTAGGGAAGATGCAGCCCTTACCTTTTAACGTGTGATACCATGCACGAGACCGATGACCATGCGAGGCTTTGAACCCTCGACCCTTCGCTCTAAAGGCGAACGCTCTACCACCACGGCCACCTCGGCCCATAGGGGCTGCACTCTATATACAGAGTGTCCCATATAAAACTCCGCTGGCAAAGATCTCGGGAAATGAAATATGATATCCATATTTCGTTACTTCGATTTCAAAGAGTCATTTTATTCACGTAGAGATCCATCACTTGGCGTCATCTGTTAGGACGTCGAAACACCGACGCCTATTTTTTTATGGCATCCCATATATTTTGATGCTGTTTTGGATTCAGCATCAACTTCTGAATTCAGTCATATAGTACACTTGCAGTTTCTCTTGAATGCTGATGAAAAAAAGGCAATTTCAACGCATTGCATAAAGAGGGCCATGAATGATTCAAAATAAAAAGCAATAACACAATGCAGACAATGCAAACTAAAATAAATGTTTCAAATTACCAAAAAATATTTTACTTTTACTAAAACTCGACCAACATGATGATAGTAACGTAAAAAATTGAAGTGATGAAATGAGTTATTTTAGTAAGTGTTTGAACTGCCTTCCTTCACGTAGAATACACATATTGTATCATTTGATTAATTCTCGATTCGTGACAGCTAAAAGCGTCGCTCGCGGTATGGAAGCACAAACATTTGTGAAATTATTTTTTTAATCCTCTACATTTTGTGTCTTTAATGAATCCCCACAAAAAGAAATCTAGTGAAGTCAAATCTGGAAATCGAGCTGGTCATGGTGTTGATCCTTATTTCTAATCCATTTCTCATTAAAAGTGTCATCCAAATATTAGATAACTATTCTATTACTATGCGGAGGTGACCCATCTTCTTGAAACCACATATTCAGTAAACTTTGTATTGGTAAATTCTGCAAGAGAAAATACATGTGGAAGGAAAAGCAAGTATCTCCCTCAATTGAATATTCCTTCGAAAAAATGAGGTCTTATCACTTGTACACATCGCATTGCCATTTTTTAAATATTGTTATCTGTTTAAGTATTGCATATTCAATGTTCTTGGATTTCCCCTCATTTTTATTTTCACGCATTCTTTCCTCATTTTCAATATGGTATTTTTATTGCCTTTATAAATGGATTTATTTGTGGTTGAGTTGAAAAACAGCTATTGCTGATACGCAGCCAATTCATCAATCAGGATTCTTTTCCCTAGATTGTAAGTTTGTTGTTTTGTTAATGGTGATGATGAATGAAGCCGATTTATTATTATTATTGTATGCGCACGCAGTTCACCGGTTGATCTCTGAAGATGGAAACCATATTATCGATATTTCACAATTTCTGAGCGTTCTAGATGTTTTATGAGGTAGATGTTGGTGGCTTTTTGCATGACCTTTGTGATAACAGATAACATTGCGATGGGTCTGTAGTTATCTGGTAGTAGTTAGGGAGATGGCTAGCAAAATTTTGAGATAATCGGAACACTTGGCAGACGTCTTTAATAACGATAACT
Source organism: Chrysolina oricalcia (assembly GCA_944452925.2). Lineage (NCBI taxonomy): Eukaryota > Metazoa > Arthropoda > Insecta > Coleoptera > Chrysomelidae > Chrysolina > Chrysolina oricalcia. The sequence continues at coordinate 24,176,447 of OX101810.2, read as the reverse complement.
ATACCTTTAGAAACATCAAGGACCGTTTTTGCCACCATGGTGACGTTGCGTTGTCAATTGACAGCGTTTCAAAAATGTTGATAAAAAGTGTGCTATATTATGCGCACTTGTCTGCCTCTGTGGCTGATGGTTACAATCATCCTGTAAACACAAAAAATCGAAGAGGCAGATATCCAGAGCTCTGACTGATGTGGTATTTAATTTATAGTTAAAATGACATTTAAAGAGTGAGTTTGAATCCCACTGCTTGAACTTTTTCAAAATATTTTTTCCCCTCAAGCATTCAGTTATTCATGTATTATTGTTATCCTACCTTGTGTTGCTTTTGAATTAACATACAAAGACTATTTGAATTTTAAAACCATCAAAAACCCTCATTATCTTAGTATTTTTTTAATAACATTTTGGTATGAAATTTTCCTACTGAATACCACTCTTCGACTCGGGAGAATTTTCAGAATAAGCGTGTTTTCGAAAAAATTTCTGGTAATAATTGAAGCTTTAGTGGTATTACAAGTGAAAATAATTAATATAATCTGAAGGAATGATTTTCAAAGCGAAATCCAAACATTTCGGAAATATATGGGCTCTAAACCTGTTAGCTGTATCCCCGCAGGTATAAAATAACTCTATAGTTTGTCCTTCTTTTATTTGGGAATGTGGGTGAGAACGGTATAACTCAGTTCCAACCTTTTCCGTGTTGTGTATCTAAATGTATACAAATATATGATGTAGTATTAGAAGTGAATAGAAAGGCACAATAATCCAATGCAATACCTGATTTCCCTTGATTCCGTGAGATTCAAACAATTGTACAGCTAAAAATCAGTGAACAAAGTGTCTGCCAAATGTTTTTTGGAGTCATAATGAATCGATTGAGCGCAATGAGAACCGTGTGCAAATAAATAACTCAATAGAGCTTTTTTACATTTTTACAACTACGTCCCGTGATAATGCAGACCCCTTAATGTCTGCCTCTTCGATTTTCGTCGTTTGCAGAATGATTGTGATCATAAACCCCAGAAGCAGACATGGGCAAATGATTTAATACCCCCCCCCCCTTCTTTGAGCAACTTAAACCCGCTGTAACGCGGAGACGCAGCGACATAGGACATTAATTGACTAGTCGAAATCAATTCGTAGTGATCTAAACTGCAATACACCCCGATGTGAAACTTGTGTTAATCATATACCAAAATGCTCGCCACCTCTCTATTTCCATTTTTTTGGTACTGGTTGTAATCAGTCACAGATTGAAAGTTTTCTTTATCTTGCTATGGAAACGAATGTTCAGTGCAGATCCCACTGAAGTACAGTCCAATATGGTTGAAAATATCTTGAGAGAAAAATTGAGAGAAAAATTATGGTACTTCAAAAGACGAATTCTCAAGACTCCATGTATACTGATGCTTTATGTGCTATAGCTGTTTAGGTGATCGAAGATCCCAAAGTGGTATGCAGGTTTTTATGAAAATGTGGTGACTTGTTCATCGAAAAAACAACAGAGCGTCTCTGTCTCAACCACTGCGGCAATGAACATTTCGACGAATCCAATTCTACATCATCGCAGCAAACATATTGATAACCACTATCATTATCTGAGAGAAAGAATTGATGATGGTGATACTGACTATGTCGATACTAAGAAGAATATTGATTGTCTTTTCACGAAACCATTGAGGAAAGAGGAGAGTGTGAATTTTATCAGTTCAGCTTCTAACATTATAATAATTAGTTACCCTGTATTTATTAACTTTTCATATTCTTCAGTTTTGACAGTTAAGGATTTTGATCTGCCTTTCAATCTCTGGATATTATTCCAAAGATTTTTTAATGGTATTCAAAATTGTGCTATTGCAATTTTCCAGTGGTACGGAAATACCCCTGCCTAAATCATAAAAGAGGTTGAATAACGTGATGTTTGAGGACGATCGGCGTAATTCCGTCAGATCCACATGCTCCGTTGGTGTCGAGACTCATCAAGAAGCGTTTGATAGTTCGATGACGAAAGGTAATCTCGGGCTCTCAGGCATATGGTTGGTTGGTTGGTTTTGAACGTGAGTGGGCCAATATCAGGCCCTCCACTGCAGCCAATGACCTATTGTGGCTCACCCTATGGTTATATTTCTCCCAGTATATTCAATCTCTTGACGAAATTGAGGAATGTATTGGGAGAACAATTTACCAGGTTTTCTGGCCTTACTGTCGTATCGCCAAATATTGAAAATCTGGTTATGGCCGCTGCAGGGCATGAGCATCTTGTGCAAGTCCGATTTTATGCATATGATGTTTGAATTTGCAGTGGCCAGTAAGCAAACCTACTATAACTCTGAGATGTGCTCTATTGAGTTCTAGCAGTTTGTCAGAGTCCTGTTTCTCTTAATACAAGCGATAAATGCTTTGGAATGGGCCAGGCCCGGTAGATCACGCCATTACTGGAGACTTTTATTGTCTGCGCAGGCTTTATGGTAAACCGATTACCGGTTCTGGTCCAGTGAACTTTGTTTTGGCCCCCCTTTTGCTAGGGCGTCCGGTATTTCGTTTCCTTCTGATGTTCTGTTGTTGTTTTTTTCAATAAATCATGGCGAATTTACAGCGCCAAAAATATTAACTTTTTTCTGGGCATTCCTGGATTTTGTCCTTGGTAAGGAGAGAAAATTAGCTGATGTGAAAATTCATCCCACATCTTTCGCTGGGCTCGTTTTGATCATATCTTAGCGTTGTGATGTTTGTTCAAGAAATTCTTTTGTCTAGCTTTTTAGCTTCATAATTTGATCTGGTTCCGGGTCCCGGATTGTTGTTGCATCAATGGCATGTTTCTTCTGAACCATGGTTCATCAGATGATGTTCACCTTGATGACGTATATGTTTGTATCCCCAACATTATAATCCCAAAGAAATGAGCTAAAATAAGATTTGAAAATAAAAGGGATGGGAAAAAAGTTATACAGAAGTTATGGACCAAACACTGAAACATACAATAATTCATTCCACTGCACATGTAGTTGATATGGTGGCAAGTCACCGGAAGATAATGGACACCATCTACCAAATATCGTTATCCATTTACTCTTCTTACGACTGGCAGTATTAACCATGGGGCTATTATGAAATGCCATAAAGCTGCCTGCAAGTATAATCACTCAATTTGGAACTGAAATCAAGAAGCAATTGCAATAGTGTTCTCAATTGAGAAACATGTACAATGTTATAATGCCCTACGCATGTGAAGCCTTATTGTTTTTTCAGAGTAATGATTATTCTAATATGATTTTATTTGAACCTTCTCGAAAATTTGAATAGCGAATGTACCTTGATAGCTGGCAACCCAGTTAATTATTTTAACGAATTGATAAAATGAAATGAATGAGCAGTAGGCAAAAGCCTCGTTAAAACATTGCTTTCTCCTTTCATCGCAGTTCAAGTTAGTGATAATGGTATTTCCATGTACATTATTTTTGTCAACGAAAGATAACCGAGCCTTATAGCAGAAATAGCAGAAATTTGAAGACCATTCTATTAGTCTACGAAGAATATCTGTTTTCAACATTATAACAGAAATCCGGGAGGTGGGCATGAGCCGAGAAGCCATTATGTATAAGCTGAAACAGCGTTCCTTTTGATACTGGATGTGAATTCATTATGGATGACGTCTCCTAATATTCCGAAATGCTTTTAGATGTTCTGGAATATTCATGCAACAGTATTCACATCAATACTGAATCGTTTTGGTCCTGTTCCAGAAGTTTATTTTTTTTGTATCGTATACCGGGTGTCAAGGATTTCGTTAGGCAAGTCATGTTTTCCAGAATTCCAAGGCTATGCGATTTATACTTGGCAGCTATACTGGATTCTAGAACTGGAAGAATTTCAATTATCACATACTCCTCCATCACTTCCGATTTCACTGGAAACGACCCCAAGTTGGAAATTCTATATGGAACTCTCTGTATATTTTCACTTCTTGGATTTTTTTAACGAATCTGAGTACGACCACATAGTTTTGACACAAAAAATATAATCACTATCCAGAAGAAAAAAATTGCATTTTGAGTGACTGCGTTGGACGCACTTCAATTGTGATGGTCTTGAACTACAAACATGACGATGAGAAAAACTATTGTATACCGCTTTTTCCGCCTAGTTGAGTACCTATTGCGGTTTGAAAATTCTAATAGTAATTCTTGAAAAAGTCAATGTTTTCAAATGATAACATCTTTCAGACAGTCCTTTCCTGGATTTTAATTTTTATGACGAATCCATTATTACTACTTCATTAATACAATTTTCCTATCAAATTCAACAAGTACGATTTTTCGAAGTGTCGCTAATCAATTTTGGGGGTGCACTAGCCCCAACTCACCTTAACCACCTTGCCAAATATGATTTGAAAAATAATTTCATGAAAATAAGCCCCTTGTAACTGCTAATAAACACACCAGGTTTCATGAAAATCGGCGAAAAGACTTTTGAGTAATTAATAAATAACTCAATTTTTATTAAAACTTTGACTCTTGAAAAAAAAAGCTCCTGAAGATGCTAACTTTGTTGGTGAAACGCGCGTCGAGTGTGATTGTGACGTAGTTTTGGTGTTTGGGTAGTTTCTTTTTTCTTAATAGTTTTCACACCGAAGGTTCCAAAATATTCATTTATTTGATTAGAAAATATGACAAGGAATCACCACCTGAAATTAATGACATCATTTAGGTTACACCCTGTATTACCTCCAGGACCCTGTAAGATCATATGTAGTCATAACATATTTTCAGTAACTTTCTTTCATTGATATTCCGTAGATTACACCGTACAGTGTTGAAAGTATATGATGTGTTGAAATAGATAAGGTTAGCGGGTTTTCACGCAATCTTCAGAAGTGTTTGAAAGACTTGTGCGAGCTTGGGAAGACCCATTTACATGCTGGAAATTGAGCCAATGACTCTACGCTTGAGAGGCAACGATCTCAGAATGATTACCACGATCCATTATGAAAGGCCGAGACTCTGGAGGAGTCTTTGCTGACGATTGTAATAAACTTGTGCCAGCCTGTAATACCCTATAGAGCACTGTATACGTAACGATACTTAGACAGGACAGCGCACCTTTATTTCGCCAAGAGACTAATCTGATGTCAAAATAAAAGCCTTGAAGCGTATCTGCATCAGAAATGAATACTCTGGCGGCGTGTATATCATGACTGGCAATTCAGGACAGTAGAAGAAACTCAGAAAATCTATACTTAATCATAATTTAATTCAATCTAAAAATGAACATATAAGATTACTGACCACAGTAAGCAATAATCAAATTCGTCTGGTATATGAAGAAAAATGAGCTATAGTTCATTTTTCGTAACAAACTGTATTAATTTATACATCTTTGAAATAATATTCGAAACTAAAAACATCACTTATATAGAATTCATAAACAATACTCAAGAAATTTTCCTTGACTCTAAAAATAATTCAAAACTGGCTGACTGAAAGTTCGTTTCACACGACCCAGTATATGGTAGTGATATTAAATATCTTGTGGGCTAAACTATGTTTTTCTTTACTAACGGAAAATAAATTTCAGTTGCAGTTGTTTAAACTGTCTTAAGGACGCATTCATAATTGATTTGTGCAACAGAAAAGCAATGTGATAAAAAACTATTCAACATAAGTGTAATACCTCCGAACAATAAAAGATCTAGAGAGGACTTTTCTATCTTTTTCTTGAAAGCAACATACCCGACGTTGTTTATAAACATCAATGCCCGAGTCATGTTAAAAAAAGGCATTGTCGGATATTCCCGTTTGTAATCGTTGATCAGGTTGGAATTCCGTATTATGCTCACTCTTAACTTGGCGATCATGTTTGTATACGTCTATTTACGACTTGTCAAATTAAATCGTGAGCGTCGCAGCGAGGTAATCATAGTATAAACCAGTTTTAATTGGCATTCCGTTTCGACCTTTAAGTGGTATTGAATGAGTTGACTTTAAATGAATCTGCTCATTTTTATCCTGATTTTGAAACAAAAATACACCATTGAAATAGCTATAAAAACTCTGTTACTATGTAAGTCAACTTTAAAAACGATTATCTATGAAAGCAAGTAAGCAAACTCAACTATTCATAACCAAATTCAAATCATAAGCCACTAGCTATTATAGACTCAATCTGATGGGTACTGGATTATCACAGGGATTATCACGTAAGTAATGGGTTCATCAGAAGTTTTCGATGTTCCCAATCGAATAAAATTTTGTTAACAGGGAATATCACATATATCTACATGAATATTCGATCTGGAATATCTTCAGTGGCGTAGCGCTTCCGGTTAAACCGTACGTGGGCTCAAACTTCTTTATTGTAAAGCGAAAACTGTATATCATTGATAGGTTAAAATATTGTCAATTTTCAATCTTTTGAGATAACCCATACTCTCAATTTCAGGAGATTCCTCATTGAATTATTCCTTTAATCCGTGAATGAAAAGTGATGGACTCCAAAATTGTAACATTCTTTATCATAGAAGGCTATGATTCCCTACATAAAACTTTCTCTCAAATACATATTATAAATCACTTCTTCAAGGACTTTTGTGTATTGTACTTCTAATTTTTCATGTCCCTCTTAGACAAATGGAAATAAGCACAGTTTGGATAGTGAATTTCGAGTTTGGGAAGATACAGGAATTTTTTTTGTGTCCAATGGCATAGCCTGTGCGGGTATTTTCATATTATTATTAATATTGCTCGGCGGGGCTGGCAAACGGCCAAAGTACAGGTAGTTCTGAGTAGAACCTTTCTGCTCCCGGCTGTCAGGTCTATCTCGTGACTACTCCGAATCGTCTGATGAACTCCTGGAGATTCCTTACGAGATTTCCCTGTGGGATGATATCTTCTGCGCCGCAGTGTCCGAAGATATCCATCCTCATGCGATCCAGGGTTTTACATTCGAAGATTATGTGGGAGGTTGTATCTTCTTCTTCCTCACAGAACCTGCATAGTGTGGAGTCTTGGTGTATCATTAACCATCTTAAAGTTTTATATTATGCATTAGTGCAATCACAATTGTCTTACGGAATCATAGGATGGGGGGGAGTGAATGACTGTTATTTGGAAAAGTTGAATGTTATACAGAGATGGATACTTAAAATAATTTACGGAAGAGTCTCAACATATCCAAGTGACAGTCTATTCAAAGATGCCCAAGTGTGCGATGTGAGACAGCTGTACTGCCTCAATTTGTTGCTTAATGTAAAAAAGAACAAAATCCCCACTGAAATAGTGGAACACAAATATGACACTAGGAATAAAATGGTTAGGCTTCCAAGATCGGAAAAAACAATTGGAGAACGGTGTTCAAATCACCTTGGACCACGTCTATATAATATGTTGCCTGAAGTAATCAGAGAAATAAATAGTTCAACCATGTACAAAAAAAAAAAAAATTGGATCTTACTATCTGAGAGGAAGTCGTTTCATGATTTTGTTAATCAAATTCTAAGATTAAAATTATAGCATAATTATTTACTTCAAAAATGCAAAAATTAAATGAAAAATTATCTGTTTTATTTTTATTTATACATATTTATTAGTCTTTATATGTTGGTGTATTTATATTTGAAGATTTATGTATAATAATTTGCTTATTACCAGAAAATGTCCCTTTCCCAAACGTGACACCTACCCGAATACTACAAATTATCCCAACTATGACGATACCCTCGAACACGACAAACCCACTTCATTACATAATATTTATTATCAATTTTACAATTTCATCAATTTATATTTTAAGTCTGTCTTAATTAGGTTTAAGTATGTTTTTCCTAATCACATACAAGCAATAGTGTTGTCATTAGAGCTTCGTGATATCTCTTCCGTTTATTTACTCTTTTTTTTCTACTATGCAATGTTGTTGACTTTGCTAAGTAAATAAACATTATTATTATTATTATTATCATTATCCCCAGCATGTGCAGATGTTTTCTGAAGTGGCAGTGCCCTGGTAGGTGCCCTACCACCTTTCTGAGAGAGTTTCGGCTGAGTTCGCGGAGACGTCTTGTGAGTCGGTAGGTTGGCCCTATCATCATCATCTTTCCGTGAGTATTGCCGAATGTGTTCTACCAGTAGGATTGGTGATGGTTCTTAATCCATTTCTTCGTGTCCTACTTAATGTCCCCAAACGGTTTTCCGCAGGATGGGTCTGGTCCGATGAGAGTTGATGCTGTTCCTGCTCTTGCTAGGGCATCTGCGCTCTCATTCCCCTGGATGTCCCTGTGATCTGGTACCTAGACAAGTTTCACCTTGTTTTGTGCTCCTAGGTCGCTGAGGTTTTTGTGAGTCTCCCAAACTAGTTTGGAAGAAAACCTTCATAATTGCAGGGCATTTATTGACTGTGCGGGTGGAGGATGGCTATTATTATTATTTGACGAGGCGTGCCGGGGCGACTTACTGATTTTTGGTTGCTATTCACTTTTGAACTGTAGGAAAACGCGGAAAACCTACAGTTCTATTCCGGGTTGTCGGTGCACACTTCAAGCAAATACCTGACGTCAGTATTGGCATCAAAGCATCTCACATCAAACTTGCTTTACGACAAGGAATGCAGTCGCCTATATCGATATCGATGCACTAATTACTTGTTGGAAAATCGTTGGGAAATTGAAGTGTATTACTCATCGAGTATGCTGTGGAAATAACATTGAATGAAGCTGAACTGAAAAACAGAACTATAATACATTCAAACAAAGAAAGAACACACTACCAGGATAAGTTGAAGGAAAGTAAGTGCATTCCGCTAACTTCCTGACATGTTCTGGCTCTAGTGTTTCACATAACATTTCACAACATCGGGAGTTATTGTAGCAGATACTCCACGAATGTGATTTTGTTACATCTCAAGTGTTTGAAGTGGTATATAAGACACTCATTGTATCACATAACCTGACCCAAAAAATTTTCTAAATGGTGAGATCAGGTGATCGAGCAGGCTACTACAACACCATTCGTTGCAATTACTCGCTCATCAAATCGGTTCATCAAAAAGTTCAAGACTCAGGCGGCGTTATGAGGCGGGCGGGCATATGGCAACAATTCTTCAATATCTTTCTGAAGGAATTCTAAATACCGTATCCCTGTCAACTGTCCGCATATACGTTGGTTGGTCCGAATCTTTCCTGAAAATTACCTTCCTTCAATAACTGCCGATTTTATCGCGCCCGATATCTGTAGGTTTGTCTGTTAAAGATTCCATTGTTCTTGAATCTTGACTCATCAGAAAGCAATATCAAAGAAACAAAATTGTGATTAATAATTTTATTCTGAAGTGACTAATGGCAATAAACTTATCTTCAGTTTCCATCATTATCATACAAATATTGGTGCCCTTATTACTTGAACGACCTGTACTTATGCATTTCCAAAATATTTTTTGCTGACTAAATAGTAAGTCATAGCAGATTTTTGTATAGTAGAAGCAGTAGGATTCACTTCTACAAATGCCAAAACATTGATTTCCTTCTCCTCATCAATGATAACAGTTTTACTTATTACTGCATCCCTCGATATTTTCTTGCATTACCCATGAATTAATAGCATGTTCACTCTTTCATCTCTTGTAGGTATACTTAGGATAACAATAAAACACTTTTTGTCCATTTTCCACAATAATTTTATATTTGTTGACTAGTTTCGGTCATTAAACAATTTCAAAAACTAACTAGATCACATCCAAATTTGAGTATTTATACCTACATCGCCTATACCTAGGACAGACCTTAATTAGTAGAAGTATATCGATCCTCAAAATCAATACCAATGATAAATGAACATAAAAACATAAAAGAACAAATCTTTCCAGTGCAAAGTGAACGCATCAACACAACAAGCTTCTGGGTCTCTGTACCATGAAACAAACCTTTCGCATTTCGTATCATGCCGAGTTGCAAATAGGTCGATAGATGGTGTAGGAAATATTCTAATAATTTCATTGTAAGCATATGTCGACAACTCCCCCTCTGTCTCTATTTCGAGTTTTCTTGATTCAAAATCTGCGACTTTATTCTCTGAAGATTTGATATAGGAGGCAAAAATGAATATATTACGATCACCACTGCCATATCCTTTTTGAAAGTTTGTTTAGATTTGAATATTGCACAGCACCCATCCTATTTATTTAAGAAATGGCAGTGGTGTGGTCTATCCTTAATAAGGTGTTGCAGTTTGACATGTGATTTGCAAAACATTGAAGTCCAAAGAAAGAGGCAAGAAGTTCTAAATAATTGATATGGAACTTTTTCTCAGTTATATTCCAGTATCCATGAGATGATTGATGTCTATACGAGACACCCCAGCCAATGAGGGAAGCATCCGAAAAAAAATTCCATCTGAAAGTTTTCTCTTTTAATTGCATTCCCAGATCTTTTTATATTTATTTTCCACCATAGGAAGTCGTCATGGAAGCACTGTTATTATTGTTAGAATTAATCAAAGCAAGATATTTGCATCTTTCAAATTCCTTAGTGTACAACCAACTATATTTTATGCTTGAGCAAATAGACACCAAAAACCCTAAAAATTTTGCAAATTCTCTTATTGTGATATTGCGTATTGAGCTAATTCTGTTAATCAATTTGATAACTGACATTTCTTGTGAATTATATACAAACACCAAGTATTTGCATACTTGTGCAGGTTCTAGCTCACTTTTATCACGGTTTACAATGAACCCTAATTTTTCTAGCAATTCGCAAGTTGCTTGTACATTTTTAATGCATGTCTCACGGCTATTACCGTATAACAAAAAATAATCCAAATATAGGACTAATAAAAAGCCTCTGGAACGAAGGTGAGCTAGGACTGGCTCATCAGTTTTGTGAAAACCGACGGGGCACTGTTCAGTCCGAAAGGTGAGGAATTATATTCAAATAATTTGCTATTCCATTGGAACCTGAGGAACTTTTTGTGACTATTCATTTTTGGTAATAACAAGTAAGCGTCTTTCAGATCCACAGTTGCCATAAAAAATTTTTTGTTATCATTCTCAAAACTGTCTTGTGGTCTTCCAAGTTGAAATGTTGACAACCCATACATCCATAGAATGTTTTCAAATTTAAAATGAGACGGTGTGGATCATCAGGTTTGGAAACTAGAAATATTTTGGATACAAATTGGTTCCGACATGGGTGACATTCAGATATGGCTCCAATGGCTTTCAATTCATCAATTGTAATTTGTATATCTGTCATCTCCTGTAGAGACCATTTCGGACTTACAGGTGCCATGTGCTGCTGGGGTTTCTTTATGAAATTAAGAGGGTATCCAGTCAGCCTCATCAGAACCATTGGATCACAGGGTAATATTTCCACCCATCAATGAAAAACTGTAATCTACCAGCATACTGCTGCTGAATTTTTTTTCTGGAATTGGATATGACTTTCTCGGCTTGTTGTACTTGTGATAGGTTCGATTCTGCTTGAATTGATGGTTCGATTTCCGAGGTGTTTGCATTCGTCCACCCTGACGGTAAGTTGTCGTGTTTTTTTTGTCGAGGTAGACTCTTTGACTTTAAATGCTTTGGATATTCCTTTGGTTGTTTTGTCCTAGGGGCTTGAGGCCTGAAATTCTGTCAAGATTTTTCCAAGGCTTTTGCCACCATCAATGGAAGATTTTGTTAGGGTGTCCTTCAAATCATTGTTAATGTCTGCAGATACCAGAATTTTTCTGGATTCCGATTCACCATGGTGAATAGCGGCAAATAGTCTTGCAGCGTCACTCAAGGTCATGATGACTGGTAGGGGTTTTCCCCCTCCCTTTCTTCAGACAACATGGTTGATAGGACATAACCTAATGCTTTAAGCCCAGCACCTAACTGATTTTGTATTTGAACCAACCTGTCATCTCTCCTGATTGATGATTCACTTACAAAAGATTACACTTCCTGATTCAATTTGGGAGCTTCTAGAAGGAGACAATTGGCCGGTGTCGGATGTTTCATCAGTACCTCTCGGTTTTCAGCATTCAAACCACTCTTCAATATATGCTCCCACCTTTTAGCAAGATCAATATGTAAGGAATCCCACAGCATTTTTGCTGAAGGAGCCTCTTCTCCTAAGATCTCTAAAAATTCAACATTTAGTTGAGGCTGTTCATCAGTGGCATTTTCTTCTCCATTAGTAGGAACATTTTTGTCTTCAATAGGGGAAGCCGGTGGTCCGAGTCAAGTCTTTCGGGACGTCTGGAGTAGGTCTTTTATGATGTAATATTCAGTAATGGTAAAGGTTTACTCATAAAACTAGAATGACACCTGAGTGTTTGTGGATCAATATATTTGTGTCTAGATTCGAACCTACATCTCCTGCAAGCACTATAAAATTCCCTGATTAGCTTTGTTGTATGAAATAAATGTATATATTGACTCGCAATATTTTACCGTGTGAGCGTGTCATTAGATATTGCATACAAAACATTCGGCAATTCACACTTACTCCGAGAAAACATCAACTCGTGATGATTGCCGAACCAATGTGGTAATATGCTTTCAATATAGTGATTTGTACAGATCTCGTCTGCACGACTATAAAACCTAAGTACCTGTGTTACCAACCTGTGCCTTTGGACTATAACCGTATTGTCGTGACATCAAGCACTGACTAGGGTTTTAGATCTCGTCTAACCCTACCATTATCAACTCGTGATATTTTCTCAATTAGAACTCGTCTAATTGAAAATTATGTCCATCCTAATGTCAAGGCTTTTGAGTACTTGTATAATCTAATCAGATCTCGTCTAATCCATTACATATCAACTAGTGATATTTTATAGTAACATTGTGGCAGTATACAGTTGTCATTGTTTAGAGTTATTGCGATATAGATCTCGTCCATTCGCAAATCCAACCACATAATTTACATCAGGTGCTCTGAAAAAGAACTTATACCACTCGAATATTGTGAGTGAACAATCACTGTCTGAGCTTGAACTATAATGGCGTTTACGACGACGTTCCCTTTGTTCCTGTATCGCTAAGCTTTCTTGTAATTCGTTCAACTTCTTTCTCACATATTTCGAGTCGATTTCCTGTTCGGGAGTGGTAGACGAGGATTTGCGTCTTTTCCTGGATTAATCCATTACAATTATCGCTGAAATTACTAAAAATTATCATCCTTTCGTAAGTAAAATATACCAATTTCTTCTTCTTAAGGTTTATCTGTTGACTAATAATAGTTCAGTGGAAAAAAAATCATATTTAAATGTTCTAAAGTTTATAATTTAAAAACATCAACCTTTTTTTTATATCTTACAGTGCCCTGAAGATGTCAGAATAAACTGACTAAACGTTGGCTGTAAAGAAGAGTTTTTTTTTTTTAATTTAAGACCTCAAATAAAAAAAAAAACAAACATCAGTCATCATAGGAAAAGGTCGTTAAAACTTACAAATTATTTATTTTTATTATTATTAAAGTTATTTTCAAAAGTGATCGGTTGATTTTATCCACACCCTTTTGGCAAAACCGCACTTGATTGGGAAAATCTCTTTCAGTCAGCTCATGTATCAACTGCATATAAGATGGTCGGTAATTGCATTTTCCCATCATCTGGAAAACACTTTGAAATATTACCAACTTCCTATTCAGAATACAGGACACGCCTATTCAAACTTTTTCCGAAATACATTTCCGGTTTCCTCATATCTTGTTTCGAGGGCTTGAAATTTCTTCTCTCCGGAAACTTCTGTTGATTTAATCTACTTGGCCAATCATTAGTGGATTTTTAGTAACAAAAATACTAGCAGGAAACCGACTGTGCCATCACATGAAATATGGTCTGTTTTTCGTCTTGCAACTGTCATTTATCAATTTATTATAAACGTATTAAAGGACAAAAAACGTGTTTTTTAAATTGTTTTGCTAATGAAATGAAAACTGATGGAGCAATGAAAATACGAACAAAATGGGATAACCCGATTGGATCATTAGTAACGGAGGAAAACCAGAAAAAAAAATTTTTGCAACTTTTTGCTAATGTTCATAACTCCGCCATTTTTCAAGAAGTAGTGTTGGTCCTCGTCATGAAAGTTTAGAATCATCTGTACTTTATGTACCCACAAAACAGGCACTGTCGGATCATTAGTTTTGGCACAAACACAATTTTAATTTTTCTTTGCGCTATCTTGCAGCGTTTCTGGATGCTCTAGTGATAGTCCGGTTTCAATTTCTCAAACAGATTTTTAAAGTTGAAGTATAGTGCCATAAATCGTATATGCTCATTTTGCGCTACATTGCCGCGAAATAGGTGAAATATGCATTTTCCACCCGTTTGTAGGGCAAAATAGGAATATACGTTTTGTGTTACTATAATTCTACTTTCAAAATCTGCTTGAGAAATTGACATTGGACTATCATTAGAGCATCCAGACACGCTACAGGATGGTGCAAAAAAAAATTGCAATTGTTCCAAAACTAATAATCCGACAGCGCCTGTTTCGTGCACACATAAAGTACACATGATTCAATAGGGTCAATCCTACTTCTTGAAAAAATTGGCAGAATTATGAATTTAAAAAAACATCGCGAAATTTTCACAAAGGCAGTGGCATGTGAAATTTTATAAAAAACTGATATGTGATATGGATTTTTGGGTTTGAAATATATTTGTAGAATATGACATTTCGAATTTCATTTCAAAGTTATAACGGTATAATAGACCCTTCGATGCTCTTTTTAATTCAGAACGAAAAAAATTGTTCAAATCGGATAACATCTTAAAAAGTTACAGGGGTGGCCCAATTTTAAATTTGATGACTTGATGACTGAGGAGGTGTTCAGTGTGGTAGAATAATTTTTATCATTTCAGACTCATCACTCTGAGGTACACGGCTCCTGTAAAATGTTTATTTTTGAAGAGATATCAGATGATCACAATAGGAGATAAACTAGTCAAGCTGTTGGTTGACTTGAATTTTGAAAACCATCCCATCATCGTTCACTGCTTCTCCAATGGAGGAGCATTCTTATACCAGAATTTTTCTTTGGCATTAGAAAAATATCCGAAAGCTTTGCCGGTAAGTTAATGTGAAAAAATATATCATAATGAATGAAAAATTTCGTCTTTACGAGTAGGCTGAAGAAAACTACACTTATTCAGATGGAATGTGGGAGTATAGTCATAATTAAATTTTTATACCTTTTACCATTGCTGTCGGTGGTTCTGATCGTTTAAATTGTTGAAAATTGTTAGGGCTGCTAGGGTTGCACCCTGGGTCGTATATGGGGTTGCTTTCCTTAAATTTCATCATTTACACAAAAAGATTACGAAAATAAATATATTGATTATTCTCAAAATTGAAAACATAGTTGTTGAAGATGTGTACGGCATAGTTCAAGTATTAGATGGTCTCAACTGCCTGTTTCCTGTCATTGCGATCTCAGCGCCACCTTGCCGATAGTATGGATATAGTACGTTACCGAACTGGTGGTACTGGTGGTATGAAAATCAGGACAGAAGTGTCCAACCATTCTGCTGAAAATTTTTGGGAGGCACGGTACGGCACATTTGAAATTAAAAAAAGGAGTGTTTACCAAAATTGGATAAAAACTGAAGAAAATTTCAAAAAAAGTGTTCAACCATCAAGCAAACTGAACATATTTTGAGTAAAAAGTATTAAAGTGTTCACCAAACAAAATGAAAATTCATTGAAAAAAAATTCACCAGATTAAAAAAAAAAATTGTAATTTTCTGAAAAAAGGTAAACCCAACTCGGAAAATTGAAAAAATCATCCTGCAAAAAACTGACGGAACGGCACTGTACAATGAACATTTTTTGATATCAAAAGTGTTCACTCAAGTTGAAAAAACACTGTTCAACCCAAAAAACTCTGATCTTTGTGCACAGTTTCTGAATTAGTTTCTAAACTCATAGACTCGGAGTGATTCTTGCTCTACCTGCAAGGTGGATCAGCGATGATCCCATTTGATTGCGCAAAACCAGAGTAACCAAATGTCCTGAACGCTACCTGTATTGACCTACCCTTGCACTGAGGAGAGTCAAAAACCTTGAAACTAGTCAGCAGGTGGTTACTCTCTGGGTGGATGGGAGTAAAAAAGCAACAAGACTCGTTACCAAACGATCTTCCAAAAAAACTCCCATTACTAGGATTTTTTGTGCATTTCTGAAATGATTGATGTTCACCTAATATGTTGGAATTCCTGTAGAATTGATAAAAATGAATTTTCTACTTTTATCATTCATTTTAAATTTATCGTTATGTCTAGATTTTTCTGTTTCAGATAAAAGGAGTGATATTCGATTCAGCACCAGGAAGGCGGAGAATTCTTAGCCTTTTCAGAGCCATTTCTGCTATTTTGCAAGGAAATAAATTCTACAATTTTTCGATGTCAATAATAATGACCATGTTTTTGTCTATGATATGGATTTATGAGGTAAGCATAGAAAGTACATAACATAATTTTTATAATTTTTCACTGATACTGGAAAAGAAGTTTTCATGAGACATGTATATTGAATTCAGTTTTCATAATAAGTACTAATAATTCATAAATCAGACCTTGACAGATCACTACATAAAGTAATAAAGTAATTGAAGAGTTTTCCTCGAGAAAAGGTTCAGTTATACCTCTTTCCTGAAGTTCTAATATTTTCAAAAGGTGAAAGATTGCACTACTGCCATCATCCATGGGGTAGGTGTAGGAATGGTCACCGAAAACCACCATTTACCAGAGTGGTCTCGTAGACTAGTCCACAAGTGATTCTAAACTTGTTGAAGTAAAGTGTTTTAATTCAAATCAATTAAATTCAATTTGATATCAACATAATTGTGGCGTTTAGCTCTAGCCTCATTCTGACTTCGCGAAGATAGAATATGGGGCTTTCGACATTGAGAGGGGTCGTTTTATCATTTTACCCTGAACCTGACCCTACCTGAAGAGGATAGGGCATACAAAATTATGAGACGTAGTTCTTTCAGCCCTCTCTAACCGTAGCACCTAACCTTGCTTAGCCAAAATAGGTCTTTTACGTTTGTAAAGTTTGGGTTTGTCATTCCTCTCTACACAACACCTGACCCTAAGTAGTCAGAATCAGGAATCCAAAATTTTCAGTTGTAGTTGTTCTTTTGTTTCGTTTTCGCTGAAGGTCTGTAGTTTTTCTTTTATCATAATTCTGACTTTAATCTCAGGATCTCGACTTCAATCTCAGGATCTCGACTTCAAACTCGGGATCCCGACTTTGAACTTGGAATCCCAATTTCAATCTCATGATCCCGACTTTAAACTAGGGATTTTGACTTTAAAACTCCGGCAGCATACCATCGATGGAACATTCGAATCCTTGAAAGAGGATTGGAATGCTAAGATAGGGGCAAAACTAGTCGAATGTCCTAACGGTTCTCGCTTTTTTTGATTTTTTGCCAAAGCTGTGGAAAGAAACTTGCTTCATCTCAGTACCTTCCCTAACAATAGAAGGTGGAACACTAGCCACTAGAGCTCAGCAAGAATCCTACATTTCTGCCATGTTGCTGGGACTCAACACCAACAAAGCTAATGGATCTGATGTAGTTCTGCCGATCGTTCACAAGAAATGTGCCCTCGCACCACCAGTTCTTTGCAAGTTATCCAACCTCAGGGATACTACCAATTCACTCAAAAAAGAAAATAAAACCTCACCTATCAAATATAGACTCATCGTACTGCTATCTGTTATCTCGAAGGACATAGAAAAAGCCATCAACATTGAGTTAATGAAATATCCAGAACGCTCAGGAATTGTGAATGATCGACAATGTAGTTTCCGTCATCAGAGATTAACTGCGTATGACTCACAAATATGACAGATATCTATTGAAAAAGATGTGGAAACTCTTGCCGTGCTATCAGATATCTCCAAGACGTTCCACAGAGACTCTTCGACAAGCTTATATCTAATGGAGTGCCCTTTTCTTCGTGGCTCTTTGTTCTCTAGCTTATTTCCAGGCAGATCTCTCCTCGTAGTAGTTGTTGGGGTTTCATCCTACACTCTACCTTTGAATGTTGGTGTTCCACAAGGATCCATTTTAGTACCAACTCTGTTTCTTCTTCACTCAAATGATTTGTTGGTAGCTAACTCATGCCCACTGCATATATTTTGCGGATGATAGAACCCTCCACACTGCTTTCTTCTCCAAAGTTCCAATATCAGCCTGTGAAAGTAGGTGAGAAAGGGGAAAATACGTGTACGATTTGAATATGGACAAAGCAAAATTTCTAGCTTGGGGATCCAAAAACTTGGTATAATGCGAATAAAACCCAAGCCCAAGCCGATCTCACAGTGGCTAACGTAATGTCAGGAGTAGCCATACCAATGTCCTCCATTTTTTTGATAATTATAATAATAATAAGTTTATTTGCCTAAAAATTTAGAAAAATGAGTTTGCATTTGTGTATTTTGCAGATAAACATGAATAAGTCACAGAAGTGTACAACAGTTTGAACTTGTAGCAAAATAGACTCTAAGGGGGGGCTCAGGGATCAGATAAAGTCCGGCTGGAACGTAGTCAGCAACAAAAACCACTGATGAAGAGTTGACACAATTTATTTTGTAGCTTAATAGTAAGTAGGTACAACCGCAAAACACAACCGGAAAGAAATAACACAACTAAACTACCTAGCAGTACCCAGCCACCAAGCAAGCAGTCAGAACTGATAAGGGTCTATTACATACCTGCAGGTAACGTGCAGTAAAGTTCCACAACGATATCACCAGAAAACAAGTGTCTTACACGCATCACCATTTACCAACAACAGAAAAGGAATCGAATCCCTACAAATACCCACGAATACCTCTCTCTCGCAGCTGCGCTATACATGGCTACTTCGGGAGGTCGGCGATACAGTGCCTAAGGCAAGGGTACCGGTACCCAAGGCATAATATTGTCACAAACTGTTATACTACTTGTGCGTGACTTTGATTATGAATTCATTACGATAATGCATACAATTAAATCATTTTAAACAAATTCAACATCAATATATCCAATATATCATGAAAATTTGTATAAATGAAGGTTAAAATTGAAATAATGACAGTTAAGTTATTTTGGATACATGCAGCATCAATATCATAAAACCGTATACCTACTTAAACTTTTGGATAGAAATATAAGGACTGAAATTGTTAAGACACCTTCACAAATTAAAAACAATTGAAATATACTAGAGATTATTATAACTGCTGCTGATGCTCGGTATTACCCTCAGCAGTACGTACCCTTTCATGGGAAAGCCATGTGAGGTCCCTTGCTAAAAGCGCCTCTCTAAAACTGTTTCTTTTCTGTTTCATGCCAGAAGCTATTTCACTTTCCGTGTATTGATTATGATTTATAAGTAACAGATCCGACCTGTCCTGGAAAACTATTCTCATATATGGAAAACAGACACTGAAACTTTTTGATTCTGTCCAAAAAGGAGTCATTCGACCAGTCGGTGATGTTGCGCTTACAAGCTCGCTGACTTCTCTGGAATACCGCTGAATAATGTCGATCTGTCTTTGTTTCATAGTTATTTTCATGGACGGTGCCATCGAGACTGACCCGCCGAACTCCGTCTTCACATCTCTTTGTCGTCACTTTGGCGACATGCGAACATCCCTTTCCCAGTGCTCGTTCTTCTATTGAACGGCAAAGCTTTGGAACTCACTGCCTCGGGTAGTGTTCCCTGCCTGCCTGCAGAAATCAAGAAGAAACCCAAGTTCTACCTACTCTCCTCCGGCTCTCACCCTTTTCTCCAAGTATTACAGGATTTTTCTCTTCATTGAAACTAAAACATGAAAGAAATGAGGGCGTGTGATAAAATCTCAGCACGGTCACCTGTCCCGTAAATGGCATCATACGTTAACAGGTAAGGGCCTCGTCTTCCCTAGGTCCCACAAGTTTCTCGAAGACTTCTGTAGCTTTCTCGTGAGGGTGCAGCCTGTTAACAAACAAGAAGAAATTCAGAACAAAGAAACAACAAAGATGGTGTTATTTTTGTAAAAAGAATAAGCTCACGCAGTTTGTCGGTCTTATTCTGAATCACCCAGTACATATTTGGTTCGCAATTTTTTTGCAAAAAATGGCTGCCTGACATGCCGCAATAAAGTTCCAATATTTTAACTTTTTGCGAATTCGCACAAATTTCGGAACATAATTTGGATCTTATTTTCTGTACCTTGGCCATTTTTTTTAGCGAAGTAGTCGTGGTGTGTGAAATATATCTTTAGTCAATGCTGGGTATCTTCAGTTTTTATGACAAAACAAATGCAAATTTGTTAGATTTTTGAAATGGATTATGAAAGTGTTCGTCAAATATTCCATGATAGAAACGTTTATGGAGATCACTAAAATATCGTTAGGGAGAAGCGGATCTATGATCTCAACAAACATTTTAATTACTTTTGGGTCACCTGCTTTCAGTTCGTCGAATTGTTGTCCATGGTGGGGACAAAATTGAAGAGGGTATTTTAAGCTTCAGATACGTTGCCCTCATTCCATAAGCTGTACCTATTGCCCGCTGTAGGTCCTTCCGCTGGTATTGAATAATGTATACAAATTACATGTAATCCTTTTAAATCAATTTTGACATTCACTTTCAATCTGGATCATTCTCCCTGAGAGAATCTCAGGATAGAATGGATCACTAAAATATTGGGAAATTTTTTGATCGAAATTGATTTGGTGAACATTCCCTTCTTTTCGCATTTCGAACATTTTAGTTCCACTTCACTCACCTTCTGAAGTTTCTTCCTTAGTATGTGAATCCAAACATTGCGAAAATATTACTTGACCTGTTTTTTGTGTTATCGGTAGAGAGAGAGAGATCCCAGAATGGATCAAAAGTGACCACAAAATGTACATTCCAAAGTAGACTTGTTAACGGACTTGTTAGCGATAAAGTATCTAGACCACGATTATTGAGCATTCTCACTTTCAGTAGAATTTTCAACTATTTTTGTTGAAAACAAATGTCGATGGTGCGAGTGCCCTAAGTTCTGTGCATCTTACTGGGCGTCAATGACCATAGATTATTGACACTAGTTATAATATACTAAGTATAACTTCATTGTCTTTACCATTTGTTATTGAAGGTACTTCTGGAGACAACATGAGATCGATGTCTTTTACATGCTGTTTTCAAAAATTCTCCAAATTACAAATAATGTTTGGAACTTGTAATGTCATGTGGGAAAAACTGGGTGAGCCAGTGAGCAAAACCGTTTACAGGTAACTTCCTCCATATTCAATTGATATTTCAGAAAAAGGAAAAAACAAACAATAATAACGTCTAACCTCAAATACCGAAAAATTCACCGTTTACAGCATTAATTTTTCGATATGGGTATGAAAGTCGATGCGGCGATTTTTTTGCGATTTGCGTAAGGGTATGAACAATCCTATAGTTGATTATAGTTCATCCATGTGATTGGGGATTTTGGAAAAATATATCTATTAGATCATACAAACTACCTCTAGCTTTCTTCAACGCATGAGAAAACATGAGGAAACTTCCGCTTTCTCTAACGCTTTGATTTGTATGATGCTTGGTTCGACTATAATTTCCAGACACCACTGGAAGTGGAAAACCACCAGTCTACTAGTAAGATAATTTCTTTCCTTTTCACTGCCATCTACCAAAGGTGCACTTCATAAGTCCCCACGTTGGCTCCTCTACACAGGTTCTACCTGACCGCTACCTCAACAGTAATCCTTAGTATATGCCTATAGAAAAAAAGGAGAAACGTTTGAAACCACTATTTATTCTATAGAGTATCCAATACAATAAAGTAACAATACTTACCTCTTTAGAATATACTGTACACCTCAAGTATACTTCAGGGTTATCATTTTCAAGAGACCAAGGATTCGTTATTATCTCTAATGGTTGTTTATGTTAGTACAGCTGTTCAGAGACTCAACAGAACTTTTGAACCGTATGAATATATTTTACCCAACAACCCCTTCCAACAGAGCATAATTTTACAGAAAGAAATTTTTGGATTTTTGAGCTACCTTGCTAGATTTCCCATCTGAATCAGAAGGTAGGTTTAGTTTTCGAACCCACTCTAAGTACAGCGTCTAACCTTGCGCAAGCAGAGTAGTTTGTTGCTTTTTTTATTCAATGAGTCTTAGTAATTTCACTATGCGCAGATAAATAAATTATTTACGATTATTTTTACAATAGAACAGTTTGATTATAGAATTTATACATACACTCAATTCCAGGTAATTAGTAATGCCATCCATCCAAGGTCGAACTTCCAATCGAATCCACTGGAGAATTTGAAAAATGAGAAGAACAAATGGCCCCAATTATTCATATACTCAAAAAATGACAATCTCATACCACACACGGTGAGTACAATGATGATGAATACGTTTATATATTTTATAAAACGGTATACTTTTCATAATTCGAAAGGAATTGCACTTCAACTTCAACAAGTAGCGAAGTACATTCAAATCATCAGCAATGATGAACTATAGGTAAATCGCCTCGTCTATCTGTCGCTCCAAAAATAGAGGAATATGTAAAACATTTGCAGTATTTACAGTGATTTTGATTTGGACTGATGTCATATTCATTCCCTCCTATTAATTTTTTTGTAATATTTCTATCTATATGTAATCATTATAAGTGTAAATAGTTCAATTAAAAAACATCTATCAAATCCTATATTATCATCCAGTTGAGAATGTCATACGATTTTGAATCGTCATAAAAAAATACAGGTTTTTGAGATAATAATTGAGGAGATAAGCTGTTTTAAAACTCAGCACATCTCATTGCTTACTTTACGCCCTTGTTAAATAAATAACTATTTTGTACAACTGTAAAAAAAACTTGACATTTCTGCATCTACATTGTGCCCAAGATAAGGATGAACAGCATGGGGATCTCGGTAACCATAAAAGTTACACGATAGGTCAAATGGGCAAAAAGTTGCGCAATTGAAGGGTCAATAAATAGATGTTGAGAAATCCCAAAAATGTTGTTTACTTCCGGAGATATTCGGAAAAAAAACGAAATTTGGCGATTTGGTTTTTATTTTTTTCTGAGGTTATTTGAAAAGTTTCGAAAAAACCAAAGGCACTTTCTCATTGCCACTTTTTTACCTCTACAAAACGGCGTCCACAAAATCTCCGTACAACGTTTCGTTTGAAAGAAACCATCATCAACTTTGTTTTTTTTATATGGCTCAAAAAAAATTTACACCCTGTAGGACATAGCATTTTTTATTGCGAATGCAACGACGTACGGCACAATATGTTTTCCTATGTTTTTATTCAGAAAAAATGCTTATGAATAGTTTTTCAACATAATCTAATTTAACTAAAAGAAACTAAAATAATGAGAACTAAGAAGGAAAGAATTATTGTTAAACATTGTAAAGAGTAAGTTCTATAGCATATGCTCAAATAGATTACCTCCAGTTTGTAGACATAAGTATGCCCGTCTCACTGTGGATTCTATAACACGATTCAACATTTCAGGTGTAATTCTAGCAAATGCTGATCGTACTGAGCGAAGTAAGTGTTCCTCGTTTTCAAATTTTTTTTTATACCCCATTTTCAATATGGCCCCACAAAAAAAAGTCTAAAGGTGTTAGGTCTGGTGACCTTGCTGGCCATGGTGTATCACTATGAGTGCCAATCCATTTTCTTGGGAATCGCTCACACAGGTATCAGCGAACAGCTGCGGAATTATGAGCTGGTGCACCATCTTGTTGAAACCAGCAATTATGCACAGCGTCCAATGGCAAATTATCCAAGGCATCTTCCAGATCTTGTCGTAACAGACGAAGGTATCGTTGAGCAGTTAAAGACGAATGGTAGATGAATGGACCTATAACCTTTGTGCCAAAAATTCCACACCAAATATTAAATCCGAATCGATGTTGGTATTTGGACGATCTCTTCACACGTGGATTTTGTTGTGACCAATAGTGTGTGTTGCGCCTGTTGAAAATACCGTTATTGGTAACCCTAGTTTCATCCGACCAGATCACTTAGAAAGGAAAATTTGCATCGTGATGGCGATGCAAATTTTCCTTTCTTGTATACCACTCGCAAAAATGTCTACGCCGCTCGTCATCATATGGCTTGAATTTATTTTTTCTTAAAATAAATTGAGCTGTTGATTTAGGTACCCCAGTCTGGTCTTCAATTTCTCTAGTTGAACTTTCTGGGTTTTCGATGACTGATTGTAACACTAGGTATTCTTTTTCTTCAGCAGACGGTTTTTGTCGGGATAGCACAGGTTTTTTAAATGAACCATAATTTTTTTAAATTATATACTAAACGCCTGAAAATGGACTTGCCAGGTTGTTTTCGCTCCGGGAATTTATTCGAAAACATGTGTTCGGCTTCTACACAATTTCTTTGGCATACAATGTAGCAGGACAGCATATCAAATTTTTCTTCGTTTGTAAAATTACCTCCCACCATTTTAATGTAGAAGAAACGAACGCAATAACAACAATAACAACAATGAAATACTTATTCAAGACGAAAATTATTTATGGAAACTGACAGCTATGTATGTTGCCATGGATTATTTCTAAGCCGCCTATGTTCAAAAATTGTAATAAGCATTTTTTCTGACTAACAACATAGGAAAACATATTGTGCCGTACATCGTTGCATTCGCAATAAAAAATGCTATGTCATACAGAGTGTACATTTTTTTCGTACCATATAAAAAAACAAAGTTAATGATGGTTTCTTTCAAACGAAACGTTGTACGGAGATTTTGTTGACGCCATTTTGTAGAGGTAAAAAAGTGGCAATGAGAAACTTTTCAAATAACTTCAGGAAAAAATAAAAACCAAATCGCCAAATTTCGGTTTTTTCCGAATATCTCCGGAAGTAAACAACATTTTTGAGATTTCTCAGCATCTATTTATTGACCTCCTAATTGCGCAACTTTTTGCCCATTTGACCTACTGTGTAACTCTTACGGTTCTCGAGATCCCCATGCTGTTCATCCTTATCTTGGACAGACTGTATATTGGTGCGTAAATGTTTATTTCATTTCACTGCCAAATAATTGACAAAATAAACATGGAATATTACTTTTTGAAGGATTTATTTTTAACAGTGTCAATTATTAATTGACGATTCCATAAAACAATTTCATTTATTGGAATAATAATTGATAGAAAAGGTTGAACAATTACTTCCAACATAAATTCCCGAAGATGTTCCATGTTGCTGCTGATCAGAAACGTTAGATATTTTTTGAAGAGTTGATTCCACAATTATATCAGATATTTTAATACAGGGTGGCCCATCGAAAACGTACCGCAAGGCATTACAGTCTGGGAAAGAACTTTTCGATAAAATCCGAAAACAAGTCAAGTTTGTTTGTCAGGGGGACACATTTTGACGTAACAAGCATAGTAAAACCTTCAACCCCCTAAGTAGGGGTGACACCCCAACATTTCTTTCAAATGGGAAGGAGGGTCAAGCGATACCTCTGTAGAAGGGGCTTGTCATGCCCTATGCAGTGCTGCTTAGATTTTTCAAATCGATCTACTCTTTCAGAAAATATGGAGCGTTGAAACTCCAACCATCATGTGGGACGAAAAATACAAAAATCGGTTCAATTGTAATTTATTGCAATAAGTTTCTTCAAATAAATTCGCTGTTTTTGCCGATTCGCTGTTTTTATCGATGCACAGATTTTTTTGGGCTCATTTTAGAGAGTAAAAAATGAATAGGATTCATTTCTTCACGTTTGAATTAGGTCAAGTAGTTGCTAGATACCTGTCGTGGTTGAAGTGTTTACGAATTGTTGACTTTAAAATTTGATATTATGGTGTATTCAATTGCAGACAGAGTGGAAATCATTGAGCTTTTTTTAAAAAACGATGAATGTGGAAATCGGATCGCGGAGTTGTTTAACTAACGGCATCCTGACAAACATGCCTCTGGAAAAATTGTTCGCGACTTGGTGAAAAAATATCGCGAAACAGGTTCAGTTCATAACAAAAAGAGAGAGCTTGAAAATCCAGTACTAAATGAACCTACGGAGATAGCAGTATTGGGGCAAGTACGCTAAGTACAAGACAATTGGCCATTGCGACGGGTGTGTCTCGTACCAGTGTCCAACGGGTTTTGAAAAAATACAAATTGCATCCTTACAAAATTCGCTTAGTGCACGAACTGAATGAAGACGACTTTGATCGTCGCTTGCAATGTTGCGAAATTATGAGTTAGCGAGCGTTACACAATAATAATTTTCTATTCAATGTGTGTTTTTCGGACGAGTGTTCCTTCTTCCTCCATGGTATAGTGAATCGCCACAATTGCCGGTACTGGGCTGACACCAATCCAAGGATTTTCCACGAGACACACACGCAACACCCCCAGAAGTTAAATGTGTAGGCTGGTATTTTTGGAAATTCAATTGTAGGACCTTTTTTTCTTCCTGGAAATTTAACAGGCGATATGTACTTGGATTTACTACAAAATGCCATCGACCCAGCTCTAACAAATATCGTTGAGAACGATCCCGCATACCATGAACAGGAACTGATTTTCCAACAAGACGGAGCTCCTCCTCATTATTACCAAAATGTGCGCAATCATTTACATGACACATTTCCAGGATGATGGATAGGACGACGGGGCCCAATAGAATGGCTACCTCGGTCACCCAACTTAAGTCCTTTAGATTTTCTTTGTGGGGACACGTCAAAAGCCTTGTTTACAAAACACCACCAGACACATTAGAACAGTTGCGACGAAGAATCATTAACGTATGTCGCGAAGTGACACCACAAATGCTCCAGAATGTACGACAACGGTTTGAAAATAACTTATACCACTTTATACAGGTTGACGAACAGCAATTCGAACATTTACTTGACTAATAAATGAGTTTTGAAGTACGATTGAATCAATTTTTGCATTTGTCGTCACACATTATCGTTGGAGTTTCAACGCTCCATATTTTCTGAAAGAGTGGATCGATTTTGAAAATGTAAGCATCACTGTGTAGGGAATGACAAGCCCCTTCTAAAGAGGTATCGCTTGACCCCCCTTCCCATTTGAAAAAAAATGTTGGGGTGACACCCCTACTTAGGGGGTTGAAGGGTTTACTATGCTTGTTACGTCAAAATGTGTCCCCCTGACATAATAACTTGACTTGTTTTCGGATTTTATCGAAAAGTTCATTCCCAGCCTGTAATGCCTTGCGGTACGTTTTCGATGGGCCACCCTGTATATGCTTCTGCTACAGAGGCAGATTTACAGCCACCGTGACGTTTTATGGATGTAATATTGCCCCCTGCATTGGCCAGAAGAGTTACAGAGCTTCTCCTGAAACAGTGACCTGTATAAATAGCTCTTGTACATGTCTTTTCCAAGCCATTTTGCCATCAAGCTGAGAATTTCTCCTATTTTATTTATCCCCACATGTTGGTTATTACATGTGGTGGCCGTAGTGCTGTATACTTGCGGTATTTCTCAATATAATCAGAATTTGAAACAGTAAACGTTCTAGCGCAATAGGTCTTCGTATCAGGTAATTTAACAATCAATATAGATTCAGCATCTTCAATGGCATCAATAGTTATAATGTAATAATTCTTCACGGCGCGGCGACAAGTACTGCTAATATCCAAAATTAGGACAACCTACAAATGAAAAATATTAAAATGACTGCTAATCTCACAAAATTATGATTATATCTGTGCCTTATGGAGTAAATTTGTTTCGTTATCATCCCTTGATAAAACTTTATATTTATTTCCTAGGTATCTGACGC
Organism: Chrysolina oricalcia; assembly: GCA_944452925.2. Taxonomy (NCBI): domain Eukaryota; kingdom Metazoa; phylum Arthropoda; class Insecta; order Coleoptera; family Chrysomelidae; genus Chrysolina; species Chrysolina oricalcia. Next base: position 24,148,656 of record OX101810.2, on the reverse strand, counting down.
TTTTGTTCTTAATGAGCGGGACCAATTTTGAAAAATCAATAACGTAGGAGATTTTAAAAATTTTCATTTTTCCTCAAAATAGCGTGTAAGCACATTTTCAGAAACCTTTTTTACATATTTCTTGTCGCACCATTAACGAAATTGGCAATTTCTTTTCTCATATATTAACTTGGATTTGGCCGGTAATATATTAGATACTATTGCATTTGCTTTCTCAGATATATCGGATGGGATATCACTACCATTATCATAATCAACATCCATCTTCTTGAAAATAACTTGAAATTGAAGCAACTACGAGCAAACACAGTCAAACAGTCATACACGCGGCGTGTCAACAAACCATTTCTAAAGTAACGACATAGAGAGACCACTGGATGCTGTGAAATTGTATTGGAGGTTTTGATAACATTAAAGATAATATGTATGGAAAAGAGAAGTATCATTTAGTTATTTTGGACTTATTTTTTTCAGACAGAAAATATTTTTGAATACGATTTTACTAAAAACATCGAACAATATTTTCAAGACAACAGTTGTTTAAAAGCGATAACTTATCGGGACATAAAACCACGTCAAGATGTATTGAAAGTATTTGTTTTATACATATTTCAGACCATGTAAATTCACATTCACAGGTGTACAAAAAATATTTTGTATTTGGTGTATAAAATTCGTGTTTTTATGACACATTTGAGAGAATTTTCGGCCTCGACCTGCGGTCTCGGCCAAAAATTAACACTCTCATGTGCCATTAAAAAAATACTCATTTTATGCACTTAATACTATAATAACTATTCTTGTCATTTTATAGTAATCACAAAAATATAGAGATGATTAAAAACCAATATATGAAATTTTGATTTTTCCAAATTTTTTATGGATAATTTGCACTGAAAGGACTAAAGTAGGTTATTTGCTCCATAGGGATTTAAGTGATTTCCTATCAACGCATAATTGACACATTATGCAGGGATGTACGAGTAGATATTTAGAATGTTTTCCTGAGAGCAATGTAACTTCATAGAAATGGCTACTTTCCAACTTTAACACTCTGTAACTCGAAAACTTTTTATAGGCTTCAGTTGAGCCCATAGACACTTTTGTTCAGATCATGTTTTAGTACATACCGAAAATTCTGAAAAATTAACCGGTTACAATTTATCTAGAAGACTGCTGTTTGGTCCTCATTGTTCATTTCGTCTCACAACTCGAAATTCGTTTTATGATTCGTAATTAGTGTTAATTTCATCTTACAACTCGAAGTTAGTGCTGTAACACGAAATTAGCGGAGTTTTCCTAACACGAAATAAGGCAATTTAAAGTTGTAACTCGAAATTGGGGAAAAATAATGCCTTCGTACAGAAGGATATTTTGAAATAGCTTTTAAAAATATTTCTAAAGGAATTGAAAATGTCGCCTAAAACCACTTGCAATAGTCAAAATCAATTTTTTTGCTTCAAAACTTGTGAATAGTTTTGTAACTGTTTTATGAGATATTTCATAATTCTGCCGTTTACAGCTATTTGCACCGGCTTAACATAAGGTTACCTTACGACTTAAGTGGACCTTACATTACGATTTTGGTTTGCACCGTTATTTGAGGACAACATAAGCCTCAGTCAAGATAAGCCTCAAATTCTCCAAGTTTAGGTTCCACTTAACTACTTAACCCCACTTTTCCAACACGAAACATTTTCCTATTTTCTTGATGTTCAAAGTATTTCAAGCACTTTTTCTGTATTTTGCTGATGTGATTGTATTTTTGTGGGTATCTCATTGTATCAGGTTTGAAATAAAATGTCACGTACAATTTGAATAAAATTTTTCATTATGTGCCTAGACAAGTGTACGAGACGGGACATCATTTGCATGTTTGACGAACTTACATTTTTTCCTCTATTTAGGGTGGCCAAAAGCTCTTTATATACTAAACCTGGTTGAGGCTGATATTGAATATCCCTATGATGTGGAAATATGAAAATAATTTCCAAATTCCACACTGTACCTATATCCTAAATGTCTATTGATATATTGTTAATTTATATTACTTACTTTAAAATATTCTTTGTCCTGGAGGAATGGAATGGCGAGACTTTTCAATTTTTCATATTCATCCAAAATTGTTAACCACATCTATATGTCGTAAACATTTTGGATGGATACTTTTCTGTTTACCTAGGGTAAGTCAGGTCAGGTTAGTGTGACTAATAAACTACGCATATTAACTACTGTGCACGCAGCTCTCTTGTCGATTTTGTGGCTAGTTTTCCCGGTAGAGAAATTTTCCAAATTAGACAGAACTGGCAGCGCAATGTGCCTATTTTTCAAAACTTTGCGTTGTTTAACGTCTCGTCGTTGGTTACGTGATCATTTTTGCGCAGTTGCCAAACAATTCCAATACTTAGGTAAGGTTCAGGCCAGGAGTCAACGGTGCAAACCATCTTTACTTTAAAGTTTAAACGTTTTGGGTATAACATAATAAAACAATACAGTTCTAGACAACAAAATGAAGTTCAATTCACAGCTTCAAAATAATGAATTATCATTTTGGAAGTGTGAATAAAATGAATATTAAATAAAATAGCGGAAAATAATTCAAATCATAAAACAACTCTGCTGGTTGGGAGGCGGGGTTTACTTTTTTATTATGAAAATGAAAAAAATTACACACTAGGAAAATAAAGTTTATTTGTGCTTCAAATGTTAATAATGCATGGGTGAATCTGAATAGAAATTTGACAGCTTGATAACGATAAATCTAAATAGAAATTTTTCACTTGATAGCTTATCCGCACTTGTGTGGATATAAGCTGCTTTTCGTAGGACTGTACGGGGCAACATCACTTTCCTTTATGGTCGTAGGTTTTTTTTTCTTGTTAGAAACGGGGTGCAATTAATATTCCTTAACGGATTTCAGACAGTCGAGAATATTGATTATCTGATTACATTTCAGGATATTGAATACTTCGCAGACTTCAGGAAGAAGATGGGAGTTGACGTGACCACCATCTGCTATGATAAGAGTCTTCACGTTAAGCACCTCGCAGAAAATAGGGAAAGTTATATGAAAAGCGTCTACAACTTCGTCAACAAATGCTTGAATGGAAACAATTAGTTGAAACCAGAATTTGTAGTTTCGCATTAACGCCCTATTAAAAATCAGTACTCTATGGTAGAGCTATCTCATTTATTGTGATAAATGACTATTTAGCATTTTGAAGAAGAACTGAAATGTTCTAGAATCTCTAGCTGACTTTTGGATTGTCTATATTATATTTTTTTTGGAAAATTGCACAATTTTGAAACTTTATTGAAACGTTAATAAGATAAGTTGTAAATGGAAACAAATTTTATAACCCAATTTTTTGTATGTTGTTATGTGAAAAAGTTTATATCACGGGGTTTCGTAGATTCCTTATATCTTTCATTATTCATATTTAACGATTGTTGGGAATATATCTATTTTTTCGAATTGTTATATAGTTTTGTATCGATTTGTTTCTTACATATTCATTTATTTTGATTAAATAAACGAGGACTTGATTCTATTGATTTTGTAATAATTTTTTTTTACTGATTATATTTTGGTGAATCCTGATTGGTAAAAATGTGTAAGCCACCTCTTACCATTGTTATTATTATTATTGCCTATATAAAAAATGGTTGAATGTAAAAGTAGTGTGGTTATGATTGAATTTTGATAATATGCTTTCAAAAATACAGTGGTATGCAGATTTCAGAGTCAACAGCCCGCCATACACACAGAGGTTTGTCTGAGGACTTTATCCAGCACGGTTTAAGTCTGCGGTATTTCGCAGATTCGGCATGTGACAGTCAAATCTTTGTCACTCCACTAACTTAAAAGAGATGTTCGTCGACAACTCTGGCACACTTAATCTGTAGCAGACAAAACTGTTTGTTAGTGTTAAAGCCTTTACCAACCCTTTGGAATTCAGTCTTGGTAAAAGTTTTTAGTGATGTTTTTAACGTTTCTGGTAACATTTGCCTGCAGAAATCTGAATGAGAAGAAAGGTGAATCGTGTTCAAATATGTTGTTTCTTCCTGACCCTATAGATTTTGAGCCCCCTTTTTTAGTTCTTTCCTAAAGCACACCAGTAGGGCTTAGGGCTTCGCGAGACCAAGACCAAAACCAAGACTGATCAGTCTTGTCTTGGTCTTGGCCTCGAAAAATAAGTAGTCTTAACATGGTATTGGTCTTGATATTCTTGATATTGATAGTCTCCATCTTGGATGAAATCGTCTACAAATTTGAATTTTTCAATGGTTTTCAATAAATAAATGTTATCTACCTTCTATGTGGTATTTTTGAATAGAAATATAACCCGTATACAGGGTGAGATAACGAAGCTGCGGTAATAGACTGCCGAAAATTGCAAAATCTCATTTTTCACCTGTCATTATTGTTGAAGTTGAAGATAGGTGTAGAATATTAATAAAATATTTCACCTGGAATTCAAATAGGTATGCATCAATATACAGGATGTTTTATTCAAAACAAAACATCGTTGTCAAGTTTAGCTGGAAGTGACAACAACGCAGTATCAAAAATATTTCCAAAAATTTCAAATTCAAACCAAATAACTTTTGTACTAAATTTTTTTCTATCTTCAATAGTAGAAGATTTGGACCTATTTTTGTAAACTGTAAAACTGCAATACTGAATTTGAAAACGTATTTTTGATTTTAACTGAACAAAAATTGAAAACATACCATATGAAAAATAAATAATTGAAATGAAATGCCGTGACATTTTCCATCAGATTTTTCTTGAAATGCGATGAGCGCGATCCTATTTAGGGCGCTTCTTAGGGTAAGAGTCAATTGATAACTCAAAAACGGTTCGCCGTATCGATTCTAAACAAGGACAGGATTCTTAAGGACGTTCAATGCTTGGTACATACTGTAATGGAAATTGAAATATCAATCCACTTTTTCACTTTTTGAAGCCATTTTTGAGCAGATGAACAAATAATTCCAAAAAAACATAACAGCACGTACAGAGATCAACGTTTTACAGGGATGCACGCTGAAGATACTGCCGCTGCAGCCAAAAATGAATTGCTCGAACTGCTCTAAGAAATATCATGGTAGTTGTGTTAACATCACTGCCACTGATATAAAGTACTACAAGGATAACGACCAAACTTGGAACTGTTCCAACTGTTTCACCAATTTAAAGCGTTTAAGATATGTAAATATATATTCTCCAGCTGGTAATCAACAGAAGATCACGAAAACCACGGTACCACAAGATAACGAACCACTGAATATTTCCCATTTCAATGAAATAATGGCAAACGTCTGTGAGGTTCAGAAAGGGCTAGCAGTAACTCAGAAAGAACTAGCTGAGGATGTTTCAAAAATCAGGATAACCCAGCAAAAGTTACACGAGGAAATAATGAAGTGCAATGAATCGCAAGCGAAACATGAACATATTTTAACCCTTCATGATGGAAAAATTCTAGACCTCGAAACGAAAAGCATTTCATTCGAATCAGGCCTACGAAGGATATGAGGGATGCACTTAATAGGGAAAAAAATCTCATAGTCTATGGTCTACAAGGAGAAGTCAATACTTGCGTTCAACACATCACCAATATAATACAACTATTACAGAATGTCAATCCAACAGAAACTCCCAACTATCAAATAATGCACTGTCATCGTCTTGGCAATAAAGAGTCGGGGAACACTAAACCCCTGAAAATTTTCTTCAGCGACAGTTTGATGACGAAGATTTTGTTGAGAAACAAGTATCGTGTGAAGTCATTTGAGATGTACAAGCACGTCTCATTCCAAGAAGATAGAACCAAACAACAAAGAACTGACCTGACCAATTTGAGAGATGAACTGAATGCTAGAACAGATCGCGGTGAAATTGATCTAACTATCAAGTACATTCATGGTACACCTACCATAGTTAATAAAAATGCTCATGTCATAACTAATCAACAAAACAGCTCAGGTAATAGTTCAGGTGAAAACCAACAACAATCAGAGTCAGTCTCAAACAATGTTTTAGATCCAAAAAACTCATAAACATATGTCACGTCAATATAAGATCTCTTAGACCTAGTTTCGATACGTTCAGCGAAATTATGCTCGAAAACAACCATAAAATCATTACAACTCCCTCCCTTACCACCACCCTGTGATATCGCGATAGTTTTAGAAGTGTGTCTTATTTATTATTTTATCTACTTTTTTCGTTATATGTTGTGAAGTACTATACATTTTTATATGCACAATTTAATTACAATAAACTTTTTTCAATTTTTCAATTTCATTGCAGTCACTGAAACCTGGCTACAGTCCGATTTTCCCTCTGAGCTCATTAGCATTGATGGTTTCCAACTCATAAGGTATGATAGACTTACGAGAGGCGGCGGCATAGGTCTCTATGTCCACAACTCTATAAAGTATAGTATCATCAACATTGATTACGTGAAAAGAGATCACTTAGAGCAACTGTGGATATATATGCTGATCAATAAGAAAAAGTTGGCCCTGGGCGTTGTTTATAGACCACCCCTATCTAATATTTCATGTCCTAATGAACTTGAGGAAGTCCTTTCCAATATATACCTGAGCAATGAAGACCTAATCATGCTTGGAGATCTGAACATAGACTTTTCCAAAAAAAATACGAATCATTAAAATCTCTTTATCAATATTTTAGCATGCTTTAACTTTATCCAGTTAGTCAATGAGCCAATTCGAATAGGTAAGACATCCGCAACTGTAATAGTTATAGTTTGTATTAGTAGTAACATCCCTGTTCATAGTGTAGGAACTGAGGATATGTTGAGCATGACAGATCATAGACTAATTTTTTACCAAATTGAATATGCCACCGAATACTTGTCGGCTAAAACTATCACCTACCGTGATTATTCCCGGTTTGATATTGAAGCTTTCCAGAGAGATTCGAGCATGATAGATTGGAACCACATCAATTATTTATCAAATATAGATCAAAAACTAGAGTTTCTCAATTCTGCAATAATATTCCTTTTTGATATGCACGCTTTGATGAAAACAATTTTAATAAAACATAAATATGGACCCTACATTATAGACACAATAAAGCAAATTAGTAAACTCAAACGCAAGGCGTACAGTAAGTACAAGAGAAATCAATCACAGTGTAGCCTGGAGTATTATAAGGACCTCGGAAACTACTTAGTGCATGCAATACGGAATGAAAGAGTGGCTTATATACAGAATCAAATAATAGCTAATGAAAATAAACCAGCCAAACTTTGGAAAGACTTCTCCCACTGGAATATTCATGGAAAACCCACCCGTGAAATTGATGCAGAATTACAGAACCCCGATTTTCTGAATGATAATTTTGTTTACTGTACAAGAGGAGTTGCCATAAATAATGTTATCCTGGATTTCTACTCGAATAACAAAAAAGAATATGTTACGAATATGGAAATAGTGAATTCAATAACGGGTGATGAAGTAGAAAAACTATTGTACTCAGTAAACACAAATGCAACAGGAGTAGATAACATAAACCTCAAAATGTTAAAATATGTCAAATTACTGCAAGTCATCCATAGCAAATATCATTAACCATTCATTCACAACTGGAGATATACCCAAATTATGGAAACAAGCCATTGTTCTATCATTGCCCAAACTATCAAAAGCCGTCAAGCTGAATGATCTTCGCCCAATTAGCATACTCCCAACAATGTCTAAAATATTAGAGAAAAAATTATCATTCGAATTAACTGTTCACTTGCAAACCTGCCATATTCTTCCAGATATAAAGTCAGGTTTCCGGAGACGATATAGCACCACGACTGCCCTCATCAAAATTACGAATTATCTCACAAGAAGCATGGATAATGCCCAGGTAACTTACCTTACTTTATTGGACTTCAGCAAAGCATTCGACCTAGTGAATCATAGCTTACTTTTGGCTAAGCTCATTTTTTATGGCGTCAGTTCCAAAGCACTTATTCTAGTAAAACAATTTTTAAGTGGAAGAGTTCAACAGGTCAAAATTGGTAACCAGTTATCTAAACCAAAACAGACTTTCTGCGAGGTTCCCCAAGGTAGTGTGCTGGGTCCACTTCTTTTTATTGTTTTCACTGCAGACCTTCCCGCATGTATTGAACTCTACAGAGCATGCTTTCCTGAAAATGTAGATTCGCTGGTGTAAGAACTCAACCTTAATTTACAGCGAAAGCGAAAGAAAAGGTTCCATTTTTGCAATTTACAACTTTACCATTCTAGGTGCTTATTAGAATTGGCCACTTTTCAATGACCATTTTTGGGTCTTTTGTTCCAAAATGAATCTGAAAATTGATAAAATGGGTTGATAATCTGAACAATTCAGAAAAAATTTGTCAGTCCTAGTGAACACGAAAATTGTTATACTTACACTGCACACTCTATATTTATTCAAGGAACATTTCTGTTTAGAGAGGAATTACATTTTTACATAAATTGTTTAACAGCAATACCTACGTATGAAATAAAAATTATTAGAAAAGGTATGATGAGAATAATTTGTGAAATGAGTAAATAAGTCATATCAAAGCAAAAACAGTCAAAGGTGAAACATTGTTATATTATAAAGGAATTGAAGTCATCTGTTAAGTATACATTTCTCAAGTTCATTTTTTAATTTAGTTGTATTCCTGATTTCTGTCACAATTTTACACTACGTTACTCAATATTGATACTATCGATAGCCATTTCTTTCTCAAGGTTTCCTGTTTCAATCCAGAGAAAAAAGTTTGAATGAAAATATAATCTGTATTTGTCTGTAGTGAGGAAAATGGGAGAAATGTATTCTTCAATCTACTAATTAACAATTTATAAACGAAATGATCTTGAACTCACCTCTGAGAATATACAATATAATTTATGACTTTTGTCGGTATTCTTGCAGGTTTTCACGACACAATAGGTACTTCACTTTCAGCGAAAAGGAATATTTGTATCAGTAAAAAAAGTAACCAACATGTTCAGTGGATCAGTAACAGCAGGGCTCATCAGAAGATTTTGGGACTTGGGACAATCTGCTTTCTTTTCTGTGAATCTGCTAAAACTATTTTTGAAAACATTACCATGACGGCAATGACATAAAAATTGACTTTTGACATGTGTCACTAGTTCAAACATCGGACCTAATTATCGTGGTGTTTTTGGAACATTGGAACTATTTAGACTCCACCCATTGGCCATACCCGTAAGAAGGCCAAAGCCTTCTAGGATTCAGTGACCCTACTTATTTACACGATTAGTAGTGCCATATCCCGTCCTCTGTATACATGTTGACAGTTCTGCTAGTGTTTAGACTTTTTTTATTAAAACAGTGCTGCTGTTATTAAGGTAGGGAACTCTTTATACGGCACTAAAATAAACACGAATAAATTTCCACAGATTTATTGTCTACGCGACATGTTTCGATACACAGTATCTTTCTCAAGCGAATGTAATACATTACATTTATGTATTACAAGTTAATACTCAGTTTTTGCTGTATTCAAACCACTTTTAATCAACTCATTCACTGCATTATGGCGAGAATGGCGACCAACAGTGAACTTGCAACTCAAACCTTGTCGTCGACTTCATTGCCACATTTGCATATACAGGGTGTATTTAAATAACACCGAAAAAATTAAAGGGGTGATTCTGTGATTTAAATTAATGTGAGTGTTTGGTATAAAATTTTTTGAAAAAACCCTCCCCGGAAAAGTTACACCCCTTCGAAAATTAAAAAAAAAAATGGTTTTTCTTTTTTATTTTCCCTGTATATCAAGCTAAAGACACGAAACTTGGTAAACATTATCTGTCAATAAGAGTACACTTTTTGAAATTTTTTCAACCCTGAAGTATGCTTAGAAAGGGTTGATTATTCCAACCCCTAAGATATTTTTTCTTACAACTTTTTTTTAGATGAAAATTTTTTCTTTAAAAAAGTATGACTGAAAAGCCCAATTCATTGACTAACTTTTTTAACTCTACAAGTTTTTTTCGAAAACTTAAGCATTTATGAGAAAAAAATAAATAAGCTCATGTAAAATAGCATTTTATTAAACAACAGCCAACCAAATTATGATTATGATTATGAGACTTCTACAACTAAAAACAAAAGTGAACAAACAATGAACAAAAACCTGTCGAATATCGACAATACAATTATAATAAATGTTGAAAATGACCGCCTTCAGCTTTAATACAAGCACCTTTTCCTCATAGAATTGCGTATACGATGAAATATTCCTGGAGAATTTCTTATAGTTTCACACCCTGCTACAATGCGGTTTCGCAGATCATCGATATTTTCAACTGGGTTTGTGTATATCAAAGATTTCAGATATCCCCATATGCAAAAATCCAAAGGATTAAGGTCAGGGGAGCGGGCTGGCCAGTTTACAGGTCCTCCTCGACCTATCTATTGATTGGCATACACCTCATCCAGGTGAGTTCTTGCACGTATACTAAAATGAGCTGGTGCACCATCGTGCATAAACCATGAATGTTGCCTAATTTGAATGGGAACCTTTTCAAGAAGAACAGGTAATTCTTCAAGGAGATGACAATATGCTTCACCATTTAATCGTAGCGGAAGAAAATGGGGACCAATTAAATGATTATCAATAATTCCGAGCCACACGTTTAATGAAAATTGATACTGATGATTTCCTTCAAAAAAGCCATAAGGATTTTCGTCAGCCCAAAGATGATTGTTGTGAACATTTCTAATACAGTCTCTTGAGAAACTCGCCTCGTCAGTAAATAAAATATTACCTAAGAACTGTGGTGCTTGGCCAATCATATTAATAAGCCACTGTCAAAAAATCACACGGAGTAAAAAATCTCAAAACATTAACGCCTGCATCCGTTGAAGATGATAGGGATACAACATTTGTTCTTTTAAAATTCTAAAAACAACGGAATGGCTTACATGTAGGACACGAGCTATTCTCCTGGTACTAGTTTCTGGGAATTCTTCAATTGAATTAAGTACGGCTTCTTCTACAGCTGCAGTTCCAACTTCTCTAGTACGACCAGAATCATAACTTTTTTTTTCAAAATTACCACGTTCCCGCAAGCGTCGGTGAATAGTTGTGAACGAAGTACGATGGGGTAGTCTACGCTGTGGGTTCTGTTCAGCATAAAGTCTTTGCGCTTCCAATGAATTACCGTTAGCACGACCGTATGTAAAATGCAAATCTGCCATTTCCAAATTCGAATATGCATTTTCGGTGTTATTTAGATACACCCTGTATATATATATATTTATATAGATATTGGGTTAAGTGGAAGAATATTTTTGGTTATGTCTAGTACATGATCAAAAATAAACTTCGCCCTTTATGGTCAATATGTTGAATCTATGTCACTAAAACCGCATGCATGTAAACTCTTACTTGGCTATAATAAAGACGATTATTTTTTTTTTCTTTGGTGTTTTGGCATCGACTGCTATGGTCATTAGCCATGTGTTCTTTATAGGCCTTGTTACTAACTCCATACGTCACCTTAGGAGCAGCACTGTTAATTGGAACGCAACTGTGAATCGTGCAGGACTCACCCTACTCTAGCCACGAGATTTTAATAATTTAATCGGTTAAATTAAATTAAAAAATCCCAGCCTATCCAGGGTTCGAACACTGGACCTTTCGACTCAGAGTCGGACGCTCTAACCACTGCGCCACGCCCCGACATAAAAAAGACGATTATTATTATTATTATTATTATATGAGATACGCCAACAAATGGAGTCCAATTACTATTTTGAAAGATTCGTCGTTCAGAAGAGTTCCTAATGATGATATAGGTAGAGCATTGAGCCATGAACCAGAATGTGGGAAGAAACTGCTTTGAAACGTTCCTTTTCGGCGGTCACAGACGTATCTGAATCTAACTGTTTTTCCAGTAGTTGGTATCTATAAGTGACATATCTCAATTGTTTTGTACAGCCTTCGATGAATTCGGCAAATGAATTTTGGATCGAGATACCCACAACTGTTCACCCTCATAGTAAATAATGTTTGGTTCATCGGAAAAGGTGCATACCACAATTGTATTCATCAAATGAGAAACACTATGAGGAGAGAACAAAACTTCGCTTTTCAAAAAGAGCATTTCACGGTTTTGAAAATTCAATTCTAAACCTACTTCATTTGAATTTGAAATTATCTGCAAGAAATTTTTAGAATGATTTAACATCTTCATGCAGATACCAACAATTTAAATTTGTATCGATAGATTCCGTTATTTTATTAATCGTCAGGAAGAATAGAATAATAGCACCCAAAGAATCGCCTTGCTGAATACCTCTTTCTGATATTATAACATTTTCACTTATATAAACTATATAAAAAAACTGATAATTTTATAGCACTGGTAGAGAAATGGATGAAGATTAGGTATTCTGTCTCTGATTTAGTTCAGAAGTATGTTTCTATGAACCATATTGCATGCGTTTTAAAAATGAAATTTACGGAAAAGTTTTGAACTCCTATCTAAATGATGACTCACAAATTGATGCGCTGAATGAGCGACACCTTCATATTCACCAAACTGTATCAGGCGAAACAGTTGACCCAGTTGATCACCCACATTTGAACAAAATATTTTGGCCACTAAACGGCGGTACTGACCGCTACAGGTCTGATTCCACCATCTTTCTTTTTTAGTGAAAGAAGTGAAGCTCCATGAATGATTGAACAAATTTGTTTCACAACATTTCCTGACAACATTGAATTACATAAATCCTTGAGAGATGGAAGAATCTTTTCTCCTGAATAGGCCAAGCTGTAGATAGAGAAAAGAGGTTTTTTTCACACAAAATAAAAGACGCAAACGGCCCATACTACTTTTTATAAGATAATAATAATAATAATAATAATATTTATTCATCGCCAACAAACAGTACATCTTAATCACAAAACACAAAGTGTCTATAATTATATATAAAAAATAGAATCTGATGAATAAATCATAGTTCCACTGAGGGTAAAACCCTGTGTGTGGTAAAATAAACAAGTCACTATATGTATAAATAAATTTAAAGTTAAAATTATTGTGTACGCAGATAAAACATGTATAAAGATATAAATCTTAAACACTAGTAAGGATACATGTGAATTAGAGTTTCCTTTGATTTAATTTTTTTTTTTTCAATTAACTTTAAAGATCGAAATCACACAAGAGACATATCACACTTGCTAACATAAATATATAGAAATTAAAATTTTTATGCTATGCTTCAATAATCTTATGGAGATCTTTCCTTGGTGTAGCTCGTATAAAATTTTTCAATTGTTTTTTGAATATAAAAATGGAAGATTGGGCACTCAAATCGTGAGGAAGAAAGTTGTATACTTTGGGTGATAAATAATTATAACATCTTTGTCCTATTGCCTTATTCATTAAAGGTGTAACAAAATCATGTTTTCTTCTTGTGCTATATGAATGTGTTAATGTTCTTAGTTCTTTTTTGCTTGAATATTGCCTAGTGACTATTTGTATAATATATAATTGTCTAATATCTAGGGTGTTGGTTTCAGTGTAAAGTAAGTCACTTGAATATCTAGCATCTTTTTGAAGTATCAGCCTGAGAAATCTCCTTTGGGAGATTTCAAGGGCGTTGAGGTAAGTTCGTGAAACTCCTCCCCATCCAATGATTCCATATGACAAGTGCGACTCCACTAAACTCTGGTAAACCATCACTTTTTGTTTGAAATCAAGATGCCCAATCACTTGCTTGAACCTATACAAGATACATCGTAACTTTTTCACCAAATAATCAACATGATGGTTCCATCGGAGATGAGGATCCAAAATAATTCCTAGATATTTCATTTTTTCTACAGGCTTTATAAAAAAATTGTTGATAGTTCGAAAATGAAAACCTCGGTTTTTGCCCCAGCAAAATCGCTTCGTGGAATTTTTTCAACCAGAAATAGTGAAAAAAATTACGACTGTTTTGATTTTATATGCGAATGTATCGAAAAGTATTGTAGGAATCGTTATACAGTCAATGAAACTTTTGTGGAGAATTATAAAACCTACAAAAAAAACCTGAAAAAAGAGACCATTCCTCAAAAATTATTAATTTTTATAAATCTGAAGCATGACAAACAATATTGCAGAAACTGATAGAAAATAACATGTGGTTTAACTGTGCGCAAGACGGTTTCTGTCCGATGTGTAGTTTTTGAACAATCGCGTTATGAACAATTCAAGAAAAAAATTTTTTTATACGCGCCGATTTAAGGGAAATCATCTTATTTAAATTCTGTAAACGGCATTTAGAAGTGGAGATCAATATCTACAATTTTAATATTTTGGATTTTCACCTGAGAGGTGGGAAATGTGTTGAAAATGTCACTGGAAGTTACTCTAAATGCTTCAAAATGCCCCCGAAGTCGCCCGAACTCAACTCGAGTTAACTTCAGTGCGACTTCGGGTGACTTCGGACGCGCTTTGAAGCATTTTGATCAACTTTCAGTGACATTTTCAACACATTTCCCACCTCTCAGGTGAAAATCCAAAATATACAAATTGTGGAAACTGATCTCTACTTCCACATGCCCTTTACAGAATTTGAATACAACGATTTCCATTCAATCGGTGCATCTTGCAAGATGTGCTCTCAAATTACTTCTTGGTCTAAAAAAATCCAGAGCTGTGACTGAATCCTGAATGTGAGAAGGTCTGAGGGAGTCCAAACCACCCGCGGAACCCAAACAAAATGCTTTCATGACTGCTTTATTCGAAATTTGAAGAGAACTAGTTTGTTGTGAAATTTCTATTTGCTGATCGTTTATCGAAGCAGGAGGATGTTTATCGAAGCAGGAGGATGTTTTTCGTATCTCCGAATATGTTGAATTGTCAAATAGTGCGATAGAGTCATTTGAACTTGATATTTTCACAGCCGTAGATGAATCCCAGTCAGACAACTTATTCAAAACACGGTTTGATAATGTAGCCTTATACTTGGTGTATCATTTATTTCGATGACAAAGGGTTGTTATGCTGGATACAGGTTGATCAATTTTTATTTAATCATTGAAGTTATGGACTCTCATCTTCTTTCATCATTATCATAATCAGGAATGGACAGTGGTTCAGTAAGAAAATTACAAAAGATATTTCCAAGTCTCGAAAGAATTAGCTTTGACACATTCATCAATAGTCATGCTGAGCGCCAATGCCACATACGAGGATGTTCCCAGAAGTACCTGGCTTGACCTAGAGATGGCGGTAGTTGCTTGGAAAATACCATTGTATCAGAAAGTACACAATCCATACAGCATATGTTTCAAGGTTGAAGACGCCACGTTGTTTAGTATTTGTTCGGCAGCCTTCAATAGTAAACGTTTTCAGTGAATTTGTCAACCTGGAAAAAATTGGTCATCGTTATGTGATACAATACTTTTATACCAATATAAAAGCTGAACTAATTTCTACTCTCGGTGAGACTGCTCCTTCGTTATCAACAGTAAAATTTTGGGTAGCAGAGTTAAAACGAGACCGTACGATCTGCGAAGACGAACATCGCAGTGGTCAACCAAATGAGGTGACGACTCCAGAAATGTTGAAGATAATCCACAAAGCGGTACTGCTTGATCGTCGACTGAAAGTGCGCGAGCTAGCAGACATAGTATGCATTTCAAAAAGTGCGGTACATAGCATATTAAGTGAAAATTTGAACATGAGGAAGCTGTGCGCAAGATGGGTGCCGCGTCTGCTCACAATGGAACAAAAACAGCGTCGTGAAGATGTTTCCATCGAGTGTTTGGCAAGGTTTCACAGAAATAAAGCCAAATTTTTGCGCTGTTTCATAACCATGGATGAAACACGGGTCCATCACTTCACACCCGAAACAAAAGAACAATCAAAACAATTAACTGAAAAGGGAGAACCGGTTCCAAAGAAGGCAAAGACCTTTCCATCTGCAGGCAAGGTCGTGGCGTCGATTTTTTGGGATGCGCGTGGGATAATTTTCATTGACTATCTTGCAAAATGGAAAACTATCAACGTGAGTATTATGCGAACTTATTGCAACGTTTGAGCGAAGAAATCAAGCAAAAACAACCGCATTTGGCGAAGAAGAAAGTGTTGTTTCATCAAGACAATGCACCAGCTCATACATCCGTTGTTGCAAATGCCAAAATTAATGAATTAAAGTTTGAATTGCTACCTCGTTCACCCTATTCGTCAGATTCAGCCCCCTCGGATCACTTTCTGTTCCCAGACTTGAAAAAATGGCTCGGTGGTCCACGATTTTCCATCAATGAAGAGGTTACGTCGGCAGTTAATGGCTGTTTTGAAGAGCTTGACGATTTTTTTTATTTTTTTTGTGTTCTGGCATCGACTGCTATGGTCATTAGCCACGTGTTCTGGATAGGCTTTGTTACTAACTCCATGCGCCACCTCAGGAGCAGCACTGTTAATTGGAACGCAACAGTGAATCGTGCAGGACTCACCCCAGTCCAGCCACGAGATTTGAATAATTTAATCGGTCAAATTGAATTAAAAAATCCCAGCCGCAACTGGGGCTCGAACTCCGGATCTTTCGACCCAAAGTCGGACGCTCTAACCACTGCGCCACGCCCATAAACAAATAAAGGGTATCGAACTTATTGAACATCGCTGGTAAAAGTGTGTGGAGCTAAAAGGAGATTACGTTGAAAAATAAATATATATTTTCCAAAATTTGTGTGTGTTCTTTGTTGGGCCAAGTACTTCTGGGACCACCCTCGTATATTCTTGCTGCAAGAGAATTCCATCTCTTAATTATACAAATTCTTTTTTTAAGCTGAGCAAGTTGGATTTGAAAAAAAATCACATTTTAAACATTTGATCCTGGCGTAGTACTGCTATTATCCGAATTATGTGTTGGATTCGCTTGTTTATGTACCTTTCCAGCATGTGTGTTTGAATCCCTTTTCATTTTTGAAAATCCTCACACATGTTTCACACTTCAATTCATCTCTGCAAGGATTCTAACTCATTTCAAGTAAATCATCAGTTTTCACTCTGATAATTTTTTTTCCTGTGTAGATATTAAGGAATTTATACCTGACAGTCCCATGGGAATGTCATGATAAATATCATATGAATGTTCCTAAAGGCGATATAGATGTTCCAAAGACTTTCTAACATCTGATTCGGACAATAATGTCTGTAGAAAACTTCCAAGAATACTCTGAACACCATTTTAGTTTGGTTTTTCTGTGTTTTGGGATGAAAATTTGAGCCAAATTTTGACAAAACCGTCAATGAAACGGATTGTTAGAACAAGTTAGTTATCATCAGAGTCGGTAGAATGAATTTCAAAGTACAAATCAGAGGACCAATGTACTCTGCTGAGTAATTGCAATATATTTTCTCTCAAGAAGTAGTTATAGTTCAGAATATTTTGCATTTCATTGTTCCTTGCTCCACATCGAACCGTTCAAAGTTATCGGGATAGTGGTACCATTCAGATCCGCACTTATACTTGATATTTTGAGTGCATATGGTAAACAAATTATTGACGAAATCTAAAATAAATTTAGATGGTTGAAAAAAGAATTGAATTCACAAGTCAACGATGAGTCACTTCACTGCTTATGACATTTGAAATTTTTAAATTATATTGAGACCCCCACCTCATTTATCGAGCAATAACAATTTTGTTTCAAAAAGTAGTATTAGTGATACCATTAATACTTTTTTTGTCCCATGTTTCTACGTGGAGCCATTGAAATGGGGGGCAAAAAAAGCCGCACTGTGTATTGCAAGAGTTTCATTGAATTACGGGAACATTACATATATTTTTACATAGTTCCTGGATGCGCTACTGTTGAAAAATTATCATCAACTCATTCATAGGACTAATAAACAAACTTAATGATGATGATGTGATGAAAGAAGCAGACTTTTCGACGTTATGTAATAATACTATGACTATCAGCTAGTCAACTATCAGCTCTATTTGGCAAATATTCCCCTCTTGTCAATTCATTCCGAAAATGTATCCGAGTAGCATTATTTCGAACAAAAAACTCATTCATATTCATTCATTTTTATGTAGACAGTTCAAAACAGTTTTTTCCGGCGGAACTTCTCATTTGTATTTCAGACCTAGACCAATATTTCAGTTTTTTATGTATGTTCAGACAAATTACTAAGCATCCATCCTGTAAATGGATTTATTCGTCTGCCCTAAAGTTTTGATTATTAGTTTTCGAGATAATCTTTCAAGATTTATTGGCTTGATGCAAAGAAAACCTTCACTCGACTACTTCACTATATGGAATCCACCGACCTTATGGCCTCAATACAGTTGACTTCATTGTATAGAGGTGATGTCCCTTTTGAACAATGCCGATATTTTATTCTTTTTTCGATCTGTTTCTTCCTAAAATATCTCGATTATCAAGTCTTTGGAAAATTGCTTTGGTAACAATAATTTTTTCAACTACTTCATTAGAAAACTTTATTTTCGACCCCTAAAGAAGGGAGGAAAATGGTACTTTTCTTCCCGCCGGGAAGAAAATAGTACTTTTCCTCCAGCCGGGAGGAAACTTGTACTATTCGTCTCGATTTATCAGGAAGAAGATGCATTGAAATCAATTTTGCCTCTTCAGCGAGATCTTTTGGCAGGTCGTCTTCGCTAGAACTCATTTTCAAAACTTAGAAGCAACTTAAACAACGTGACAGCTTATGACAACTATTATGTTTGTATTACCAAACAACGCCATAGCAACAAATCGTTGTCAACACGATGACGACGACGCAACGCTTTCTTAATATTTTGTCATATAGCCGCATTATATAGTTCCACAACTTCCACAACGCATTATAATTTTAAGGACGTTACAAAAATGACAACCTTAAAGGTAGTAGAAAAAAATATATACATACTTCAGGAGGAAAATGCTTTTCCTCCCGCGGATATTATAGCCCTCCACTTCGCGTCGGGCATTAAACTATCCGCCGGAGGAAAAGCATGATTTTCCTCCCTTGAGTCCCTTGGTATGTAAATAGCTATATAATCGTTATATGATTCACTGAAAGGTGAAGAAACCGTCTGCTGGGAATGAAATATCATTCTTAGTGTTGCCCCAAGTAGCCTGGATGTAGTTTTAGAATTTCTCCAGGTCAAGGTCAAGGAGGGGGCCATTCGAAAACCAGGCAGTTTGTGACTGATCCGAAAACCGTCTGCTGATTTAATATTTCGGTAGATATGTTCCTGGACATACCTTCTGTCAAGTTTTACCCGCAAACGAGGTCAAGATCTAGACTTATGCCCAAAAAACCGCTATTTTCGAAAGTCGCCTATTATGACTGTCACATGGGTGAGGTCCGGAAACCGCTCAAATTTGTTTGTGCTGTGTTAAGAGCAAACGCTACCTTGGTGAAACGGGAAGCCGTTTTGAGCCCACAGTTTTTGTTTAAGAATTTTTTATTTTTTTTTGCATTATTCAATGGTTTTGTGAAACTTCCGGAACTTCAGTGATTTTTTGTTATTACAATTTCTAAGAAAAAAAATTAAATGACTTGATGAATTTGAAAAATTGAGAGGTTCCGGAATTCTCATGGGACCACCGAGCCCATACAAAAAATATCTTTTCCGTGAAATCAATGGTTTTTGCAAGAAACGGATTCTACGATCGGGAAATTTATATCTGATTGGCGCTGTAATCGGGAACGGACAGGTGCTGTGTTGCCAATATTCATCGAGTTCATTATCTTCACCCCATTCTTGATAAGTATGCCAACAAACCTTAGCTGAAAGGGATGAAGAAGAAATTTGACTTTTCAGTAATGGTGGCTCTTAAGGTGCATTTAGTCAACATCATTTCAGGATTGTGCTTAAATATATGTTAAAGGCGAAAGTTGAATCTGTTATATCAAATGGCGCCATTTATAGAACAATGTTAAGTTTATGCTAAAAACCTTTGATGTTACCTTATGTTTATGATAATGCTTGTGCTAAAGTTGACTAAATCCACCCTTAGGGCTTACTGAAGGTATATGACAAAATGCTTCCAGCAGACGCAAAGCTGGTCAAGGCAATTCTGACAGCACTTTGAAATTACCGAGAAATCGCAAAATTCTACATATTTCGTTATAAATAAAAAAAATAAGCTATGAAAATGTCTGCTGCGTTAGTTTTTTTTATATCTACATGTACGAACAAAAAAATAACAGAAGAAGTTTTTAGTCAAAAATAATTTTTTTATGTACAAAAAACAGCTTCAGGGGCCATATTTGGATTCGTCCATGTGGATTCATAACTTAATCCTATGGGGCATATTTTTTCCAGTTTGATTTCGAAATTTTTTGGCAGAGTAATGGGGACCGTTTAGAAAATCCATACTACAAACACAGTATTTCACCATATCAGGTTAATCAAAAAGGTTCTCAAATATATCCTATTCCGAAGTAATTCACTTCATTCGTTCAACTTTTAATAATAGTATGCAAAAAAACCTATCTTTTTAGATAGGTTTTTTCATATTTTTGAAATGCAAGGGCCCTACAAACAGTAACACATACGTATCTGACTTCTTCATGTGCAAGTAATAATACCATTTCAGAGAGGAAGCTTATTTTCTTCTTTCGTAACCTTACAAACAATGACATCTTGAACGCAATCCAAACTATAGGTAGTTGGAAATTCTATATTTTCCATAATATGCCGATTGTTGCTGAGGTACCAAATGTTACTTGCCACATGACCGCACATTCCCACCACCTTGGCACCCGAGCGATATGGGCAGTATTTATCCTGTTATATCATTTATTTTGTATCCATAATAAATCTCACGAACAACTGATTCAAAGCATTCCTTCTATGCCTGGAAAATAATCTGATTTCAATGAAACTATTTTAATTGAGTTTCGTATCTATATCAATGCAGTGTCTTCCGCTCCAAAAGTTAGATTTTTAAGGGCTTCTAATTCAAGTCTGGGAAAATCAATCAGATGCCCGATGAGGTTTTGCCATATTAAGCCAACTCAGACATATCAGGTAGGTTTCAGGTACATTCCTAACTTGTTTTGAAATACCTGGTAATTACATATCCATGTGATTGAATCTAGTTAGGTATAATTACTTTATTGCATATATATTTGTAATCGCAAACTCCGAAACCGGTCATAATGAATAATGTCTCAGTGGAAATTAGACAGAAGTCATTTTCTCCAATCTGCGGCAATTGGCCATCGTGGAGGGCCTGATACAATCCCACTCAGGTTCAAACCTTAACCAAACCTGTTCATCATGAATTTTTCTAAAATAAATGAATCATCAATTGAACAAATCCAATAGTTACTTCATCAATGTTGGTCCTACTTTGTTCTATTTGGGCCTATTTTACAAAGGCCTACCACCTCTGAAGAAACAGAAGAAGGCATCAGTGATCAAGATACAAAAATAAAACTCCATGGTTCGATAATATCAACATAAAAAAATTGAAATCAGAACTCACTCCAATAATGAATTGATGAATTTAACTTTTTCACAAAGATTTCTACCTGAAAAATCAAAAATACCGAAAGTAAAACCTGTTTTCAAAACAGGCAAAATCTTTCAGTTCTTTCAAAAATTATAGAATAAGTAGTGCATAGCAGATTATTGGAATGTCTACCTGGAAAAATAAAATTTATTGTTTGGTGGCAATATGACTTCAGATACTGAATCAGCTGTAGTATATATTATCACTCAATTTCAACTTGATATAGACTCTCATTAGTATTTGATACCGTAGATCACGAAAATTTGTTGAATATTATAAATAGGTATCAGGGAACCTGGTTATGAATGGTACTGAAATCATATTTCAGAAAGAAAATAGTTTGTGTATATGGGAGACAACTGCAGCATTAGGAAATGTGTCATGTGAAGAGTTCCATAAGGATCCGTCTTGGGACCAATCCTCCATCTCATTTATTTAAACTCTTCAACTCATTTAGAAAAAAATTAAATTTTTGCAGATGATTCCACAATAGCATATGGCAGAAAAAGTCAACGTGGTATCAAAAATTACATACGAAATGATCATGGAAAAATATCATTATGGCTCATCTGTCATAAACTGTCATTGAAATATGAGAACCAACTGTCAACTGAGGCAAACCAAGAAAGATACTGGATATACATTCACTGTTCAAATTGAAAATATGCATACTCATTCTTCTTGATAGAAATAACATTAAATATTCCACTTTAATTTTCAAAATGAATAATGACCAAGACAATCTCTTGATCAGACAATCCAAAAATTTCTGTTAACGCAATTGGAACGAATATTGGAAAGAAATCAATTCATATTGATAGTGAGAAATTTTACAATGTACTTTCAAATCATTTGAAAACGTACATAAACTGCGATTCAAAAATAACCTTAAGAATTACTTACTTCATTGAATCCAATCCAATTATAATTTCATGATTTCATTTATTAATTTTTATAAGATAGTTCGTTAATGAAAACCCCAGTTTTCGCACCAGCAAATTCGCTTTGTGGAATTTTTTAAACAAGCAATAGTAAAAAAAAAAATACAACTTTTTTGGGTTTTGCAAATATCTTTATTATATCTTTATTATATAATTATTATTCAAGGAATCGTTTTACAGTATATGGAAATTTTGTAGAGATTTATAAAACCTACAAAAAAATCCGAGACACCCTCGAAGAAGAGACCATTTTTGAAAAATTTATAATTTCTATAAATCTCAAGCTGGACGAACAATATTGCGAAAACTTATAGACAATAATATGCGTGGTTCAATTGTGCGCAAGATGTTTTCTGTCCGATGTGTAGTGTTTGCACAATCGCGTTACAAACAATTTAAGGGCACATCTAGCAAGATGCGCCGATTCAAGGAAAATCGTCGTATTCAAATTCTGTAAACTGCATCTGGAAGTTGAGATCAATATCTACACCCGAAGTCGCACTGAAGTTGACTCGAGTTGAGTTCGGGCGACTTCGGGTGAACTTTGAAGCATTTAGAGTAACTTCCAGTGACATTTGCAGTACATTTCCCACCTCTCAGCTAAAAATGCAAAATATACAATTGTAGATATTGATCTCTACTTCCAAATGCCGTTTCCAGAATTTGAATAAGATGATTTTCCTTAAATCTGCGCACTTAGAAAGATATGTCCTTAAATTGTTTATAACGCGATTGTGCAGAAACAATACAGCAGGCAGACACCATCTTGGGCACAGTTAAACCACATGTTATTTCATTAGTTTCCGCAATATTGTTTGTTTAACTTCAGATTTATAAGAATTATGAATTTTTCGAGGTTTTCCCGGATTTTCTCAATGAAAATGCACCGATCTGGTCGTTTAAAAAACTATTTTGTAGGTTTTATAATTCATTACAAAAGTTCTATTGACTGTGAACGATTCCCCAATACTTTCTGAGATATTCGTGAAGAAAAATAAAAAGTTGTGATTTTTTTCACCTTTCTTGTTTAAAAAATCTCACAAAGCGATTTCGCCTATAAAAAGTAGTATAGGCAGTTTGCATCTTTTTTTGTGCGAACATAGGCTATTTTTATCTACAGCATGGTCTACTCATTTTTTATACATTCCCGAATGATAAATTAATTGTAATTAAATCGGGAATAATGGTGGCCATAGCTGCTGACTGCCAGACTATTTGTTATGAAAAGTTCCGTCTGAATAGGTTTTTACCATGCCTCTATGGATTATGTGGTGGTGCTCCATCTTGTTGAAACCATATTTTTCTATTGTCGGCTAGCGTCATCTAATCCAAATAACCCGTCTCGAAATTTCTCTGGATTCCTAGGTATGGTACACCTGAAAATAAAACAACCCTGTAGATATTTTAGGTGTTTCTCTACATGATATGAATCCATATAGCTTTCCAGTGGAATTTTCAAGTATGCTTTCAGATCATTACACTAATATTGATACATTATACTTATACAGACAATAAGACTTCAACTTACCTTTCAAATTTTCATGAAAGTTGCATCAATATCAGTCCAATAAATAATAACCGTAGAAAGTGAAGGATGGATTGTAGCAGCATGGAACTGGACACGTGATTTCCTGACGTTATGTGAAGTGAGAAAATGAATGTTTACCAAAAATAAAGGGAAGGAACTAAAGAAAACTGACTTCAACTTAAATAAAAATATACTTTTTTGGGTTTTATCAGAAAGTAAGAGGGCTGTAGGAAAACGGCTTTGATGGAAAAGAGACTAAACAATTTTCTTCAAAATGGTCCAAGGATACTTTGAATCTCCTAGGTAAGGTTAGGTTGGGCGAGGTTAATGCTTCATATAAAATTTTGATTTAAATTCATGTATGATACTCCGAAACGACGGCTCGAACGGAGAGCGCCGGCTAACCCATATCTGAAGCCAAGCAACGCTAGGCGAGGTCGAGAGGCGAGATGAGTGACCAAAGAACCTCCTTTCGCATGTAAAAAGCTAAGACCTCGTTAATCCCTGGCTTGAACAAATTTCGACTTTTGAGGAATGCCGTTCGTAAGGGGGCGACTGCTGGTTAACGGAACAATATCCTCATACCCAAAATGAACCGTTTCTGAGTTATTTGAATTTTTCGAAAAAGTGACAAATGCAGCCTATCGAAAATACGCCATTTTCATGTGATCTACAATTTTAAGTGATATGCACTCTTCGAATCATAATAACCAAAGATTAAATGGATTACTCGCAATGATCACATCCATTGAATAATTTACAGGATGCGGAGGGGTTCCTGAAAATCCCGCGGATCGACAAAATTCTTCATCGTAAAAAAAACACGAGTGTTTGGAATGTCTTGTAATTTTTTGAATTGTTACACGATTTAGGGTTGATGTTTTTGTATCAAATAAATGAACATTTTGGAACCTTTGGTATGAATACAATTTAAGAAAAAAGAAACTACACCAAAACTACGTCACAATCACACTCGACACGCGTTTCGCCAACAAAGTTAGCATCTTCAGGAGTTAAAAGCTTACTAAACCACTTATCCTAACTCACTTCTATTTATACCACTATTTCTTATTGAACGTCAAATTATCTAACATTTCGAATCTACCTGCTCTACCTACTACTCATCTGAGGGGCAACCGCACTCATTATCAAATTTGTCTACTTTTGTTGTTTACTGATTCTAGCAATTTACCTGCACTAAATTAATTTTAATTTTAATGTTATTCTACTTGTTTTGGATTTGATGTCACACATTTCTTGGAAAAAACAATATTCTATGAATTTATTGTGAAGAAAAGATAAGAAAACATTTTTCAATTTACTACGAACTCGAATAATGGGCTATAAGGGATAGGACCCTTATCAGCATTCATACTATTTTTACACTTGGCAATTTCTAGACTCTCGAATGCATTGAGAAAGAAGTCTATGGTCATGAACCTGTCTGAGCAATTTTAAGCTTGTGTCATAAAATCGGTGGTAGTGATCCAAAGCATGTTGGGCCACACTCGAATTTTCGGGACTTGAATATCGGATATGAGAAATGTGTTCTCGGAACCATACTTTCATGGCCCTTCGAGTTTGACCCAAATACTTTTTCTCGCAGTCCTTACAGCTAATTTCATAAATCTCCGACTTTTCTCTTTCATCTGTTTTATCTTTGGGAGTACCCAATACTTGTTGAAGTTTACACGAAGTTTTGTATACCACCTTCATATTGAGGGTTCTGAAAATACCTTCGAAACCTCGAGTAACTCGAGGTTCGAATGGGATGACGACATATTTAGGAGGGTTTTTCTCTTTTTGAAAAGTCGAAGAGCTACGAAGGGTTTCTTTAAATCTATGTTTTCTAATCAATTTGTCTACCAAGTCCACAGAATAACCGTTCACCTCAGCCATCTCCCTGATTATCATTTTCTCAGTTTTAAATCTTTTTTTGTTGAGTGGGAACAACAAGAGTCGATTAACCAAGAAATTTAGTCACGCCATTTTGTGAGGTGGGAGCTCTCAGGGATGTATCTGAGTGTGCTCGTGTCCTTTCTGTACACATCGAATTCAAGCTGATTTTGGTCATTTCTAATTAATAATTCATCTAAAAATGGCAGCTGTTTTTTGTTTTCAGTTTCGTACGTGAACAATATGGTTTGAAACTGGCTATTCAATTCTGAAATAAAACTGTCTATATCGACCTGTTCAGTGACGAAATAGTCAGAAAGTACTTAAAACTCGCCAGACTTTGCATGAAGCAAAATTGCTTTCAGTTCAATAACTGCTTCTATGAACAACTAGAAGGTACAGCCATGGGCAACCCTCTGTCTTCCTTCCTAGCCAACTTGTTCATGAGTAGATTTGAAATGGAAGCAAGAAAGAGCTTCGGCTATTTTCCTAGGGTTTGGGTTAGATACGTGGACGACGTGTTCGCTATCTTTGATACGAAACAGGTCGATATAGACAGTTTCATTTCAGAATTGAATAGCTAGTTTCAAACCATATCGTTCATGTACGAAACTGAAAACAAAAAACAGCTGCCATTTTTAGATGTATTAGTAATTAGAAATGACCAAAATCAGCTTGAATTCGATGTCTACAGAAAGGACACGAGCACACTCAGATACATCCCTGAGAGCTCCCACCATTGCACACAACACAAAATGACGGGACTAAATTTCCTGGTTAATCGACTCTTGTCGTTCCCACTCATCAAAGAAAGATTTAAAACTGGGAAAATGATAATCAGGGAGATGGCTGAGGTGAACGGTTATTCTGTGGACTTGGTAGACAAATTGATTAGAAAATATAGATTTAAAGAAACCCTTCGTAGCTCTTCGACTTTTCAAAAAGAAGAAAACCCTCCTAAATATGTCGTCATCCCATTCGAACCTCGAGTTACTCGAGGTTTCGAAGGTATTTTCAGAACCCTCAATATGAAGGTGGTATACAAAACTTCGTGTAAACTTCAACAAGTATTGGGTACTCCCAAAGATAAAACAGATGAAATAGAAAAGTCGGGGATTTATGAAATTAGCTGTAAGGACTGCGAGAAAAAGTATTTGGGTCAAACTCGAAGGGCCATGAAAGTACGATTCAGAGAACACATTTCTCATATACGATATTCAAGGCCCGAAAAATCGAGTGTGGCCCAACATGCTTTGGATCACCGATTTGATGACACAAGCTTAAAATTGATCAGACAGGTTCATGACCATAGACTTCTTGATGCATTCGAGAGTCTAGAAATTGCCAAGTGTAAAAATAGTATGAATGCTGATAAGGGCCCATTATTCAAGTTCGTAGTGCATTGAAAAATGTTTTCTTATCTTTTCTTCACAATAAATTCATAGATTATTGTTTTTTCCAAGAAATTTGTGTCATCAAATCCAAAACAAGTAGAATAACATTAAAATTAAAATTAATTTAGTACAGGTAAATTGCTAGAATTAGTAAACAACAAAAGTAGACAAATTTGATAGTGAGTGCGGTTGCCCCTCAGATAAGTAGTAGGTAGAGCAGGTAGATTCTAAATGTTAGATAATTTGACATCCATTAAGAAATAGTGGTATAAATAGAAGTGTGATTGTGACGTAGTTTTGGTGTTTGGTTAGTTTCCTTTTTCTTAAATTGTTTTTGTACGTTTAACAACACAAATGTACAATGCAAACCTCAAGCTTGAAACTGCACACTTTGTTTTTCATGCAGGACGTTTACAAGCGATTATTTTCGGGGGTAATACCACAAGAGCTCAGATTTAGCCGGATATTTTTTGTGGTTGTTTTCGAATACTTACTTTCATTGGCAATTTAACGAGGCCTGTTCTGACAAAATCACGAGAGCGTAGCTCGAGTGATTTTGTCAGAACAGATCGACTTAAATTACCTACATGAAAGTAAATATGCATTTGGTCAACATCATTTTAAAATTATGCTTCAATTTATTTCAAAAGCGAAAGTTGAATCTGTTATATGCTTATATCAAATGGCGCTAATTATACATCAATGTTAAGTTTATGCTAGAAACCTTTGATGTTACCGTTGTTTATGATAATGCTTATGCTAAAGTTGACTAAATCCACCCTAAGTATCAGAAAACCACCGGAAAAAAATATCCTGCTAGATCTGAGCTCACGTGGTATTTGGTAAAACAATCCCATGAATGTCAATTTAGTTAAACTTCATTTAATAAACTAATAGAACAACAAGTAGAAGAATAATGTTTGGAAAGAACAATACTTACTGGAATATTATTTACTGTTTAATTCTGATTTGACATTTACAATTGTCAAACTGTCAAACGCTTGATGAACGAACAGTAAATGCTAGCGTTGCTACTGTAACGTAATTCATCCGATATTTTTATCCACTTGCATTTCTCTTCCTTCCTATTTAGCCGATAGCAATCTACGAGTTTTGTATTCACAAATGGGAATTATTATACATGAGTGGGATTGTCAAGATCAACTGAAGAAAATGAACGAAATTTGATGATGGTGTTCAATAACGTTTTCTGAGAAAACAGGTGCATTTTGTAAGGAATTACTAAGAGTCATTCTTGTACGGGATTGAATTATTTCTTACCCATTGAAACAACTTTTTTAGAAAGTCAAACCAAAAAAAATCATAATTTTTTTTTAATAATTTTTTTCTTGTTTGTCAGAGTTCCACCTACTAGCGTACCGAATTTGATGCTAATTCAGCCGATCTTCGCCTCAAATCCTAATTGGTCTGAATTGTATATGTATTAGATCAACATCAAAGTAAACGAAATTTAATTTTTTTGGTGAATAATGCTTGGTCGCTCCATATAATATCGATCAGGAATTCGTCAATTTTTTTATTCTTTGTGATGATGCACTCTGCAAAATGTACCCTTCTCTCATAATTGAATATCTTCAGACCATCAATTGAATTATGATAATAAGGATGTCATTTGCGTTGTGGCAATATTCCCTGCATGGACATTTTATTTAATAATGAAGTAGTTTTACGTCTACAGTTGAATTGAATTCGAAAATAAATTTATGGCATATCAGACGAGAAAATAAAAATCAAAACTGATTTAAAAAAATGTGGATCAACTGGGATTCGAACCCGGGACTCATTGTGTCCGGCAATATGCGTTGGACCACTACGCTATTGAACTTCATTCACAAACCTGATGCAATTGAGACTTCAAATTGAGCTTTTTGTTAGTATGAGTTGATAATGAGGGTTAAATGAAAAGATGAAACATTCTCGCATACTTTATATTTATATTTACTTGGCTGAGACATACATTCTTGAAATTTCAGATGTGAAGTCGGTCTATAATCCCATATGTGATTGATACCAGCTGATACATCAATATGATTTCACTGCGTGTGTATGCGAGAATGTTTCATCTTTTCATTTAACCCTCATTATCAACTCATACTAACAAAGAGCTGAATTTGAAGTATGAATCGCGGATGAATCTCGTGAAGCATGTTTCTTTCAGTGATTCTTTTGGAAAGCTATTCGTTGTCCACCACTGTTTTAGTTTTGGTAATTTTCCTTTTTGAAGCATTCATAGTTCGTGGGGTTGAATATTATTATTTACATGAAAATGGCGTATGTTCAATAGGCTGCATTTTGGACACGTTGTATGGTACATATATGTAAATCAGAATCATGAGAAAAATTTAAAAACATTTCGAAATAAAGAAGGTTCTACTAAAATTTAGAGTCCCTGTATGCAATTTAACATTAGATAGTATATTAGAGTCGGGACACTCTTTGACAGGCCCCTTGTGAGGCCGAATGAGCACAAGGGCGTTCATCAGGAACTTCAGGTACCCAATTTTTGAATTGCCGGAATTAATTCTCAAGATTCTCAAGAGAAATATGACGTCATTTTATCGGCACCTACCTATTGCTCGAAATTGAGAGAAAGTGACGTCATATTTCTCTAGAGAATCAATTCCGACAATTCAAAAATTGGGCCCCAGGGAGGGAATACGTAAAAATATGATTTGAGGTACACGTAACCCGAGTAACTGTGACGGGATCTTTCAAAATCGAATATTTTTGTCAAATGAAGCTTCCGAAACGCAATTAATATATTCATACCGTAATGTGATCGTTACAGAATTGTAAGAGCAATTCCAATGATTTATATTATTTTCCTGGGGATCCAGTTCCATTAAAAACATGGAAGTCAAGAAAGCCGCGTTGAATATAACATAAAAAGCGCGAATTTGTCAGGTGAATTGAAATGATAGGTCAAGAGTAATATTTATTTAAGTGGTAAAACTTTTGGGCAAAAGAGTTTCCTCCGATTGAGGAAAACTCGACTGAATGTGTACAAGGATATTCAGAGTTTAAATAATATTGTTCATAAACAGGTACACTTCAATAAAGAAGATTTTGATTGGTATGTCGCAAAGAAGTTGAAAACTGGTGCTATTCCTGTTTCAAGAACGATTGAAGAGACTATGGACCACTTAGTACTAGATCATTTCAAAATTTTCTGTGCATGGAAGAAGATGTATTTTCTAATATTTTGAAAGAAAACGAAGAGTTAAAGTTAAAATTCGTCCAGTATGAAGTTTTCACACAAGAAAAAAATTATTTTTTTGGAACAAATGGTAGAACGAGTTCAAATCAGAAATGAAAATTTGCAAACAAAGTTGAATATTTACGGAAAATTTATAGAAACTGGAGCACAGTACTGTGTAGCTACTTTCACTAATTTGGGAAGGAAAACGTTAGTAAAAGGGACAGAAATAGCTACTCTTGTTTTGGCTGTCAATTTAGGTGGAGTTTCAAGTGGATAGAAACAACTCATATCATATCATTTCAGATGGGATAAAATGAAGGGGGAATCATTGGCAAAACACTTATTTAGAAATTATAAACATATGTTCATCTATTGGGTTCAATATCGTTAATGTCACCACAGATATGGGCCCTTTCAATCAAACTGTTTACAAATATTTTGGTCTGAAGTCAAAAGAAACGAATGTTCTGAATTTTCCAGCCTTTAGGTACCGAATTTTTATAGCCTTCAGCTACTCAATTTCATAGCCTTCAGCTACTAATTTTTCGGCCTTTATCATATTGTAATTTTTTTGAAAAGGAAATAAAATTTGTTATCATTTTTGCATATTTATTCTGCCTTCCCACACAAGCTAGATATCAATTTATAGTTTATCTTTTTCTTCGGTCTTTTGCAGCCTGGCACCCTCCCATTTGAACTAGGCAAGTCGTCTCATGTCCTATTTGGATTAATAGTCACTTAATTTGAATAATCTATTGATCAATCATTCGTTGAACATTAAACACACCCTAAGCGAAACAGCAAAAGTGATAACTTCCTGTAATTTTTAATAAAAACTTAGAATTTGCATTTTCAAAAATTTGGAGGGTCACAAGGAAAATTAATGAAATTTATGAAAACGACGAGTAGTTATCAAAGAAAATTTCAAATGAGTTTGATTTATTTTTACATGAAGATATAATGGTCGTCAGTTTGATATGGCAAACCAGACAAAATGCAGTATTTATTTTCCACGAAAGCTCTCGATTACATTCTAAAATTCTGCGTAATGAAATAATAACGCCTATTGCGAATATGAAAATGAACTTGGCTAAGGTTGCCAGGCAATACATCCATTTACAAATGATATCTCCCCAAAACCGTGGGGTAGGATAAATAAATGAAACTATCATCGTCGTTGGAATATCTCTATCATTACTAGTTTGAAAGTGAAAAATTATTGATTTTAATGTTTTTCGATCGAAACTCTTCAAATCTCATGTACTAATGGCTTCGTTGAAAAATCCACGTGTGCAGATATTCTGCTTGCGTGTTTTGATAAATAAGATTTTTCTCACCCTTTTTACGAAACGCCACTGTTGACAGAGAGGGAAATATATTTTGTACTGTCAATACTATTTTTCGACCCTTGTCACATCAACGGTATAGATATATCTTCTGTTCGTGTTCGACTGATAGAATTCGCCATTTAAAAAATATTTGGTTTTACCATACTTTTTGTGATATAACCTAAAACGAGTTCTTTCGATATCCTGTCAAAGAGTGTCCCGACTCTAATATATGATCTAATGTCAAATTACTATTATTATTACTAAAAATAACAAAGATTACAGTAACAAAAATATCTTAGATGCATGGATTCTCAATGTCAGCGTCTTTTCTTATTTTCAGAATCTTGCTACTTTCAGTCCTCTATTATACAGATCGCGTTAACTAATGGAGATAAACTAAAATTGAAAATAAAAAATCTTCCGGTATACAGAGTGGCCACTTTTTTAATGGGATTGTATTGGTAACTTTTAAACCATAAAAGTTAGAAGGTCGGTTGAATAGAGAAAAAGTTGCATTAATAAAAGCATTGTCAAGTAGTTCAAACAAATCGAGATTATCAGGTCCAGTTAATGAGATATCATGAGAAAAGTAAATTCTGCCATTTTGAATTTTATTTTTTCCCACTTTATTTCAAATATTAACAAAAAATGTAACAGGAATTTTTTATTTGACAGTGGATTATCCTCAATTTGACGTAGTCAGATTTCATATCCAACGTTTCGTACTCTCTGGGCCACCTTCAACCTCATTTTCTTCAACACGGACCTGCATATTTTATGACATTTTTCGAAATAGCTTTTGACGCCGAATTCAACGATATATCAAACAATGTCATTCGAAGTTGATTTTCAGGTGATTTTGACCCGTATCAAAATTTCTTTTGGTCGGATCTGTATTAAATTTACCTATAGTTTAATTAACAAAATGTAAAACATTTCGATAAGGAAATCAACTTACTCATCCTAAACTGAATGGAACGTATCAGAATCAAAGCAAGAAACAATAATTATTTACATTTTTCAAGAGGATAAAAACGTAATTCATAATAGTTAAACGAAACTATCATTCAATCAAAGAAAAATTAAATGATTATTCGAAAGTAAATGAATATTAATGAAGTGTTCGAAATGTCCACCATTTTGTAAAATGCACTTTGCGGTTCTGGAACCCATACTTCTTATACATTTGCTTATTTCGTTTCCTTGAATA
Organism: Chrysolina oricalcia; assembly: GCA_944452925.2. Classification (NCBI taxonomy): domain Eukaryota; kingdom Metazoa; phylum Arthropoda; class Insecta; order Coleoptera; family Chrysomelidae; genus Chrysolina; species Chrysolina oricalcia. Next base: position 24,115,612 of record OX101810.2, on the reverse strand, counting down.
CTTTCCAATACTCTCTCAATATTGTCGCAAGGAAACACTATTGTTGGATTTGTCATTTGTTCCGTTGAAACAGATTACAGAATATAACTTTATTTTCAAGATTATTATGATATAATTTTTGCAAGGCTTGGCATTCAAATTTGAAATCATTGAATCATTGTATTCGCGTCTCTTGACTATTTTATTAACAGCAGTTTTTGATGAATTACATTCACTGGCCACAATTCTCGATTTTTTTCTGGATTCAATGGAATTTGTGTCAGAACATTGATATCGTTGATAGACTTGTTTTTTCTTACATTCACTCAACTCTAGGTTTATTGAATGTATTATTTTCAAGTAGTAGGCCGTGGATAAAAGAGAACATGACAAGAAATGTCATATTATTTGTCACTTCCTTCATTATTGTGTCACAAGAAGAACTTGTCATTGAATACTTTTTTGTGTGATTTCAATTTATTTTATACGATATGGTAAGATACACAAATGAAGAGAAGAGAGATATGTATAAAAAGTGTACATAAAACTAGATAGGTATTCGTTCAAAGCACAACAAAGGTATGGTGAAGTATATCCTGAAAGAACAACACCAAATATTGAAATGTTTCGACGTTTATATACAACTTTACTTGCGAATAATTCATTCATCAAACCTAGAGGTCCTTCTGTACGACGAAACGAGCCTATCAATGACATCAATGTTCGGGCACATATTCGAATGAATCCAGGAATAGGATCGAGAACTATGGTCAGTGAATGCAATTTTCAAAAAGTGCTGTTAATAAAATAGTCAAGATACCAACCCATGCAAAAACTATATCGTAATGTTCCTGAGAGAAGGTTGCAATTCTGAAATTGGTTTCAATGAAAGGTGCGGAATAACAACAATTTTGAGCACAATATCATTTGGGGAGACAAAACGACAGTCACAAATTCTGGCATGTTCAATCGAAGGAACAAACATTTTTATGCCAAAGAAAATCCTCACTTAATTCATGAAGTTAGACATCAATATCGTTTTTCTTTGAACATGCGGTTTGTTAAATAGTAAATTACTGGGACCCTATTTTATTGACGGCAACCTAACCGAAGCAAAATATATAGAAATTATAGAAGAAATGTTGGATGATCTTCCTATACGGTATCGGCGTAATAGTCCATGGTTTCAACAAGACGGATGTGGTGTACACAACTCAAGAATAGTCACAGACTATCTAAATCGAACTTTTCCCGATTCATGGATTGGAACAAGAGGTCCAGTAGCATGGCCTGCCAGATCTCTGGATTTGAATCCGTTGGATTTTTATTTTTGGGGATCTCCCAAAAATAAAATTTATGATTCTACAAACCCGACAATACAGAATCTTCGCGAGAAGATTGAGAATGAGTTGGAAGGTATTCAAGGAAACGAAATAAGCAAATGTATAAGAAGTATGGGTTCCAGAAACGCAAAGTGCATTTAACAAAATGGTGGACATTTCGAACACTTACTTCATAAATTTTCGTTCACTCTCGAATAATCATTTAATTTTTCTTTTATTAAATGATAGTTTCGTTTGATTCTTATGAATTAGGCTTTTCTCCTCTTGAAATATATAGATAAGTATTATTTTTTGGATTGACGTGGCCGTTACTTGATGGTAGTTCATAGTATATGACACTAAGGTAAACACGATTGAATTTCCCAGATTTATCGTCTACGCGAAATATTTCGATATACAGTATCTTTCTCAAGTGAATGTAATGCATTGAATTATTCTACGTTGAACATTACTTAAATACCCTTCTTATCAATTGAGGTAATAAGGACCTACTTATAATAAAAATATAAATGGACAATACAATGTAGGTACCTGTAAATACTGAAGTCCAATTGATCATTTAGTAAATAATTCAAATTTTTCAATTTAATGATTTCCAAGAATTCAAAATAATTAAGTCTAATACCCTCATCCCTCATTTTCAACATGCAGGATTTCAAAGTTTTCATCGAAGTCGTAGTCTCCTTCCAAAATATGATTGGCATATGTTGAATGTATTTTATTCTTTACCTAATTCATACGGTGTTCACGTACGCGGCTTTTGAATGGTCTGCCAGTCTGGCATCGTGATTACCTTAGTGTCAAATAATTAATACTTGTTTCTTGCTTTGATTCTGATACGTTTCATTCAGTTTAAGATGAGTAAGTTGATTTTCTTATCGAAATGTATTGCATGTTGTTGATTAAACTAAAGGTAACTGTAATACAGATCCGACCCAAATAAATGAGGATAAGTGTCAAAATCACCTGAAAATCAACTTTGAATGACATTTTGTGATATATTGAATAAACCTTGGATACAAAATCTGATTACTTCAAATTAAGGATAATTTACTGTCGAATAAAAAATGTTTGTAACATTTTTTGATAATATTTGTAATAAAGTGGGAAAAAATAAAAATGACAGAATCTACTTTCCTTATGATATCTCAATAACCGGCCCTGATAATCTTGATTTGTTCGAACTGCTAGACAATGCTTCTATGAATGCAACTTTTTTTTCCATTTGACCGACCTTATAAGAAGAAGAATATATTTATTGAAATAGGTTTCCCTAATATACAATAGTGCTAATATGTATACATATATATATATATATATATATATATATATATATATATATATATATATATATATATATATATATATATATATATATATATATATATATATATATATATATATATATATATATATACCAAATAATCCTATTATCAAACAATACAGTAGGAATAAGAATAATAACATTTTCACAGAATAAAAAAGTAAGCCTAATTTAGTTCTTTTATATGCTTCAACAGTCTGTGTCTGAATTTTTCAGTAGTTTCACTATCTTTAACAATCTGGAGTAGATTATTGAACTCTTTCATACCTTTAAAAAACAAAGAATTTCTTGTATTTGATAGTTTTACTCTTAGCACATGGATGTTGTTCAGATTACGGGTAAAGTGATGGTGAATCTCATTATTGAAATCAATATATTCACGAAAATATGCAGGTGCTTCCTTATGTAATATTTTAAAAATGAATATTAAGAAGTAAAGTCGTTTTGAAACTGATAGCCATTGTAATGTATTCAACATTATTGATATAGAAGTATAGCGATTACAGCTTAGAATGATCCTCATGCTTCTATTTTGTAATTTTTGTAGCTGTGTCATTTTATTCAAATTAAATTGGTCTAATAAAGTTGCACAATAGTCAAAATGAGGTGTTAAAATTGACCGGTACACTGTGATTCTTGTATCAATAGATGAAAGTTTAGCAATTCTTGAAAAAAGTATGGTTTTTTCGATATTTTCTTTGTGACATGAATGAAGTGTTCATCGAAAGTAAGTATGTTATCCACTTGAAAACCAAGATATTTGGCAGTTGTTACGATTTCTATTCGCTCATTATCAATCCTGATGTCTATTTCATTCACATTTATCTGTCTGTATTTGTATTTAGTTGTCATGATCATTGCTTTGGTTTTTGCGACATTCAGTTTTAGCTTGTTGATTTTCAAATAATCACTTACACTCATTAAAACATTATTCATCTTCTGTATAGCAGTGTTCAGGCATAGATCTCTACATGCTAATAACGTGTCATCAGCAAATAAATTCATGAATTCACAATTCACATAAAGATCAATATCATTCAAATATAATATAAAGAGAAGTGGTCCTAAGACACTTCCCTGAGGCACACCCAGATTATTGCAAATTTCATTTGAAATTGTATTCCTAACTCTGACTCTCTGCTTTCTGTCCTCTAAGTAATTTTCAAACCATTTGTGAACTTTTCCTCGAATTCCATATTGTTGTAATTTTGTTAATAGTATATTTCGGTCGATAGTCTCGAAAGCTCTTTTAAGATCTAAGAAAACTGCCACAACATATTTACCATTATCTATGTCATTTTTGAACTTGGTTATGGACAGCTGCAATGCTGCTTCACATGAATGTTGTTTACGAAAACCGGATTGATTACTAATCAAAATATCATTACAATTGATGTGCTCCAATAACTGATTATAAACTACGATTTCCAAATTTTTTTCAATAGGTGGTAATGTGTTGACAGGTCTGAATTCGTTTGCCAGCGTTGTGTTAGTAATTTTGGCAATAGGAACAATAGTGCTGTCTTTTAATATATCTAACTCTTATGGTTTGAAAGTTACCAATACAATCCCATTCAAAAAGTGGCCACTCTGTAGACAAACTATCTATAATCATAATCAAAAATGTAATTTACCTAATAATTGACCCTCTCACTTATCTGAAGAATCTGTCCTACATGCAAGGGTATTTTCCGTCTGAGTTCAAAAAGGCTTTAGTGATACCTCTCTATAAAAAAGACGATAAAAATGAGATTGATGATTATAGACAAATTTCTTTGATTTATTCCTTGATCAAGCTATTTGAGAAAGTTGTAGCTAATAAGTTAGTGGAATATTTGGAATATGTAATATTCAACATGACTTCAGAAGCCATTCTATCGAAACAGCAACTTACCACTTTCTCAATTTCATTTATGCGGAAATTGACGCTAATAACCTTGTTATCAGTCTGTTTTTCGATCTAAGGCTTTTGAAACGGTGTCTTCTTCTTAGGGGGCATCCATCAATTACGTGAGACAATTTTGGTGATTTTTCCACCCCCTTGTCCCACTTGGTGAGATGTAGTGAGATTTTGCACGACCCCTCCCCTAATCTCACGTGAGATTTTTCAAAATCAGTATTTGTAAGGTAACTGAGTTAATCTGTGCTCGATTGCATCAGATTTATTGAAAGAACAACATTCTTTAGCTAGCTGGTGAATGAATAAACAAACAAAAACAAAAAATGTATCAATAAGTAATAAATTCTTCTATCAGTTCATAATCAAACCGCGAAGAATATTATTATACAGTACGATGCAAATGTATGGAAAAAATTAATTATTTCTGAATATAAACATATTTTGGAAAATTCCTCGAACACGTTGATTTTCTTTTCCGATTGGCCAATTTTTTAACTTCACCCAGAATATATAGGGTTATCCGGATTAGAGTAATTATGACTTTAGTAATATTTTTAAATAGGACACCCAGTTTATTTTTCCATATTTGGTTAGGGATCGTCATTACAAATCCAGTGATTTTTTTTGTTGTTTTTGTTAAAATTTCCGTCAACCGATTGCACCCCTACGCGCAACCCTCAGAACTCTTCGAGAGACTTGTGTGAGCTAGGGAAGACGCAGCACTTACCTTTTAATGTGTGATGCCATGCACGAGACCGGTGAATCGGTGGATCGAACCCACGACCCCACGCATGCGAGGCGAACGCACTACCAGCCGACCACCACGGCCCATACCAGGTTTGAAGGGATTATGTCAAACGGCTGCGGAGATATGAGCAAAAAACTTCTCTATATTCCCAATGAGTTCGACAGAGACTTTTGACCTTCCGAATCGTGTGGAGTCTGAGTCATACTCATTGGATATATAAGAGGAAGTTTTTTGCCCACATCCCCGCAACCGTTTGAAATCATCCCATCAAACCTGGTATCACTGGATTTGTAATGACCATCCCTTACCAAATATGGAAAAATATTACTAAAGTCATTTCTACTCGAATGCGGATAACCCTATATATTTGAGATGGGGTTCAAAAATTGGCCAATCGAACAAAAAATCGATGTATTCGAGAAATTTTCCAAAATATGTTTATATTCAGAAATAACAAGTATATTCCATACATTTGCATCGTACTGTATATGCTTTAGCCATATTTTAGTGGAGGAATATTCTTTGACTAGTTCTGTCGTAAATTTCACATTGTTTCTTGCGGAAAAAAAATTACGTGATATTTGCCAAGACCGCCCTCTCCCACTCGTGACATTGAGTGAGGTTTCGCTCAACCCCCTCTCTCCTAAACGCCTCACGTAATTAATGGATGCCCCCCTCAACCCATAAAACAGCTGCATTTGATTTTCCAGAAAATCAGAGATCATATATGGAAAACCGTTGGATGACGGTCAAATATGATACCTACTGTAACTTCGAGGGGACAAAATGGATATTCCACAAGGTTCGGTTTTGGGTCCATTATTATTTGTGCTACTTGCTAATGACTTGCCTGAATACATAAAAGACTGCCACTCAACCACGTTTGCCGATGATACCTCGATCACAGTTAAGTACAAGTTTTAATATCGTGTGACCGTAACAGACTCATTCTGAACCCTAGAAAGTCTGTCTCTATGAAATGTTCTGATGGGAAAGATAATATACGAAATGAAATAGTCTTCAGTGAGGAAATAGTATGTCGCAAGAGGTAAAATTCTTGGGAACTCTCTTAGCCGAACGTCTGAATTTTGATCAGTACACCAATAGTGTTTGCAATAAACTCAATCCTGTGTAACAAGAGAATGTTTATTGAGCATTTATTTTGCCATGACATTTTCACAGAAATCACTCAACATAATGGCAGGGGGTGCGGTACAGATTTGAATATAGTTTTTGTGGGCAAAAAGCGTATTTTGAGACTCATCTCTATCGAGATAGTTGTAAACCGGTTTTTATAAGAGAAAAACTGGAATGTGTTCCATGTATTTATGTTTTCGAATATGTTAAATTTGCTAGGAACAACCTTGAGTCCTTCGAAACAATTGCATCAACACATACTTATAGTACAAGATTCGAAGGACAGCTGCGGAAGCCAAGTCAAAAAACTTTTGAGTACAAAAACTCCCCTTCTTACAATGATTTGTCTCTCTACAACAAATTTCCGAATGAGATAATAAATTCTCAAAGTGACAAAAAAAATTGTAATACATTCAAATGTTTATTGATTGACAGGTGCTACTATACTCTGCAAGAGTATCTGAATGCTTCCTAATTATTTTTTAAATTTTGTGTACTTCTTTCATAATTCTGTATACAAGGTGTTAACTAAATGATATCATTAATTTCAGGTGGTGATTCCTTGTCATGTTTGATGAAAAAAAGTTCATATAAACGTATGTCCTTACTTGTTTTTATTTCAAGAGGCGGAGTGTCAAAGTTTTAATAAAAATTCGGTTAGTTATTAATTACTCAAAAGTCTTTTCGCCGATTTTCATGACACCTGGTGTGGTTATTAGCAGTTACAAGGGGCTTGTTTTCATGAGGTTAGATTTCAAATTATATGTAGCGAAGGGTGACATGATTGATAATTATGGTGAAAATTATTGTATGCCACTGTTTTTCTCTAAGTTTCATGCATATTTTTTTTGGAATAAACATTTAAAAATACAACTCTCATATAATGTTCAAAACCTAACAAAATATTTGTGCATAAAATTAAATAGAATGTCAAGTAAAAATGGAGAATCTGAAAAAAGATCATTCACATGACTTTTTGATGGTGCGTAACCGCCATTCCTACACCACTGACTTTGATTTGACAAAGTTTAGCTATTTCAAATTCACGGCATTATAAGAAAGTTGCATTTTAAATTATTTATTGTGAAAAAATATGAAACTTGGAGAAAAACAGTGGGTACAATGATTTTTACTATAAATATCAATCAAGTAACCACCTGCCACTTATGATTCGAAAAATAATTTCATGAAAACAAGCCCCTTGTAACTTCTAATAACCACACCAGGTGTCATGAAAATCGGCGAAAAGACTTTTGAGTAATTAATAAATAACCGAATTTTTATGAAAACTTTGACAATCCGTCACTTGAAAAAAAAACAAGTTAGGACATACGTTTATATGAACTTTCTTTCATTAAATATGACAAGGATTCACCACCCGAAATTAATGACATCATTTAGTTTATACCCTGTATAAAGCTGCGGCGTATAATTCTTACTTAATTACTGTGTCTGGTGTTTTTCATTGTATTTATATTTTCATTTTAAACTTTTTTTATATATTTGTATACATTTTATCTGACCTACCGTATGTGTCCTATTGTACCTAAGTGATTATTAAATCATCATTATTATCATTATTATGCCTAAAGTGAACCTATACATAACTCAATACCAGTTCCTGAAAAAAAAAAGGTTATATTTACTCACATTTACATAAATTTTTGTTCGATGAATGATTAGTATCACTGTTATTATTATCATTACAATCTTCATTTGATCATCTTCAAAATATTACTTTAATTCGAATAATAATATTCCTTATTACATTACTCATACAGCAAATCTAAAAGTACACGCTTTTCCATATTTCACTGAAAATATCTCTAAACATTTCCTTTGGCGAACAATGACGTTACCCATATTTCAGCAGGATTTAATGTGGTGTTCTTAAATGCAATGTAAGGGAAAACGGCATGAAGCCCATAAAATTATCCTCGTATAGTCACAACTAAGATGCGTCCGCCCTATAAAAAAGAAAGCTGAATAATTGTCATAGACTGGAAGCAATAGTAGTTGTAGTAATAATGTAATGATCCATATTTAATGTGTATAAAGGTCTATACCAGTGACTGATGTGGCTGCGAGACGCCAACGTGACGTCACGAGACGACGGCGACGCTTAGTCCGGACAAAACCCCCTACTCCAAACGCAAAACGGATGCTCTCTCGACATGTTTCCCTACTGTGTCAAGGACCTTTTATCAGGACTGGACCATGAATGTACACTAAGAGAAAGGCGCTGTGCAAATTTATAAATTAGTGGTTAACAAATGATTTGGAAATTAACACCTAAGGTGATACATGTTTTCTTTTCTACCAAGGGGTCGTGGTATAATCAATAATGAACACATTTATTCCTATATTAGTATTTCTTGAAACTCTGTAACAACACTAGGTGATATGGGATATACTGGGTGTCCGCGGAAAGAGACTTATTTCATTACAAGGTTTACATTCATTGGTAAAACTTCAAATTTATTTCTAACGGAAATTACATTTATTTCTTTTCCTATCAACTTGTCAAATCTCCTTTTGTAAAATGATAGAATTTTTAAACATTTCTAAATGTTCCCTATTACAAATTATAATACTGCATTTGCAAGCTATTTTGACATAAATTCGGTGACAACGCATTATGGAATTTTTCTATGAGGAAAAACAAAATGGCGGCTCCAAAATGGCGGACATGATTTGCAATTATGGTCCAATTCGATTCAAAATTGATTTGTGGTGGTTTTCAAGGTCGGAAATTATGATTTGTTCATCAATGCAAAAAAACAAGATGGTGACTCCAAGATGGCGGACGAAATTTGTAATTCTGGCCCGATTCAAATCAAAATTAGTATGTGGGGATTTTCAGGGTGAAAAATTATGATATTTTTGTCAATGTAAAAAACCAAGATGGTGGACAAAATTTGTAATTGTGGTTCGATTCGATTCAAAATTGGGATATGGCAGTTTTATAAGTTTTCAGTATGACTAAAATGGATTAATTAAATTGATAGAAAAAGCTTTTATAGAAATGCACTAAAAAGAAAATCATATTTTTTTTAGATGTGTGACGAAGGTTATGCTATGCGTAACAGAATCGAAATTTTACCTCGCAAAAGTACCTATTTTGTAAAAAAAATATTATTTCTTTTTTAGTGCATTTGTATAAAAGCTTTAATACATCTATTTAATTAATTCATTTTAGTCATACTGAAAACTTGTATAACCTATATATGCCAATTTTGAATAGAATCGAACCACAATTACAAATTACGTCCATCATCGTGGTTTTTTGCATTGATAAAAGTATCATAATTTTTCACCCTGAAAATCCCCACATACTAATTTTGATTCGAATCGGACCAGAATTTCAAATTTAGTTCGCCATCTTGGAACTACCATCTTGTTTTTTTGCATTGACGAACAAATCATAATTTCCGACCTTGAAAACCACCACATATTAATTTTGAATCGAATCGGACCATAATTGCAAATCATGTCCGCCATTTTGGAGCCGCCATTTTGTTTTTTTTCATAGAAAAATTCAATAATGAATTGTCACCTAAATTATGGCAAAATAGCTTGCAAATGCAGTATTATAATTTGGAATACGGAACAGTTTTTTTTCCCGCAAGAGGGCGCCAAAATAAAAAGTTAGGTGGCAAAAATTGACAGGGCTGAATTCATTATGAAATTACCTTTTTAATGATGTATCACACTTTCTACTTTTCTTATTCAAATTGTTTGGGTGATAGTGCCCAAGAGGTGGGGGGAGAGGTATGACAGTTAAGGTTATGATAGGAAGATGTCCCCCTTGGATAAAAAATCGACGTGTTTTTGCATTTTAATTACAACACATGCGTTTTGAAGATATTCGATCTGTTTCGTTTTCGGTGCCCCACCCTGTATTTCATGTTAAAATAGTGCACTACACCTTCCAACCCAATTTTTTTCGTATCGCCCTGTATGTGTGGCAATGAATTCTTGTTCAACTGAATCTAGCTGTCTAGTTAACTTTCGTATTTAGATCGATATCACAATAGAACTGAAGAAATCGAACTTTGACGCACTATTGCCCCTCCCTGTATAAAAATGTTATAATCCAGGTTTTTTTTGAAACTTGTTTGAGTATTTTCGAAATTTTGGGGTACGTACTGGATAATATGAAAACATTGCATCCCTTTTGTAGGTCTCGGATATCCCTTGCTCGCACAAGCTCTGCTTTTGAGGGGTTTTCTCAGAAAACCTGGGAGTTTCGTAAAAACTATTTTTTTTTCTTTGATGTTGAAAAAAAAACGTTTTTTTGTAGATGACTTATGAAACAATGTCAAAGTTTCGAGGGTTTTCAGTAGGGTTAACGGTACCAGATTCAATGGGTACGTTAAATGTAACGTTTAATATATTGAGTTATGGCCCATTATTTTCTTCATATTGTACTTATACTAAATGTGCGAATGGAGGCTTCGTTGACCTGCCAGGAGGAGTTTCTCCGCAACACTTCCTGAGCGCCAATGAAATAATCAGATGTAGTTACATATTCATTCGATACAACCCTATCGAAATAAAACAGACCACTTTTTGGTAATCTTCCTTGAGTCGCATCATCAACATACTGTATAATTGACCACCTGTAATAACACCAATGGACAATACTTTCAATAGTATCTTATATTAATGATTACTCAGAATAGTGAAAATTATTCAGGATAACATTTTGAGTTGTTTAACAATGGAGAAAAATGAGAGTTTTCAGTGGCCTCTAGCGTTAAAACTAGCCTATAGAAAAAGTTATGCCCTTTGGACTTTTTGTTTGGAATGATTTGGACTATAACATATCAAAAATTCAGGAAGTTCGACAAGGGGGCACTTTACCTACTAAAGTGTGCGGTGTCCTTTACCTTTTTATGTTCTAAATTTGTTTTTATTCCGCAATTTGAAGAAGTTTTTTCATACAAATTACGTTTATTAAGTAGCAAACTGTTTATTACAAAAACGTATTATTATAGATTATTTACAATACAATTAAAGGAAAAAATAAACGTCCGAGAAAGTAAACTCAGGAAGTTAATTGATAATGCAATCAAAAATTGATTTTAAAAACTTAGTCAAGTCGTTAGCTACTAGGAGCTGTCCCCTCTCCGATTACTTCGAAGAGGTTCAAGAAACAGATAATTCGCTGCAAAAAACAGGTAATTCAGAACATTTTCGCTGCGAATCGTGAGATACCATTTATATATCCCAATAAGTTCACTTCCTTCTTCTCTTCAATCATAATCAAATACATATTTCAGTACCTTGGAAGAAAAAGGGCAGATGTCCAATTTCGCTGTTTCGAGAAAAAATAGTGTAAAGATTTTCAGTATAGAATCATGGTCGTCGTGAAGAACTGTATAACATTACATGAGTCTGAGTCTTTCTAACATTTATTCGTTTAACATATTTTACAAATGATTAAATATGTACAGTGTGTCCCACTTTGAGCAGCCACACAATCATATTTCATTGAGAATAAAATAATTTGATTTTTTTTTCAAATTATAGCACTCGGGAATGTTGAAGAATCCTTCGTATATCCATAAAAGTGAGGTAAACATATTAGGGATTTTTTCAAATTAACATCAAATCTTGTTTCAGAGTACCCTCAAATCCCCAGATCTCAATGCTTGAATCAATTAATAATACAGGGTGTCATTTGTTGCTGGCAATATGATTATCTCTTTTTCATCAATAATTTTTGCTTAATTTTCAAAATATCTTCACCTTTCACAAAATTCACGAAAATATTCAATTAAATACTGCGAAAAATAACGAAATATTACTTTTCCATTGCAAACCGTGACCACTTGATTAGTGAAAAATTGGAAAAAATATATTAAGGATCTTTCATTGGAAAATTAACCCCAACTCATGGTTTAGGAATATCACAGAATACTAGAACTCAATGCGGAATAATTGAAATATACAGGGTGTCATATGTAGCTGTCAATATATCTCATTCATCCATAATGCTTGGGATGATTTCGAAAATGTCTTCTGTTGTGATAAAGAGCACAGAAATATTCCATTAATACTGCAGAATGTAAATAAGCATCACTCTCCCATGGCTAACTATGATCAGCTAAAAAGTGAAAAATTGGGGAGAATATATTATTGAGCTAACATCAGAAATAGGTTCAGAATACTCTGAAACCCTTAGATTCTGATCCCCGAGTCATCTGCAAATATCAATAAGAATCATAAGAATCATAAGAATTGATGTAAATTTGCAGCTGCGGAAAAGGATTAAATTGATAAGTGCAATAATTTTTAAAATAAGTCAATTTGGTAGTTGAACTTTTGCCATATACAGACATCACCCTATATATTTCTCAGGAATTGAGATCTGGGGGTTTCAGAGTGTTCTGATTTAGAATATGATGTTAGTTCAGTGATAAAAGAATCCATAATATGTTTTTCCCAATTTTTCAGTTGTTCATGAAACAGCGATTCTTGGTTACTTTCTTCAGTAATAATAACATTTTTGGGCACTTTGTGACAAGAAGACATTTTAAAATCAACCGAGTATTATGGATAAATATGAGTTGATGAGATTGGCAGCTACGAATGACACCCTGTATATTTCAATGATTCAGCATTGAGTTCTGGGGTTCTGGGTCATTTCAAAACCAGTTGGGGTTGATTTTTCAATAAAAGATCATTGATATATTTTTTCCTAATTTTTCACTATTCAAGTGGTCACAGCTGGCCATGGAAAAGTAATATTTGATTATTTTCAGCAGTACTAATTGAATATTCTTCTGAATTTTGTGAAAAGTGATGAAATTTCAAAAATTAATCAAATATTACGGATCATCATTTTCAAGGTCTCTTTAACAAAACAGAAAGCAATTTTTATGAGATAACACGCTTGAATGTAAAATTTTCATGTTATTTTCTTGCACGAGTGTAATTCATTGCAATATTTCTCGAAAAAGAAATATTATTTTTTTCTAAGAAATATCATCCTACTGCTAAAGGCTATAAATCAGATTGTGCTGGACCCGCAACATTTTTTCACTTTTTGATATCCATCAAACATTTTTCAATAATGTTTGTGGTGTCATGACGACGGGATGATTTCGCAGCGCAATTATCGCTCCGCAGTGCAATTGTAGACCGTCAGATAACGACAGATTTTGCTGACTCATTTTCTCTCTTCTGGGATTTTTGCCCAAAAAATGAAAATTCAGCGATCGGACGTGTGCTGGGCATATAGAAAATTCATTTTCCTTTTGCAGAAAAAAATTGTTTTTTTTTCATTTTCTCGTTTATGGCATTTTAACACATGAATAGGTATAACAATCTAATAGTGAAAAACCAAAGCCATAAGGTTTGCACGTGCTTAAAGGGTTGAAATTGGGGCGCGATATTGTGAAAAAATAGTTGGTTGCTGATGCATTTTCTCGCTTATGGCAATCAACAGAATGAAATTTAATATCGTTAGGAACCCGAAAAAAATTTCACATAAGCCGGTCAGCTGTTGAAGTATATTTTCCGGACGAAAAATTTTGTGAAAATTTTTTTCGTTTTCCGGCAAACTTTCTCGTTTATGGCATTTGAACCATATGATTCTGTTGATGGATAAACATCATAATAAAATTCCCATAAGCTTTGCATGTACCTCAAGAAAAGCCATAAGTTGTAAAGTTGTAGGAAAATTTGTGGAAATTTTTTCATTTTCTCGTTGATAGAAATTGGCATGTGAGAAGAAAATAGTATTTCAAGACCAGAAAAAAAAAGCCATAAGTCGGAAACATGATATCGATGTTTTATACAGTGTGGCCCATTTAAAATGGAATCACCCTTATAAATCATACTTTTTTCAACCGATTGGAATGCTTTTTTTTCGTTAGGTAGATAATCAAAAAGTGTACTGGGACACCAAATTTCATGAATAAATCTCCATTTTCAGGGCCAACTAAGTATTCTTTTTTTTTTCGAGGTAAAAAACTGAAAAATTTATTAGCAATTTTGTTGAAATTCGTCCATCGATGAAATAGTTATGGGAGAATTAAATTTAAAAAATATGCCGTTTAATCAACCCACCATTTCAATTTCTACTCTTATCCAAAATTCAGAATACACCACTGGATTTAGGGAGTCTCAAAATATCACTGATCAGAATTTCATCAAAATCTATTGATGAATAATAATTAAAAATCATTAAATAAAATGATATTTTCATGAAATTCCATCAACATATTTTTCAAATTTTGTTATCCTGTAATTTTCTTATTTATGAATAGATGTTGATGAAATTCTTACCAGTGATATTTCGAGACTTCTTGGTGTATTCCAAATTTTGATAACTGTTCTGAAATTGAATTGGTGGGTTAATTAACCGGCATATTTTTAAAATTTCATTTATTTATTTTTTATAACTATCTTATCGATGGACGAGTTTCAACAAACTTTTAATAAGAACTATTTAAAAATGTCGCGAATCCAGTGGATTGGTGAGATTTCTTCTAAAAAAATAATTTTAGATTTTTAATCTTGAAAAATGAGAACATTTGGCCCAAAAAATCAAGAATTACTCATTAAATTTGGTGTCCTGATGGACTTTTTGAATGTCTACCTATTGAAAAAAAATTATTCAAATCGGTTGAAAAATTAAAGTTTGATATGAGTGCTTCCATTTTAAATGGGTCACACTGCATAAATAAATACAACTATTTGAAAATTCTGCTGCGAGAAATAAGTGAAGATAAAATTGCTCATTTCTTCCTCCATGGGATTTGGCATATGCATTGCAAACTTCATTCTTAGGCTATAAAAATTTCGGAAGTATGATAGTAATATTGGAACCAAATAATTTATTTTTTAAAATAATTTTTTATAGAGTAAAAAGAAATAGTTATGGGCATTATTGTGACAAACTGATAGGGGTTGTAAAGACAATTCAAGCAATTTTGCGTCAACCCCTATAAGTTGAATATCTTAACTGCGTAATTCCCCCACGCCTACTGGCTTGCTGTGTCATAATCGGATGATCATTTGAATTTGAATACGGAACATCAGATTTTTGAAATAATGTGATTATGCCCTTTACCTGATGTGACACGATGTGGCGAATCAAAGTTCACAAAAAAGTAAACACAGCAAGCCAGTGTGCGCAGGAATATAATAAACACTAGTTCGTTTCTTCATAGTGGCCTGCCCTTCTGGCCTAGTTCACTCTTAAGAAGTGAAAGTTCCAGGATAATAAATTGCTTCTATGTCTTAATGGAAAAATCGAACTCAATTCCAGATTAGAAGCAGTTCTGGACCATAGGTTGAAATCGATTTGCAGTTTCTTCGGTACAATTCAAATGGTGAACAGAAGGAAATGTAATATTTTGTTGGTTCTTGCGTATCCTAGGAATCATATCACACTGGATATGTGTGCACAAGTCTCTCATGTCCTAGCACTGGACTTACAAGTACCGTTGTGACCTAAGTTGGGCTGATCTTCTAGATTATCATTCTCGGTTTCTCTAAAAACTACCCATAACATAGGTTCCTTGGAATTTCTGAAAATATTTGAAACCCAAAAAAATTTTGTTCTTCAATAACTCTCAAGGGTTTTCAACTGACCCCCTGCTCTATTAAAAAAATTGGTTGAATAACTGTCACCTTGAGGGGAGTGCAGGAGGGGTAATTTTTTTAAGCCACAGAGTGTCTTTTTTCGAAGACATAACTCGACGTTTTTCTAAAAAAATAATAACGTAGAAAATTAATGTATCCGTTACTTCAGGACCTCACTGTATAAAACATCGTAATCATGTTTCCGACTTATCGCTTTTTTTTCTAATCTTGAAATCAGTTTTTCTTCCTACATGCCAATTCCCATAAACGAGAAAATGAACAAAATTTCCTGTGTTTTTCTGCAAGTTTTCCAGTTTCATATAGTATGATAAGCACGAACTAGACTTATGGCTTTTTATATGACAGACTTTTACATTAATAAATTTCTATCGCACATTATTTCGTTCACGAGAAAGTTTGCCGGAAAACGAAAAAAATTTTCACAAAATTTTCCGTCCGGAAAATATACTTCAACAGCTGACCGGTTTATGGGAAATTTTTTTCGGGTTCCTAACGATATTAATTGTTATTGTTAATTGTTATTTCCATCAACCGATTGCACCTC
The DNA here is from genome assembly GCA_944452925.2 of Chrysolina oricalcia. Lineage (NCBI taxonomy): Eukaryota > Metazoa > Arthropoda > Insecta > Coleoptera > Chrysomelidae > Chrysolina > Chrysolina oricalcia. Next base: position 24,099,016 of record OX101810.2, on the reverse strand, counting down.
TACGCGCAACCCTCGGAAGTCTTCGAGAGACTTGTGTGAGCTAGGGAAGATGCAGCCCTTACCTTTTAACGTGTGATGCCATTCACGAGACCGATGACCGTGCGAGGCTTTGAACCATCGACCCTTCGCTCCAAAGGCGAACGCTCTACCACCACGGCCCATTAAATTTCATACTGTTGATTGCCATAAGCGAGAAAATGCATCAGCAACCAACTAATTTTTTACAAGTTTGCGCCCCTATTTCAACCCTTTAAGCACGTGCAAATCTTATGGCTTTGGTTCTTCACTATTAAATTGCTATACCTATTCATCTGTTAAAATGCCATAAACGAGAAATTAAAAAAAAAAACAATTTTTTTCTGCAAAAGGAAAATGAATTTTCTATATGCCTAGCACACGTCCGATCACTAAATTTTCAATTTTTTGGCTCAACACTGACATAATTTCCAGTAGTTAAAATCCCAGAAGAGAGAAAATGAGTCAGCAAAATCTGTCGTTATCTGACGGTCTATTACCTCTATAATTTTTTGATAACTACATTCCTCAGGACATACATGAGGAAAATATTCATCAAAGCCTGATATTCTCAGTGATCTAAGGTGTATAATTTTGTTCTCCTACGACCACCTATGAAATCAGCAAATAGCACACTATTTTGTTGATTAGGAAGTAGCTCATTTCATTGTGGAAAAAGGAAAGTCGAAAGTAAACGGCATAGTGTGGACATAATCTGAAATGGTATACTCATTCAGGTATGAAGTATGAATACAAATGAATACCTCATAAATAATTTTTTTTCCTGAAATAATTCCATAGTTACTTACGAAGGCGTAGGAGGGCCACGAGCTATCATTTTATGGAATCCTGACATTAACGTCAGACCCCCGACTTCATAACTTTAATTTGGGACCCCCGACTTTAAATTCCGGTACCGACTTAGAATTCGGACCCCGACTTTGATCTTGGACCCCTGACTTTGATCTCGGACCCCCGACTTTAATTTCGGACCTCCGACATCAATCTCGGACCCCGACTTTGATCTCGGACCCCTGACTCTAATCTCGTACCCCCGACTTTAATCTCGGACCTCCGACTTCAATCTTGGACCCCAACTTTAATCTCGAACCCTTGACTTTAAATTTGGACCCCCGACTTTAAATTCGGACTACGACTTTGATCTTGGACCCCTGATTTTGATCTGCTCGGACCCCCGACTTCAATCTCGGATCTCCTACTTCAATCTCGGACCCCCGACTTCAATCTCGGATCCCCGACTTTGATCTCAGGATTTGACTGTGCTATCATATTTTAGAATTTTTACCAGGGAATCTTTTCATAAAGCTATAGACACAAAATGTAACTTTTTTTATTGGTTGAAAGAAGAAGGTATCCCGATTTTATTGAAAATATGAACGGAATGTTCATAAAATCAGATGTGGAATCATCTGCGACTCAAAAGCAAATTTTAGTCGCTATTTTCTATCGTCCAAGATAAAGTATTCATGTCGAAAAGAAAAACATTCTCAATTGAAACAAACATCTATATATATATATATATATATATATATATATATATATATATATATATATATATATATATATATATATGTACATTACTAAGTTCATGGGTTGAACCGCGTTGAGAGTTTATAACTCGACGTTTCGGCTCCTGCTTTGGAGCCATTTTCAAGAGTGTGACTGCGAGGCCTCTATCTGCCTACTCCTCGAGTCGTGGTCTTGAGAGGTATCAAGGTCTCAACCTGCCTACTCCTTGATCTCAAAAGACGATCCGATGTTGGTTGCACTGTAGTATTTATAGGTGGTTGGCTACCTGGAGGTGGGCGGGTCTTACGGGTTTTCTCGTTTGTCTTGTCTGCTGGTGCCTGCTGTGTAGTTGGAGTAAATGGGATAATAATTGATTGCGGATAAGTTTCACGTGGCCTGGTAATTACGGTTGGAAGAAGGGGCTTCCAAATGGGGTTCAATTTACGGCTATCATCTTTAATGTTCAGGCAATTAGGCCGTTTTTCGATTTCGATGGCTTCTCTGATAAAACGAGAAGTTCTTGAACGTACTGGGGCGATGGTTTTCGTTTTCTCGAAATCTATGGGGTGACCCGTTTGGATGAAATGAAGAGCTAATGCGGAGCTGGTGTCTCGATTTCTAACTGAAAGGGAGTGTTGATAGGATCGAAAATGGATCTGTTTCGAAGTTTCTCCTATATAAGAGTGGGGGCAGATAGAACAGGGAATTTCGTAAATACCATGGTCTTCGTTGGGAATTTTGTCTTCTGTTGTATATATATCTGATAGATATTGTGAAAGGAACCTAACTTGCAAATTTTCACTTTCAGATTTTTTCTTTCAAGTTATAATATGTTCTTTTCATAATATCTATCAGGTGTAGTTCAATGTCCAGCGTGGCTTTTGCTGGGGAAGTAGTTGTTTTCTGTTAGATGTTACTAAAAAACAGCATAGTTTTTATCGTAGGTTTTATCTATTTCCAGAGGAGTCCTTTTGTTTTAATTTTCAGTTCGGAATGTTTCCCTTTTCGATAATATATCTGTTATTGCAAAGGACAAATAATGTTGAATCTGGTGTATCTAATTAATATATCTGTCTGTACATCAGATTTACATTTCAAAAGTTTACTCCTAAGCCATTTTACAACAAGTAAACTTATTATTAAAGGGTCCTGAAGATGAAATAATTGAAATTCGAAATGTCGGCCATAAAAATTAGTCCCAACAAACTATCTGAACACATCAATGGGACTATTCTCTTCCAGACTGAGATCTGGAGCCAGATATATACGGGTGATTTATAATGAGACCAACAATCTTCGTGTGCTGATTCTTTATATGAACATAATATGATATTTGTTGTTGTTTGTTCAAAATTTGTTCTTTCCGTCAACCGGCTGCACCTTTACGAGCAACCCTTAGAAGTCTCCGGGATACTTGTGTGAGCTAGGAGAGACCAGGCCCTCAACTTGTAACGTGTGATGCCCTTAATGTTGAAAAGCGAACGTCCGACCATCAGTACGACCATAAATAGATGTTTTGATTCGCTATTCGACTGAAATCCCGAGATTAAATTCGGACTCCGACTTTAATCTCGTACCCCCGACTTCAATCTCGTTTCCCCTGACTACGGGCCCTCGTAGTTACAGAAGGAAAAAATGTTTTTCTTCGATAACATCTCAAGTGAATGTTGAAAATCAACCAAATTAGGTATAGTGATTTACTAAAAACATTAATTCCGTCGATAAGGTTTCATAAATGAGTCAGTTGTTTTTCTACAAAGTCAGGAATGGACTGTCACCGATTGTCCACCCCAAAATATGGTTTTATTTACAATTTTCTGAATGAAAGTACTTGTGTGTAAAGTCGATCAAGGCAACGATTTTTGATAAAAATGCAGTTTTACTCGACATTAAACCTGATCCTCCACCATTATTTGAAATGAAAAATGTTCAAGTCAGAAATACGTTAATTCAGCAACATTCACAACAGATATACCTAATGAAAAATATCACATTTGTAAATGCAGATATTATTTCGAATGAAAGTTCTGTAGAGTCCAGTTTCCTTTGGAGATTCTTATCTATGAATGAGATAAGGGAGAATGTTATTCAGAAGTATCACTCACAGAAAATCGCTCATTCCATTGATGCGTGAATAATTGCATCTCTTTGTACCTATTAAGGTAACATGAAATTGATAGTCTCAAAACGTTTCAACTGTTAATTTCAATAATTTTAATAAATAAATATGGGTTTGGAACAAAAATAACGCGTTTTCCGGAAAAGTCGTGCTACTTTTTCATTACTTAATCTAAAAGTAGACGCTTTAACGGGAAAAAATGGTGGATGGCGAGATTGAGAAGACGAATTTTACCGGAGAAACTTTTCAGTTGAAAATGAGGTAGTGTTTTTGGAATTGCAGCTTACTTGAAATGTAATGAATTATATTTTCACGAAATGTCGAAAAAAAAATTAATTCCTGCTCGAGAAAAAAGTTTAAAACTGGAAAATCGGTTTTTCTGATTTTTTCGGAAAAATTGAGGTAATGCGGAAATGTAAATAAAAAGTAATGAATTGTAATGAAAAGCAATGGAAAGTAATGAAAAGTAATGAAAAGTGATGAACAGTAATGAAAAGTAATGAAAAGTAATGAAAAGTAATGAAAAGTAATGAAAAGTAATGAAAAGTAATGAAAAGTAATGAAAAGTAATGAAAAGTAATGAAAAGTACTGAAAAGTAATGAAAAGTTATGAAAAGTAATCTAAAGAAATGAAAAGTTATGAAAAGTAATGAAAAGTATTGAAAAGTAATGAAATGTACTGAAAAGTAATGAAAAGAAATGAAAAGTAACGAAGGTATTGAATAGTAATAAGATGTAAAGAAAAATATCGGAGAGTAACGAAAGGAAACGAAAAATAACGAAAACTATCGAAAAGTAACGAAAGTAACGAAAAGTAATGAAAAGTAATGAAAAATTATGAAAAGTAATAAAAAGTATTGAAAAGTAATGAAATGTACTGAATAGTAATGAAAAGAAATGAAAAGTAACGAAGGTATTGAATAGTTATAAGAAGTAAAGAAAAATAATGGAGAGTAACGAAAGAAAACGAAAAATAACGAAAACTATCGAAAAGTAACGAAACTAACGAGAAGTAATGAAAAGTAATGAAGAATTATGAAAAGTAATGAAAAGTAATGAAAAGTAATGAAAAGTAAAGTTAAAAGTTGTAGATCTTTTTATTACCAACAACTTTGCATTTATTTTTTTTGATAGGAGGTCAACTTTCGTTGTTATTCTAGAAAAACCGTGAAATACCACTATGAATCCCTTAGAGTTCACCCCGTTTCACCCTTCTCCATCTTGTCGACTTCAAATAATTTTTTCTGTCATTCGAGCAATATTTTGCTCCTCTTCCAGTAGGTCTCATGGTGTTATTTTTTCTTGCTTTTATATTTTTAGGCGTCAATCAGCACTGGTCTGTAATGCTGCCAATAGATGTGGCCAAATTCATATGGCCACTGCGATCTCCAGATTCAAATTCATTAGATTTTTTCTATAGGGGCATCTAAAAAGCCTTTTTTATGCTACGCCAATTCAAATAAGAGACGCCATGTTGAATAGAATAAAATTACATTGTGAAGCCATATGAAACGATCCTGGAATGCTGAAAAATGTATTGAGAGAGAATAGTATATTGTACAATTAGCATGAAATGATACACATTTCCCACGAGTGGGTATATGCAATTTTGTAGTACGAGCGTAGTGAGTACTACAAAATTTCATGTACGTACGAGTGGGAAATGGGTCATTTCATGCTTATTGTACACTATACTTTTTCTACGACCATCTGAATCATTAACAAATCTGTAATATTTTTAATAACCCTTCTTATCATAAACTCTCCTGCTGTCATTTTTACATTATTTAGATAATTTTTTCTTTCTTCACCCGTTGAATGAAATATCTATTTTTTCTTTTTGTACACGTACCTACCTACGGTGTGAAACAAATAACATTAAAAATTTTCAAATTTTGACAACTTGGAAATAAAAAACTTTATGTAGAAAAAATCGAACTCTAATCGAAAAAAAAGTGGCTGCGAGGATTTGAACCCTCGCTCCCACCATCCAAAGTCCATGTGTCATCTGAATCAACACTCGTCGTTACTAGAGCACATAATAATTTGTTCAAATTAACTGCTATATAGAAAGTATCTGTCAAATATAGAATCCGATTGTAATCAATCATTTTATTGAAATTATTCTGGTTTTCTGAAAAGAAAATCATAGGAGCTTCTGATATAAATTTATTAATTTGATTGTTAAATCATTCTAACTATCGCTAATCATTTTTAATAACTGAATTTTTTCAATCGAATTTTTTAATTATCTACTGATGTGAAATGTCAAATTATTAGACAGACGTAAACAAACTTGATTCGATATTATTTGTGTTCATAAAATTCGTTAATACCTACCTATAATGACAGTCTATAGTAGTTCATGAAAGTCGTAGAAAATGAAATATTTCGATACAACTAGCCCGTGGGATATGAAAATCGGTGTTACAACGTGGTAGGTTTCTTAATCGAAGATGCAATTGAAATGCTCATTTTTCTTAATGGTCGTAAAAAAAAGGTTTTTGTAGCGATTATTCATTTCTGTTTGCTATTGAGGATTGCGATTGATATTTACGCAAGGAGTTTTGGTAGGTAAACGTGTTTGCTTCATAAAAATTAGTAATGAAGATTTTGCTTATCAGTTCTATTATTATTAAAAATAAACCTTTTTCAACAATGGTACACATCTCAGGATGGATATCGTCGAAAAAAAGTGATTTTTATCAAAATAAAAAATCCACACAAGTACGTTTTGTTTGAAAGTGGTTGACAATGTATTATTGTTATTAGAATTCTTCTGGACTTCCATTGTCTAGAAACAAAGAAAATAAATTCTTTGCATGTGTTTGAGTCACGACATTTCAACAATTAACACCTACTGTCACTACTGTGACAAGATATCTCGGATACTTATTATATAGCCTGCAACTGATGTACCAGCTAAAAAGGTAATTATTGTCTTCGCGGGGTCTCTCTCAGGTCATCAATGTTAATTAATGTGATACAAAGACGTTTTTTGGTGAGTGTTATTATTGATGACCGAACAATCACCAAATAAGGTCTTTGTATCACATTAATTAACATTGATACCCTGAGAGAGACCCCACGAAGATAATAATTACCTTCATAGGAGGTGCATCAGTTGCAGGCTATATAATAAGTATTCGAGATATCTTCTCGCATTCACACATTTGATAACGACAGTAGATGTTAACTGTTGAAACGTCGTGACTCAAACACATGCAAAGAATTTATTTTCTTTGTTCCTAGACAATGGAAGTCCAGAAGAATTCTACTAACAAGTACTTTTATTCAAAAAATCATCCAAGAATCCTTGTTTTGTTAAAAAATATTGAAAAATCTCAGTCATTTCGAAAATTGACTCAAGTTCCTTGAAGTATTTTATTTGTTTAGTAATTATCAAAATTTGGTTGATTTCAAATATTCACTTGAAAATTTATCAAAGAAAAAAATAGTCATTTGGTAATCTCTAGGGTCCGCTACTTCGTATCGTAGGATTAAAAAAAAATCGTGAAGTACTGGTGATATTTCGACCCCATATATACACATTCGCTAGAAAAAGTGGAAGTCCTGAGACACCCTGTATATGCCAGTCACAACGTAGATGTATCAAAATATCTCAAACTACGAGCACTTTTGAAGCGGTCAATTTTGAATCCGGACCGCCATATTGGAGCCGTCATTTTGAATTTAGTGACGTTGTGTTATTTTTCATATCCTTCTCAGCAAACCATTTGAACCCATATCACGGGGGTGCTTAAAAAATAATTGGTCCGTCATCTTTGGGAGTATGCCATAGTGGATTTGGAATGATGTCAATTGTCATCCAAACTGAACGTGTATGGAAAATTTCAGTTCAGTCGGTTGGGGATAATTGGTTTGAAATTCAGTTGCAAGATTTGACCCGCACATACCAACATGACAAGTTGAATAAAAGGTTTTAATAATAAATAGTTTTTGCAGTTTGGAGTTTGTTCACTTGATTCAGGTTTACTTATCAATAATCAACAATAATCAACAGGAATATGTTTTAACTAAACAGAGCGTTTTGTTCCTAATCAGCAATATGTTGGTGACGGAACATTACAATATTAGTGTAGTTGTACATTATTTCTCTTGTATTTACATACAATATACCTAATTCTTCGTACAACAGTATCACAACAAAATAATATAACCGAAAGACCGACAGAAAGTATGCATTGTATTTTGTATGCTCAGATAAATGCTATTCATAGGGACTACTTTTTGAGAAATGATTAACATGTTGCTACCGATTCTACTCATCTATGACTGGCCCTAGAAATTTGGTGTTTTCGACTCTCTGAATTACTTGGTCAAGAAGTGTAGTCCAACAATTCCATCATCACCGTGTGGAATTGCTTCTGAAGAGTCTGATTTCCAATTCTTCCGACCTCCCTGATGATCTTAGAAGAGTGAAATAGATTTTTGTCGACCAAAATGTATTGGAGGTCTAGCGAAAGAGATGCAATTCACGCATCAATGAAATGAGCGATTTTCTGTGAGTGATACTTCTGAATAACATTCTCCCTTATCGCATTTATAGATAAGAATCTCCATTGGAAACTGGACATTCAATAAATAATCAACTATCTGAATGAAAATGCAAATTTTCACTTTTTCTCTCAAGTTATATAGGGCCTTTCTCAATATCTATCATATGTAGTTCAATGTCCAGCGTGGTTTTAGCTGGGGAAGTAGTGTTTTCTGCTAGATATTACTAAAAAGTAACTTTAATTTACCGTAGGTTTTCTCCATTTCCAGAGGAGTCATGTAATGGTTCAATTTTCAATTGAGAATGTTTCTCTTTACAACATGAATATTGTTTGTCAACATTTATTTCAAACTTATTTCTCAGAACCCACTCAGAAAATAGTCTCAAATCACTACTTCAGTTAGGTTATTTCCATCATAAACAAGGATAGCGTCATCAGCAACTGTATAGTAGCGAGCTTTCAATTGAATTTTTCAAAGTTTAGAGTTTATAAAGAACATACCATAGGTCCCAAGACTGACCCTTGTCGGACTCCACAGGTTACATTTTTAGTGTCGAGTAATATATACTATAGTCGGTCTCTTGAGTTTGTTTCAAGAAGATTTGAACATCAACCTGTCATTCCCTGTAAACTAAGCTTATTCATTAACATTCCATAGTTGTCTACGTCAAATGCCTTTTGTGAGTCGGCGAATAGTGTAATGACATATTTTTTATTATCTAGATTAGTTATAACGAGATTCAAAAAGTTTATTGTGTCGCTTTGCGTGTTTGATTTCTTTTGGAAGCCGTACTTTAGTTCAACATATTTAGTTACAAAAGCAATTAACCCTATTTTTAGTGTCAATTTCTTGGAGTTTTGACAGAGTAGGTACATATAGCTGTTATGGGACGACAGTTTTCTACCAATTTTCAAGACACTGGGAAATGTTTCACTTGTGAACATTTTGTTGGCTAATTTGACTTAGACTGGTATAATAAGTTTTTGAAGTAATAGCCAGTTTTTCACAGTTATATTGTCTTGGCCAAGAGCAGCATTTATTTTCATTTCATTCAGAGCTTCCTTCACTTCGTTAGAGTTCGATTCATAAAAATATATCGAATTCCTGATAGTGATTTCTTCAAATATTTGTGACGCCTGTTAATACTATCAACAATTGATTGACCTACATTCGAAAATTGTTAATTGAATCTATTTAAAATTTACGTCTTATCTGTTATACATTTATCATTATCATTTATCTTGATTGTATCTATTTCTATGTTTTATTAAATTTATCACCTGCTTGGTCCCACCTGGCACTGAAGAAGCTCGCTTTTAGTATTCTTTTTTCATTATTAACTTTATTCAGAAGAAAATATTTGATGACACTACTTGGCAAAAGCCCATTAAACTAATAATAAAATGGATTAAGCAATCCAGACTTCTGCATTTAACCTATACAATAGTTATAATCGTCGGCAAGTCTCCAACAGAAAACAACTACTGCCCCCTACGACCATTGAATTATATCTGTTAGATTCTTGGCAAAGTATTCTACAAGAACTACTTTGCAATGTTCTCCCAATCTCAACGCCAAAACATGTCTCAACCCATACGAGGGAACACCTACGGACCGGTTTCATGGTTCTTTGCCAATCATCAGCGCAGGGTAGCTCACCCAACGCAATCGAAAAATCTTGACCCCAAGATTTGAAGAGCACTCCGACTATGGTGTCGACTTCGTCTGAAGCCAAATAAATTCAGAAGAAAATATTTGATGACACTACTTGGCAGAAGCCCATTAAACTAATAATAAAATGGATTAAGCAATCCAGACTTCTTGGGGTCAAGATAATTTTCGATTGCGTTGGGTGAGCTACCCTGCGCTGATGATTGGCAAAGAACCATGAAACCGGTCCGTAGGTGTTCCCTCGTGTGGGTTGAGACATGTTTTGGCGTTGAGATTGGTAGAACATTGCAAAGTAGTTCTTGTAGAATACTTTGCCAAGAATCTAACAGATATAATTCAATGGTCGTAGGGGGCAGTAGTTGTTTTCTGTTGGAGACTTGCCGACGATTATACCTATTGTATAGGTTAAATGCAGAAGTCTGGATTGCTTAATCCATTTTATTATTAGATTAACTTTATTCTTTTTGTTTTTGGTCTCCCTCATTATATACAGATCTACAAGTAATCTACATTTGAGTCTATACAGTTCATCTCTTTTTTTCAGTATTTCTATAAATTTTTGGGTTACCCATTCATTATTTTCCCTAATTCTAATGTTTATTTCCTTTGTGTACCGTAATTTGACTTGTTGTATGATTTCTATTAATTTTTCAAACGAATCTATTGTAATCTCTTCAGAAAAAATTTCTTCGAACTGTGAACTATATTCACTATACATACATCATTAAAAAGGTAATTCCATAAGGAATTCAGCCATGTCAGTTTTTGCCATCTAACTTTTTATTTTGGCGCCCTTTTGCGGGAAAAATAACTGTTCCGTGATCCAAATTATAATACTGCATTTGCAAGCAATTTTGACATGAATTCGGTGACAATGCATTATGGAATTTTCCTAAGAGAAAAAACAAAATGGCGGCTCCAAAATGGCGGACACGATTTGCAATTATGGTCCGATTCGATTCAAAATTGATATGTGGTGGTTTTCGAAGTCGGAAATTATGATTTGTTCGTCAATGCAAAAAAACAAGATGGTGGCTCCAAGATGGCGGAGGAAATCTGTAATTCTGGTCCAATTCGAATCAAAATTAGTATGTGAAGATTTTCAGGGATTTTCAGGTGCGTTGAAATTCTGATTCTGTTACGCACAGAATAACCTACGCCACACATCTAAATAAAATATTATTTCCTAATTTGTATAAAATCTTTTTTTCATCAATTCAATTAATTCACTGTAGTCATACTAAAAACTTGTATAACCTTCATATGCCAATTTTGAATCGAATCGAACCACAATTACTAATTTGTTCAGCCATCTTGGTTTTTGGCATTGACAAACATATAAATTTTGATTCGAATTGGAACAGAATTACAAATTTCGTCCGCCATCTTGGAGCCACCATATTGATTTTTTACATAGACAAACAAATCATAATTTCCGACCTTGAAAACCACCACATATCAATTTAGAATCGAATCGGACCATAATTGCAAATCATGTCCGCCATTTTGTAGCCGCAATTTTGTTTTTTCTCTTAGAAAAATTCCATAATGGATTGTCACCGAATTTATGTCAAAATAGCTCGCAAATGCAGTATTATAATTTGGAATACGGAAAAGTTATTTTTCCCGCAAAAGAGGGCGCCAAAATAAAAAGTTAGGTGGCAAAATTTGATATTGCTGAATTATCTTTTGGTGGGGGGGAGGTATGACAGTTGAGGTTATGATAGGAAGATGTTCCCCTTGGATTAAAAATCGACCTGTTTTTGCATTATATTCACAACACATATGCGTTTTGATGATATTCGATCTGTTTCGTTTTCGATGCCCCACCCTGTATAATAAGTTGTGATGTGACAGTGCTCTACAATCTACAACCGTGATGCATTTCTTGTTATATAGTCCCTACTGTAATAATACCATAGATAATACTTATCAAATGCACTAAAAAGGTAGAAAATCTTCAACATTGAAACACACCAGAATTATTGTTGCTTGGTAAATTCTCAGTTTCATTATATGAAATATCAAACCATTAGATGAATTAAAATATAAGGCAGAACATCTAAAATTAGTTTCCTGCATTATTTTTGAAGCCACGATACAGGCATATTGAAGAATAACGTATTATACAATTGTGTCATAATATAATATTTCATTATACTTCTATTATAATCCATTTTGAATGCACTGAAAAGCGTGCGAAATCTTCGAGATTAAAAAACGCCATGCTAGAAATATTGCTGCTATAGGTAACCACGCCATATGAAATGTCAAATAAGCCGTCGTTCAAACAGTATGTGAATGAAATACAGGGCGTTTCAAAACGTCTTCAAAATTTTTTAGCTATAAAAATGCGCCCCTTAATGTCGCTTTCTAGAGAAAAAAACGTAATAAAAGTGTAAGGCTAGGAGCGCACATGCGATTTTATGTCGTGCTTTCAATTAGTCGCAAAAATGAAACACATATTTTTTTATTAGACTAAATTACCGCAGCGACTAAAAAGATGCAACCTGTCCCATTTTTGAATCAAAATGAGTCAAAGGGACAGGAATGAACCTGCACGCACTTGCGACAATTCAATGGCGATTTTTGTGTATGTATGTGAAATATTTTTTTGGCACTCATCTTATGGTATTGAAAGAATTTACTAGGATGGTTTATTGAGTCGATATAAAATTTTGTAAAATTGTCCTCTCAACAGCATTTCACTCATCAGTGGATGCACCCAATACTGCTTTTTGTGCTGTTTTCTAGATTTGGCAAGTAATGATAAAGCTACCACGCAAGCGGTTTCAGTAAAATTTATGTTGTTTCTAAATGTAGTTGCAATTAATTTGCCGCAAGGGCGCGCATAAAACATTTTCAAATTTTTTTTTGGCGATTGCGATTATTCAGTCGCGCGACAGAAAATTGCATGTGCTCGCCTAGCCTAACAGAAAATCTGAAGAATAGGTATTGTAAAAGTTTGTAATGAACGACTCCACAAAAACTGTACACTGGTGCTGGTATCACAGTACTATAATAACAAAACGAATTTTGCACCTGCTGATTCTTGTAAGTTTTTTCAATCCCATTGTTTTTAATTATTAAAATCCAGGCAGTTTCATATCGTTTTTTGTTGGACTCTTATTACATTTTTTTTTCACAGCAATCGACTCATTATGTAGCAGAGCATATATGGTTGAAAAATGTCTGATAAGTTGTGAAACCCCTGTAGAAGGGTCACTTTCCCGAAGTCAAAATAATTTCTAGTATTTTTATTAAAGTCACGATCCAGGAGTAATAAAAAATATCCGAAGTTATACGAATTTAAAGAACACGTTGCGCGTTCTTCAAATGTTCACTTGTACACTTGTGTCTTAATAAACTACTTTCAGTATTCATAGTTTATACATAACTATCTTCACATTCAACAATTATCATCCTAGAAATATAAAAAATATGAAATATTTTACTTTCACTCCAAAATGGCAATAAAATTTTTCTCATATAGAAAATATTTTTTTCTCATTAAGGATGCTTGGATATATCAGTCCAGCACTTGCTACTTTCTTGGTGTCAAATGTCAATAGCGAAATTCACTTCCGCCGCCTGGTGAATAATTTCCAAACCATCGCTACCTAAATCACTATTTCAGCAATTTTCTTCAAAAAGACGATTTTTTATATATTTTTGAATGAAATCGATTGAAGTACTACCGTTTCTCAGTGTAGAATAGTTGCAAAGACTATTGTGTCAGAATGAATGAGTTGTTTTCCGTCTGATGAACACTACAATGTGATTAAGATACGAATTAGGAAGGAATTGATGCGAATCAGGGGGAAATTGATGGAATCCTGAGAATTTATTCGTAAACTTAGAGCGCTATAGGGTTATTTGATTGCTTTGCATTTTTTTTCGAGTTCTATTAAGATAGATAGAGAGAGAAAGGAGAAGCTAGAAAATATTTTAAAATGAAAGTGTATCTCTAACGTTTGAATTATATTTGAAATATGTATGTAAGAGATGCATGTTGCAGATCACGACGGGGCCACCAATGTAGCATAACAGCTACTTCAGTTCGGAAATCACATATTGACACTACTTTGACATTCAAATATCTCCATGATAGTTACTTACGTTACAAATGAGATATAGACCTATCAAGGCACGCATGTAAGAATTGCATGACGAGGCCGTAAGCTGAGTCGTGTTGTCACATATGTGCGTTGTGTAAACAAAACCTCATCAAGGTATTTATTACTATCATATAATCCAAGAGGTACAAACCCGAGAAGTCGAAGGTTTTCACAAATGAAGGAATAATCAGATATCTGATAAATGCCTGAAATTTTTATGCAAGACGGTATACTATAATAGACATATTCCAATGAATGAAGGTGTATTCATGTAATATCCAATTTACAGGTTATACTGATTGTCGGTGTTGTTGTAATTACTTGACGTTCTGTGAGCCTTCTAAGTACGAGCAACGAGTCTAAGGGCACGACGCAAAGATAGATTCCTTTAACGATTCAGGTATCGGCTAATGGTATTATTTACAAATTTACTGAGTTCCAGGTAAATTGCATGTAGGTTGAAAGTGGCTTCAAAGGCGTGTATCATACGTGTATCATACGCCTGCATCGTGAATTCAAAAATAATGATGGAAATGAATTTTGTTTTCCCAGCAAATATAACTTTTGGAATAAATAGCTAAGGCGTTTAGTGATTTTGATTTTTGTGGTGAGTTGGTTATCTGAAATAATGCACCACCAACTATTCGAATTAAGATGTGACCACTTTAATTTTTATGCGGAAGTATTTGATTTGAGCCATCGCTAAAACTTATCAATTTGTTTAATTTAATAAATATATTGGAAAAAGAATACGAATTATCTCACAAATCTAGTACGTTTCCTGCAATCGATTAAGAATTGATCAGTTTCAGCAGGGGTACAAATTGAACAAAAAAATGGAAGGGAAATTATTGCTCACATTGTGCTGATTCAGCAATGTTTATATTTTCGGAGAGTGGCCATATTTTTGGAAACGAAATTGATAAATCGATTTGATTTTAATTCAATCTTTCAACTAGATGCGCCATTAGAATAATATCAGTCAACGGTATTCATCACATAAATGAGCTTTATAACTGATAAAAGAAATAAAAACAAGTGAAGTATCCGTGATGCTACAGAGCATTTACCTCCCACCAAGACGAACACGGGTTCAAACCCGACATATGACACTGAGCTGAAACAGTTTCACGTAAACTCCAGGTTTCCGCTCTTCCTTGCTCATACAACCTCAGATTTAAGTTTTTGAGGAATTTGTTATAACAAATTTTAAAAGATTATAACTTACTAATTATCATTTGAGATATCCTTGTATTCTTCAATGCTGACATTTACTTGGTTCCATGCCAGATACAACATTATGCGAATCTTTATGTCATGAGTTGTAGCAAAAGGGTCTAGGACATTTGGGCGCGAGACAACTGGGCGCAGGGACAACTGGGCGCAAGGACTACCGGGCGCAGGGACCACTGGGCGCCAAAAACACAAAATTAATAATAATTCGTTTATTACTCTCATCTACTAATCATAGGATAGGATGACTCGACCAAAGTACCCCTGCAGAGTTCATAAAGGTCGAGTATTCCTATAACACAGTCAGAAGAATAACAATAAGGAATTATACCTGTTCCTAATTATTAATTTCATGACCTCATCATTAAGGGTCGAGTATTCCTATAAATAAAACACAGTCAGAAGAACAACAATAAGGAATCATACCTGTTCCTAATTCTTAATTACAGGACCTCATTATTAAGGGTCGAGTATATAAATAGGAAAATTTGCAAATAATTTAATTTAATTTAATAAAATATAGTTTAGTTTAGTATATTTATTCATTTACCCAAAAAAGAAATACATGGTAGTGTAACAATTACATAATAAAATAAGGGTAAATATGATCGAGATTCAACTAAGTTGATCTTCCATCTCGTCATTTACAATAAGTATATATTTAAAAATATGCTTAAAACAACAAAATATACAAACATAAATATCGAACATAAATATATAAAGAAGGTAAAAGGGAAAAAATCTCAAATGTAAATTTTTCAAAATGAAACATAGATACATACATTATTATTAAATTTCGGTAGCCTGGAGTGTTAGTAGAAATTTTTTAATGCGTTTTTTGAAATTATTCAGACTATTATTTTTAATATCATTTGGCAGTTCATTTCACATTCGTGCAGATGCACAAGTAAAGGACTTATGATACGAAGCTGTATGATGTCGCGGTTTTCTGAAGTTGTTGTGGTGTCTTGTATTGTAACTATGCATATGGGGGTTCAATCGGTCGAATAAATATCTAGGTTCTCTACTGTTCAAAATATTGAAAATGAAACAATAATAATGCAGCAACCGTCTGTTCTTCATATTAAGTTTACATTTTATATTCAAATGGGGAGTTATATGCTCTCCATATTGAATGTTGTATGAATATCTCATACACACATTTTGCAATTGTTGTATTTTCTTTGACGTATCTACAGTTATACATTGATTATACACAGTGTCACCATAGTCAAGCAAGGACAGTATAAGGGTATTACACAGTTGAAATTTGGTTCTATCATTAATCACATACTTGTAGGCGTACATTGTTTTTAGTCTCATGTATGCAATTTTTCGCCTATTTGTTACATGTTTTTCGAAAGTTAGACCACTATCGAAATCCATGCCCAAATTTCGAGCATTTAACATGACTGGAACATTAGAATCACCAAATTTGACAGAAAAGTTGACAGATTGCAGTGAGATGCGAGAGTGACGTGATCCAAATATTAATGCCTTAGATTTAGTTCGATTTTTTTTTAGACAATGATTGTCAGCAAATTTTTTAATTTTCTCCAACTCTGACTGAATTATTATTTGTGTTTGTATGTAATTCATTGGATCAAATTTTACACATATTTGTGAGTCATCAGCATATTGATGTAGTTTGCTACTATCCAAAACAGTTCTCATATCCGACACATAGACAGAAAAAAGGAGAGGTCCAAGAATGGTTCCTTGGGGAACCCCACGTGGAACTTCTTTGAAAGATGACATGGTACGAACTTGGGAAGTAATCGAAACACACTGTCTACGTTTGGAGACGAACGATCTGAACCAGTTGACACTATTAATCGAAAATCCGAAGAAATGTAATTAGGACAACAGAATATCATGATCTATAGTGTCAAAAGCTTTAGAAAAATCCAGCAGCACCATGCATGTAGCCTGACGTTGGTCTATTCCTTCATTTATGTCATCTACAATACAAGCTAACGCGCTACTGGTGCTGTGGATTTCCTAAATCCAGACTGTTGAACACTATGTAAATCATTTTCCCCTAAATATTTATTCATCACAGTATGGACGTGTCTTTCGATTACCTTCGAGATCGCTGGTAAAATGCTGATGGGTCTCAAATCATTCAAATTTGAAGGTTTGGGTACTTTTGGTAGGGGTTTTATATAGGAACATTTCCATACTGATGGAAATATACACTCCGATATTGAGGTATTGATAATATGTTTCAAAGTATCTAAGCAATATGGTATACATAATTTTATATCCTTCATTGAGTACCCATCATGACCAATTGCTCCGGTTTTAACTTTATTGATGTATTGAATGATTTCATGGGTCTCTATTTGAGGAATTCGGAATTTTGAATTTTCATTTACGTTGCTGTGTAGTCTCGAAGAATAATGATTAACAACAGATAACTTTTCAATATTGTTTTCGTGAGATGGATTTAAAAAATGGTTATTCAATTGTTCTACATTTAGAAGTTCTTCAGGGATGTCATAATTTTTTGGTTTAGTGATTTTTAAGTTTTTGATGTCTTTCCAAAACAAATGACGGTTTTCAGGTCTGGATATAAAATCGAAGTATGCTCGTTTTTCATTTTTGATAGCATTATTGGTGAGATTTTTCAATTGCTTATAATATTCTTTTTTAGCATTAGTGGGATTTTTTTTATATTTTGCTTGGGCTTTATCTCGGAGTTTCATCATGATTTTTATCACGTCAGTAATCCAAGGGGTGAACGGTTTTTAAAAATTGTTGATTTTTTTTGTAGGAGCATGAACATTCAGCAAATCTATTATGATGGAGTTGAAAGCGTCAATTTTCTGGTCAATTGTTTTTTGATGTTTCACATTGTTCCAGTTGGCATTTTGACAATCGTTCTCAAAGTTTACTGAGTTAATGTTGTTATAATTTCGATACGTTATTTGCTTTATATGTTTTTTAAGTTTTTCCTGTTTTCCTGTTGCGAGGGTAAAATATCTACTAATCATAATTATTATCATAAATTCATTTTGAGTGTAGTATTTTATTAGTCTGATCTAACCTGACCGAACTAACCTGCTCGCAAGTTGGGAGCTTGGAAGTTGAATCCTATGATTAGTAGATGAGAGTAATAAAAGAATTATTATTAATCTTGTGTTTTTGGCGCCCAGTCGTCCCTGCGCCCGGTAGTCCTTGCGCCCAGTTGTCCCTGCGCCCAGTTGTCCTTGCGCCCAGTTGTCCTTGCGCCCAGTTGCCCCTGCGCCCAGTTGGCCGCGCCCAGTTGAATTGCGTCCAGTTGGCCGCGCAAAACCCTCTCAATGAATTCAAAATGCGAATTACTCCCTACCTAAAATATTTTGTCAGCCTCAACAACCAAAAAAAGTTGTAAAATGGAGCTTCCAACGTACTTTTGTATTCATAACAAAACAGTTAGAAAATAAAGAATTTGTTTGAATTGAGTTTACCTTGTATCTTCAATCTAAATTCAGAAAAATTTCTTGGAATTGTAAATAGTAAACTTGTAGAAAGTGAATTTTATTTTGAAAATTCTCTTCATCTGACATGTTGAGCAAGATGTATTTTCAGTATGGCCTACTAACCGTATGATCAATGAATTATTCAGCAAAAACATCACAGATAAACCCCATATCTACCTGGGACACAGTTACTTTGTAAATAATTCAATTCTAGAGTATTCCATTTTCAAAAAATCGTCAGCCTGTTTAGGCATCTGCATAAAATTTGAGTAACTTCATGAAGACATTCTCTAAATACACTCTCCTGCTTCAACTTATGAATTGGTAATTAGAGAATGCAACAAAGTTCTTGTATTTTTCGGTAGAGTGGAAAATTTATATTTTTATGTTTGTAATATCATTATTTTGACTTTTGAGACTAAGGTAAACGTATCCTTGTATCGACGGTACAATTTGGGACATAAAAGGAATGTAGTTAGGATATCTCTGTGTTGTCAGGGATATCGATGATCTGACGACGAGATTCAACTTGTGATGACGGTTAATCCGCATTGGTTAGGAACAAAATTCCAAAACCGAACTGTAGTTCACCCACCTTCGAATAAGGCGAAGTTCTGCTATTTCTTATATGCATAAAATTAATTGAAAAAAAAATTTGAGACATCCGGTATAAACTCATTTATAAATTTTCGCCCACCAATGCCATTATTTAGGATTATGGGCGTAGTGCCTTGGGCTCCTGGCTCGAAGCCATTCATAGATCCAACATTGTAATGCAATTCATTCAATGATTGCTCATTCTTTGGAAAATGCATTTGTTCGTTTTTGGATATTGACTTACAGTTACCAGTCATTGAATCACTAAGATGAAATTCTTCATCATGAACTATATTATGTCAGGAAAAGCGTACCCAATAGACAAAGCTAAAATAATTTGAATATCTACATTCAATTGCCTTGTGATGTAATGATAAATCAATCACAAGATTGCCTCTATATCACATCAGATTATACCACAGGCTAAGAACATTCCTAAGAGCATTCAAGTATTGCAGTCTTCCGCTAAGAAGTTCATTAGAATGGACTTTCATCGCTAATTCTTTTTCGCGATCTTATACAGTGTGATCCGATCAAAACGAAAGCACCCTTATAAAACATATATTTTTTAACTAATTGGAATTATTTTCTTTATTCGTCATTTTCAGGGTCAACTATTTTTATTTTTCAAGCTCAAAAATACAAAAACATTATTGGTGATTTTCATTAGAAAAAGTTTGACTACACCATAGTAGTCGCAGTACTTTCAGACAGTTTATGTCAAAGTTACATTGAATTGCATCCATCAATCAACCAGCTAAACGGGTATTGAATTTTCCAGGGCCATCTCTTGATTTCAGACAGCACTCCAACATCAGCATCCACTAGAGATGGCGCTGGATACATACTTCAGTGCTTCAGGAATTGTCAGCAAAAGCGGAGGTTGTCGTTCAATTAAATTGGGATAACCAGCCTTAGCTGGTGAGTGACAAGAACTATGAAATCGAAAAATGCTTTCAGCTATGGTATTTAATGAAATTTATTTAATGAAATTCAACGGTCGTGGGGGGCAGTAGTTATTTTCTGTTGGAGACTTGCCAACGAATATACCTATTGTATAGGTTAACACGGAAGACTTCAGGTGTTTCCCCAATTGAATTGAAAAATAATTTAAGCTATGGTATTTGAAGAGCACTACAAAGTAGTTCTTGTAGAAAACTTTGCCAATAATTTAACAGATTTAATTCAACGGTTATAGGAGGCAGTAGTTGTTTTCTGTAGGTGATTCATTTATAGCAAATACCACAATGTGGCCTCATGGTCAATGGGGTTTCTGATGGAGCAAATGGTAAAAATAAAACTCAATTCTCGAAAATTTTAAAATGTATTTCCTCATAAACAAAATGAACCTATTATATATCTCTAAAATCATACAAAACATAAAAAAAAAATTATAATGATTTTGAATGGATATGTATTTTCAGGTACCTTAACGAAATACATAAATTACCTGTAGTACTTAATATGATGAATAAATACCAGCCGCACTTTACAACTATTTGCAATCGTCACATATGTCATGGCAATGTTAAGCACAAAATGGTCCTTTAATGTCCTGGTACATTTCGAATGGATATGTCCCAAAAAAATCTTATTTGCATTCTCATTGTTGGGTTGTTATGAAGGATTGTAGCATTTGGAAATGGCACTTTATTCTTCCCTCTCCTATATTTTAGTTGGTAAGTGATTGAAAAAATCTCAGAGCTATACCAAACAAGATCGAGATATCTTCACTACAAATTGCTAATCACAGCGTTCGACTCGTGGTTCTGTTTTTGCCTAGTGGGTGTCGTTGATATCGAATTATTCCAATTCGTGAGGAAAAATGTGTTAGTCCACTGATTATTTACCACGGTGATTTGTTAGTGGCCTTATTCTGGGATTTCCTCTAACTAGGAATAAAATTACAATCTTTCAAAATTTGATTATATATTTCTACTGTATATTTTGATAAAATTATAATAGACACTCCATGAATACTCCATCCATCTGATTTTTGAAACCTGAAAGAGAAGAAAAATGAACGTTTAATGAAATAATAGATCAGTGTTCTTTGAAAATGTGGTGAAAGTATGCTTTTTTCACCTAGCTCATTCTCTTGGATTTTCTTCATATCGTAGCGTCATTCTGTTGAGTTTTCCATATCAAAGTATACTATTTTTTCAAATGTAACTCCGAATTTTGTTTCTCTTGGGTGAAGTATCTACATGAATATAGATGGCATTGTTGAATTACTAGGTCTGTTCGGGTCTCTAGAAACACAAGTCCTGGGACGTCAGGATCATGCGCAGTTGATAAAAAGTGTTCTAGGATCACAATAATTCAGTTTTTTTCAACCGCGCATGATCCTGACGTTCCATGACTTGTATTTCACGAAACCCGAACAAACCTACTATTAAGCGTATTGGAAGGATGAGCGCGCAAGAATGATAAGCATGAGAGGGGATAAAAGTAAACGAGATCAGTGTGGTGATGGTACAAGAAAATGGTCGTCCCCTGAATTGTGGGTTTTGTTTCACGACTCAATTTTTCTTAATCGAACTTCTGACGCTCATCCGTGATCGAAACTTTGGTAAAACCGTTTAATTTTCCTCACGTCTTAGTTCTCCTCTTCTTTCTCAGTAAGTAGAAGTTATTTCACTATCTCCATCCATTGGAGCATTTTTTATTTTACAGTGTTACAGACATCGATATCGAATGAATACAGAAAACCGTTGTAGCTCGACTTTAATAATCACAATATTATTAGTTTATAACCCTCCTGGTGGGGTAAGTTACCTCATTGTATATATCCTAGTGTACAATACTAATTGCTTTCTTTAGGGTTGTAGGTATGGTTGCAAGCAAGGGAATGAATGGATGCATTACAATTGCAGCAAGGATGTGATAATGTCATGTGTTATACACCTATTTCTTCCATTTACAAAATTTTTACTGAAGAGGACATAGATAGATCCATGAGAAAACTAGAAGCCATTTTGTAGAGAAGATGCCAACAGTTAACGCCACCCGCCGATGTCACCAAGATATTTTATTCAGAAAAGCAAGGATCACAGATCGCATCAACATCGCAGTATTCGAACGGGCCAGAGATTTAAATTTCATTAAATTATCTTATATAATTCAAATTTGATCATAAGGAATAATCACCAAAAATTTAACAATTCACATATACAGTGAACGCCAAAAAGTATGTACCAAATCGATTTTGATACATGTTACGTGACCACTAGTATGGCGGAAAATTGAAAAAATAACATGAAGAGGCCAAAATGGGGAAAGATGGCAAGATATCGAAAATTCAAGATTGTATTTTTTTTAAATATTCTCAGATATCTTTACAAAAATCAAAGTTTTTTTTTTCTAAATGGCTTGACTGTAGTTCATTTGTATTTTTATGATGATGACAAAACTTTCTCATTTTATCCGCACCAGATGGCACTAAATTGAAATATATGGTTTTGCCAGAACCCCCCCTGTAACATTGGTTCGTATCTAACAGTTATATCAGAATTTCAAGACTATTATAGTGGAGCTATAGCAATCTAGAAACATTTCGGTTACCTGATTTTGATCAAGTTTCGATGATAATCTTGCATGAGCGTTTTACTTATAAACTTAAAAATAGTGCCTCAAATTGAAGTGGCTTAAAGTGGCTTAAAATTGGTTAGACCATAATAATGTTTGTATATTGGTAATCTCTTTAGAGCAGCTGTTTTATTGAACTGAATGGCTATATTTTCTTGTTTCAACCATACCATATGGAGATCATAATTCACTATCTCAAGCAACTTCTTATTTATGATAGGAATACAAAAAAAAAGAATTCATTAGGTATATAAAGGAATTTTTATAATCATACAAATGAGAATGTACAAAAATGTAAGATTGTAAATGGGCGAGTCAGAAATACAATATTTCAATCATGTCAATGTTTTGTACCTTATATGTCTGATAGGTATTAATTTTTGCCTTAAGTTTTTTGCTAAAGCTTGATTTCATCTGAGAGGCATTCAGCAAATATATTTGACACGTGTTATGTTCACGAATGCTAGGCACTTCTGTAAGATTCAAATTCGATAATCGATATTTGGTTTTTGAGTTATTAGCAGTACCTCAAATTGATACCCCATTTTGAAAATTTGTATTAACCAAACAATGGTAGGTATATATTGTGACTAACAAGTATTTGGGAGAACAGTAATCTCTAATTTTGAATAATGAACCCATTATGGAGAAGTTTTAGTGTTTTTGTAAAGGGTTTGTAACTCTGTGGATATATTTAATCAATCATCGGCAACTTTTACACATCATTCTGAAAACAACACTAGGTTCTGCCCTTCTAAAAGAAACTCTTGTGCCTGCAGCAGAGATGGTCGACGGCTGAATCTCCATGTTCCATAATGGCTGGTGGTTGGGCCACAGAATATCTGGGCCGTGTCCAAAAGTCGACGCTTTTTCGAAATTTGAGTCAATTGTTCACCTGACAATTTCAATCAATAAAAATAATTAGAATTGATATGAATCCATTGAAATTAAACATGATATCCATAATTGACTTATTTGACATTCTAACTTACAAAAGAAACATATCCCAACTTTTTTTCAAAAGTATCGGTTCTCTCTCTCTCTTATAACCATTGCTTCCTAATAGGCGCTTTTGTGGGTTATTTGGAAAATTCGAACTATTTAAAGGGATTGGAACTATTCGACTCCACCCATTAGCCATACCCGTAAGAAGGCCAAAGCCTTATACGATTCAGTGACCCTAGACCAGACGCCTACGTTGCGACATCTGGTGTTGTCTAGCTCCTACGCGAAACTAGCTGGTATGTAGAAAGTGTACGGATTACGAGCCAAAATAGTTTATAATTTGGCATTATCGTAGAAATGTTTCGCTCGTTGTTATTCATTAGGTGGGTGCTAGTCAATAGTACATAGCCCTTATTCCGTTCATCGTGAATGAAATTATCTTTATGCCCAGAGCTGTTCCAAAGCACAGTGCTTATTGCTCGTGAAAGCACTCAAAGCACTTTAGTGCTCCTAAGCACTGTGCTCCTAAGCACTGTGCTCCCAAGCACTTTTTTTGACAGGTGCTTAGTGCTTGGTGCTTCGAAGACTTTCACGAAATGGCTCAGTGCTTAGTAATTTCGAAAAGTGTTCGCGAGCACTTTGGTGCTCCGAAGCACAAAACAAAAACAAAAAAACAAGTTCAAAATTGCTAAATATTATTACTTCTCTTTTTCAAACTACGTTGATGTTTCGGATAACAAATCTATCTCCGTTATTAAAATCTTTTCTCATTCTTTATATCTGTATCGAGTTGTTAGATGGTTCACATTCTGTATATTGTATTCATTTTCATAGAGATATATATGACAGTATGACAAGGGAGTTGAGCATCGAGTTGTAAATTAATAGTTACGGAATAAAAAATATAATTGAGATCTGAATTTGAAATTTATTGATCAACTATTCAAATACAAATACAACAGTTGGCGACGAGGATTTGAAAAGAACCACGTGTACATTGAGTTCTACAATAATTACAGCCATGGCAGAATTGTTACTACAAACCTCTTCCGTAGATGGTTGTAACGACTGGAAGGAGCATTCACAGTATTCAAAGTTACGCAAGAATTACGGGTACCTTATCTATTACACTACATTGGTTCCAAATCGTTCGAAATATTGTGTAATAGAGTTTCACCGGAGAATCCATACAGAAAAACTTCCATTGAATTGATGGAGAAAATGGAGCAATTCTATCCACCAAAACCCTGGCAGATAGCTGAAAATTTCAGATTTCACCAGAGAAAGCAACAAAATGGCAAGAGTTTGCAAGAATATGCGGCTTCTTTACAAAAGTTGAGTATTCACTGTAATTTTGGTGATTATCTAAAAAGTGCACCTCCAAATCAATTCGTATTGGGCTTCTCAAGCAGAAGGATTCAAGCTAGATTTTGACAAGGCTGTCGAAATTTATACGAGTATGGAAATGTCAGAGAAGGATGCAATTCAATTACATGTTAGCCAAAATAATTCTATTGGTTATCTAAGATCGACATCCAGAGATTCAAAGAAGACTGACCATCCCAAAATCAACAAAGACTCGAATAATTTTCATATGCTTTGATATACTTCTGAACTTTCAAACAATGTTAAATGTTTCAGGTGTGGTGGTGGTCATTTTGCTACAAAATGTAGTCTGAACAACAATATTCGATGCAAACAATGTGGAGTGAAGGGTCATCTACAAAAGGTTTGTTTCAAAAGGACTACTCATACAAATTCAGTTCGGGAGATACTTAATTCAACCTCAGTAAGTAAATAAAATTCAAAATCACAAAGAAATACTGCTATACAAATTGAACATCAAGGATTCAGAGATAGATATATTATTGATCTCAAAGTTAATGATGTGGATTGGATATTACATTAAAAGTAGACACTAGTGCAGCTGTTACTTTGACAGGAAATACATTTTCCATTTCAAAATTTCCAAATAATCCAATTTTTGAAACTGCCTTGAAGTTAATTACATATTGCAATAATCATTTCGAAGTTTTGGGATTTTCTACAGTATACGATCAATAAAAAGAAAAAGGTTTGAATTTAAATATTTATCTAACCAATATTGATAGACAATCACTCTTAGGGCCGGTCTTTTCACCTACAGATAAGTCCCAGATAACTCTATCAATCAGATAAGGATATGTAAACCTGGGAAGTTTATCCGATAGATAGTTATCAGAGAGTTTATTATGAGGTGAAAAGACCGGCCCTTAGGAAGATAATGGATTCGACAATCGGATATAGTTTTTAATAATCTGAATATGATTACGCCATTAAGTAGATAGGAGAAATTGAATTCACTATTTGAATCAATATAAATCTATTTTCGAAACAGGGTGGTCAAAAATCAATGGAGTTCAAGCTAAATTGACTTTTAAACCAAATACAAAACCAGTTTTCGTGAAAGTTCGTGCAGTACCTTTCAAAATTTTAGGTTTAGTTGAACAGGAAATAAATAATCTTGAAAAATCAGGAATTATGGAAAAATCAATACCTACATCAGAATGGGCTACACCAGTTGTAACTGTTTTGAAGTCAAATAATACAGTTCGCCAGAGAGGAGATTTCAACGTTACAGTAAATCCACAATTACTTGTTGATGATCATCCCTTCCCCTTCCCATCGATGAGCTTTTTGCATCGATGGCAGGTGGATTTTTTTTTCAAAAATAGATCTGTGACAAGAGTACTTACAGTTCGAAGTAAAACCAGAAGATGGGCATTTTCAACTATCAATACACTTAAGGACTCTATCAATGTAATAGACTCCTTTACGGCATTGCATCAGCTCCCGCAATTTGGCAGAGAGAAATCGAAAATATTTTACGAGGCATACCAGGTGTTACTGTATTTTCAGATGACATTAAAATCACAGGATCTACAGATCTAATACATTTTGATAGACTTGAATTGGTTTTCAAACGTTTACATCTGTACAATATTAGAATAAACATTGAGAAAGGTGACATTTTTAAAGACAAAATTGATTATTGCGGTTATGTTATCCACAAATTCAGAATTCATAAATCACAAAAGATATGCAACAACCGAAAAATACAACTGAGCTAAGATCATTTATAGGAATGATAAATTATTATGGCCGATTCATGAAAAAATTTAGTTCAGTTCTGTACCCACTAAATAGTGTTAGCAATCGACCTGACAACAGTGCAAATAAAAGAAGAATGACGAGCCGCTATCAGTCATGAGACACTGGATTCATCATTTTCAGTTTCCAGTTTTACCTCGATGCCTGAGTGATAAACGCCTGCTCGTGATTATTGCTAATTTCTTGTACTTCATATATTTGGTTTTGTTATCGGGAAGTGTTTATTATAAATAAATTGTTTGGTTACTACAGTAGTTAACAATAGATTGCTTTGCAAAAATGTTCCTTTCATATGGTCCGAGGAATGTGAACGTGCATTTTTGGAAGCAAAGGAAGCTTTCTAAAGCAAATAATGTTTGGCTCATTACAATACACAACTTCCTTTGGTTTTATCCACTGATGCGAGTTCCTATGGGGTCGGTGGTCTTTTGTCACATACCTATCTAGATGAGTCAGAACGTATTATACGTAGTATGCATCGCAAACACTGACTTACACACAAAAAACGTATAGTCAGATTGATAAAGAAGCATATGCCAATATATTTGCAATTATCATTTCACCAGTATCTTTATGGAAATAAATTCACCTTGTATACAGGCATTTGATACATATTTTCTCACCAGATGAATTATTACCACTTGACAGTGCAATGAGAATGCAACATTACCCACCTTTCCTTAGGGGACTCAATTTTGACATAAAATACAAACATTAAAATTAGAATGTAAATGCAGACTGTCTTTCAAGATTACCAATTCAATTCACAGATTGCCACACATATGATTTTGTAGACATATTTGAAATTGGTATAATTGAACTATACCTATTACATCTAAAAATATTGCTGAATATACTAAAAATGACGAAGATTTGAAGGACGTTACGCATGGTTAAGAAACAGGACAAGTTTCAAATCGCAAGGGTAGATTTCATACTAATCAACATGAATTCAGTTCACAGCAAGGAGTTATAATGATGGCTCACAGAGTGGTTATACCAAAAGCTACACAACCAGAAATTTTGAGAAAACTAACTCCATTGTGGTCATTTTGGAGTTGTAAAAATTGAAAGTTTAGCTCGAGGTTATTGTTGGTGGCCCGCTATCGATATTGATATTGAAGAACTAGCTAAAAATTGTTCAAATTTTAAATCTGTAAAAAACAATCCCAAAAATGTGGAGGTTCTTTTATGGGATCCTGCAAATTCACCTTTCCAGATAGTACATGCAGATTTTGCAGGTCCATTCATGGGTTATAATTTTTTTATATTAGTTGACGCCTATACAAAATGGCTCAAAGTTAAGATTGTTCAGAATATAACTGCACCTACAATAATAAGTTTGCAGAGAAAAATTCGCAACTTTTGGAATACCCAGGTATTTTGTTTCAGACAACGTGGCTACTTTCACTTCAAGACCGTTTTAAAATTCTTTTGTTCTAAGTTCACAGCACTTTATAAAAATCGTTGAAATCTTTGAAATCTTTGAATTATTGATATTCATACTGCTTTAAAACAAATGTCAATGCAATATAGAAATATGCCACATAGTACTAACAAAATTTCTCCTTCAGAACTAATGTTCAACAGAAAAATAAGACAACGGTTGGATTTCATTATTACAGAACAAAAATATTATATATATGTAAATAATGAAAAGAAAATAAGAATTCTGAAAGAGGGAGAAAGAGTAGAGTGAAGGAATTATTTTGAAGAAAAAAATGGGTATTTGGAAAAGTAGAAAGAAAGCTAGGAAAACTACATTATGAGATAAAACTTAATGATGGTAGATTATGGAAGAGACATATTAATCAGTTGAGATCAATAGGAGAAAGAATAGCTATTTATGATACAAGTTCGTAAAGTAGGACTTTTTTGTATGAGCGTGAAGTTTGTTCAGTGAGGCGCAGCCGAGTTCAACAAACACGCGAGTACAAAAAAGCCCTTTACGAAAGTGTTTATTCTTCGACAGTTATATTATTGCCAAATTGTAGCAATTATATCATTAATTATTATTATATCATTAATTTGAATGATATGAATTGTCGTCGTAATATCAAACATAGACTTCAGAGTTTTATTTGACGCAAAATACTGTATTTTTCAAAAATGTATAAATGTATGAAGAGTTTGTAAAAAATTACTTTACGCACAGTTGATGATTTTACGCACTTGTGCGAAAAAGTATTACTTTACGCACTGTCAGCAGTGCGTAAAAGCTTAGTTTACACGCTGTCGTAGAAAAATACATGTTTGTCTTATAATTCTGATTCTGAGTTTGATTACTTCATACCACACAGTGTAGATGATCCCGAAGTTACATCAAATCCAGTGGAAAATTCAAATAATAATACTGAGACCACCACCACACGAAGATCGGAAAGAAATATCAGATTACCTTTTAAACTGAGAAATGATTTTCAACTTTGATGTACCAATTTTCTTGTTCTTTTAGGAAAGGAAAATGTTAGATAGTTCACATTCTGTATATTGTATTCATTATCATAGAGATAGATATGACAAGATGACAGGGGAGTTGTGCATCGAGTTGTAAATAGTTATGGAATAAAAAATATAATTGAGATCCGAATTTGAAATTTATTGATCTTTAAACTATTCAAATACAGATACAACACGAGTAAAACAGGTATTTCTTTGACGAAAGTCAAAAGAAATCTGCCAAAAATTTCGTTAGTGTGACGTTTGCTATCTGATACAGAGGATGTGCGATATGTCTATTCTATTATTTCTCACTTCTTCTCTGTGAAGAGGTGACCATATGTGCCACTCATTTCGATTTGATTTTGATTCAAATATTTTCATTTTCAGACTGTGGGAGGTTAAACAAATTGTTTATTTCAGCAATTCTATTTCAAAATGGTATATTATGTAACGTCCTTTAAGTAACGAGTATTTTAATCTCGATTGTAGTGTAGCAGGACTAGTGTTCGATAAAAAAGTGTTTCGAGGAGTTCAAAAATGCTTCACATATACCAAACTTTTTGTAGGAACTCATATTATAACCACAAAATTGTGTGTTATTAAGTTGATATCTTTTCATCATAACCAGGTTATGATAACAGTTGCAATTGACACGTCAAGACACATTGTCAGGAGGGTTTCTGACCAGTTGAATCAAACAGTAACCCTATCGATGTTTTTAAAGAATGGAAGTTGCTAGATGCAGATTATAATAACCGAATCCATTGTTTGCGTATCGGCCGTGTGTCGTTCAGGACTTTTCGTAATTACATTTTGATTCCGAGGAAAGAACAAACCACGTACCTCGTAATTCTACAGAAATCAATCAATCAATCAATCAAGATATACTTTATTGTCGAAGAATATCATTCTCATAGACAAAGCTTAGTTGATACAAGGGTAAAAGTGTATAAGTATGTAAAGGATAAAGATAAAGAATATATAACTTGCAGTACAAACATCTTAAATATGAAATTCCATACATGAAAGAATTTATATAGTGGGTAATCAAAAATTAAAAATATCTAAGGTGTGCCAATTTTTTTGAATTTTTCAGAATGAGTAGGAACTTTCCAGGACGAGCCGTATGCGAATCCTTTTTCATCAACAACGAAATCGCAAGCAACCCATGCGAGTCTGTACAGATATTCTGAAACATTCAGCATCTAGTAAGGTTCTCATAGATGGAACCAGGCGCCAGATTCCTTGGTTCTGAGAGCCTGTTCCATTGAGGAGTCTTTTGCTGCATCAATGAGTTGTTTTTTTGCATCGAAGGAAGATCGCAGCATCCGTGAGAGCTCTTTTTATCAGGTATCGACGAATTTGATTTCTCAGTCCAAATTTTTCACATTCTCTCTATACGGGACCTTCAAGCTGAAAAGTATAGGATCGTCATCGAAGATGAGCTCGGCAAGTGTTTTGATATCCGACACAAAATTGGCGACTTGATGAGTTATCGCTAAGGCAGAAAGCAGAACTACGGTTTTAACAAAGTACATCAATCCACCGTTTATGTAAGACAATTCCTCGATTTTGGAATAAGTGTATTAGCAGATATTGTCGATGAACCTACTTGAACTTGACAAGCAAAATATTTAAGCTTGGATGTCATTCACACCAAATTCTTCCAAGCTGTTGTATGCAGGTAGCCGAGTGGTTGAAGAGCCGTGTTTTAATCACTTTTGCTGCCAGTCGAAGGTTCAAACCCTAGTGACTGCAGACATTTTTCTGATGGCCCAATAAAGTGCTAAGAATCGCATGTAAAAAGGTGAGACCTCGTTAATCATAGTCTCGCACAAGTTTCGACTTCTGAGGGCTGCTGTTCATGAGGGGACGACAGCTGGTTAAAGTTATTAAAGTTACAAGGATAACGAATGAGGTTGAATATTCTAATCCGAGGCGCAGCCGGGGATTATAATAACCGAATCCATTGTTTGCGTATCGGCCGTGTGTCGTTCAGGACTTTTCGTAATCCCGCTGAATGATTACATTTTGATTCCGAGGAAAGAACAATTCTACAGAAATCAATCAATCAATCAATCAATCAATCAATCAAGATATACTTTATTGTCGAAGAATATCATTCTCATAGACAAAGCTTAGTTGATACAAGGGTAAAAGTGTATAAGTATGTAAAGGATAAAGATAAAGAATATATAACTTGCAGTATAAACATCTTAAATATGAAATTCCATACATAAAAGAATTTATATAGTGGGTAATCAAAAATTAAAAATATCTAAGGTGTGGTACATAATTCTATATTAAAAATAAGCATTAAAAAAATATATATACATACAAATACAATAATAGCTACACATATACTATAAAAATGAATCTATAAAGTGGTGGTGAAGTAATCTTCAATATCGTAGAAAGCTTGCTGAATCAATATATTTCTTAGATTTTTCCTGAAATGTCTGATACATGTTATATTCCTTATATTGTTTGGCAGGTGATTGTACATTTGAATACCATTGTAAATTATAAAATCCTTCACATCTGTGTTGCTAGGTATTGGTAGTTTGAGGGAGTTGTTCTGACGCGTGTTGTATTGTGAGTCGACTCTATCTTTTTTTATCTTAGTTTTATTTTTGTGGATCAGACTGACTAATTCCAGAATGTGTAAAGAGACAACAGTTATAATTCTGTATTATTTGAATAGCTCTCTGCAAGACTCTCTTGGTCTTATTTTACAGATATATCGCAAGGCTCTTTTTTGTAATATAAATACATTATTGCAACAGATATGTACTACACACTTCCCAAAATGCAATTCCATAGCTCAGATGTGATTCGATTAGGGCATAGTACGCAGTCTTTGCCGCCGAATAACCCAGATCATTTGATATTACCCGTATAGCGTAACAACCTGATTTATTGCAAATATTTTTAATGTGTGAATCAAACTTCAATTTATTGTCTATATCTAAACCAAGAAATCTTGATGTTGATTTGTTGATAATATACTTATTAGCCAAAGGTATGTGATTCGCGCGATATGTTATTAGGTTAGTTTTGTTCGAATTGATTACTAGTGAGTTGGAGTCACACCACTGCTTGATTGTTATCATCTCTTTTTCAATTATTTCTTCAAGCTCATGACCTGTTTTGTCATGCCACCTGCAAAAAGGGTTATCTTTGCTGTGATATTCAATTTGGTGATGTCGTTAATATAGAGAAGGAATAGAACTGGTCCTAAAACTGAGCTTTGGGGTACTCCGAATTCTATATTCAATATACTGGATTTTGAGCTACAGTGCACTAATTGACTTCGGTTACTTAAATAGGTTTTGAACCATTTTAGACTTATGCTCCGAAATCCGTAATGCTGGAGTTTCTGCAATAATATTTCGTGATCCACGCAGTCGAATGCTTTGGAAAAGTCACAAAATACCGCTGCAGCACACTTGCCAACATTTATTTTCTCATTTGTCTTGAACATAAAAGAGAATAAGGCATCATTGGTTCCTTTGTTTGGTTGAAATCCAAATTGTTCGGTGCTCAATATGTTGTTCGATAGAAGAAAGATATGCATACGTTTTTTCACTAACTTTTCAATAATTTTTGCGAGACTAGGTATAAGAGAGATGGGACGGTAATTTGTGGGATCGCTTTCACTACCCCCTTTGTGAATGGGAATAACCACGGAGGTTTTCAGAAAATGGGGAAAGTTGCCAGTTCTGAAGGAAATATTAATAAGTTCTACTAAGGACAGTAGTGCTGAGTCAGGTAGGTTTTCAATTATATTTACTGAAATTTCATCAATACCAGAAGAGTTTTTATTTTTTATTTCCTTTAAGATTTCTTTGAGTTCAGTAAGGTTAGTATCGCTGAGATGAAAATCATCAATAATCTCGATATCGCCCATGTACTCTAAAGGTGAATTGGGGGCTGATATGTTTTCTGTAAGTTTACGCGCCATACTGCAATAGTAGGAGTCCAATTCATTAGGTTCTATTAAGATGTGTTGCGGTATTTTAGTTTTTCCTTTCATTTCATTATTTAATTTCCAGCATTCTTTACTCTTGTTAGACGCCCCATCAAGTCGTCTTCTGTAGAATATATCCTTTGCTGCTTTTATAACTCTACGATATATACTTCTATATTTGAGATAGTAGCTTTGGAAAAAAGGCTCGTTTGTGAATTTACGGATGCTATGCAAAGCTCTAATCTTTTCTGCCGATATTTTTATTCCCATTGTTAGCCAGGGTTTTTTATTTTTCTCCATTTCAATTTTTTGCAACGGAAATGCTTTCTCAAAATTACCTTTGAGCTTGATATAGAATTCTGAAAATGCTACCTCAGATTTTGCATTAATGTCCCAATTTGTTTCTAGGGAAAGTACTCGGAATTTATGGTAGTTTTTACTACTGTATAGCCTACCATACTTATGTTTATTATTATTTTGTTCATTTGTGTCAAAAGGAACAAAACAAGTAACAGCTTCGTGGTCGGAAAGACCCGAGGATACTACCGAACATATTACACTTTTTAGGTTTGTACAGAAGTAGTCAATTATTGAGGCACTTTGTTTAGATATACGAGTAGGAGTATCAACATGCATTCGTAGATCATAGGAAGTTAATAAGTTGCAGAGTCGTTGCCTGTGAATATTATGAAAGTCGTCAAAGTATATGTTGAAATCACCTGCCAATATGATTTGTGTTACTGAAGGTAGTTCAGATAGCAAATGCTCCAGTTTGTTTAAAAATATGTCAATATCTGAATTCGGAGCTCTGCAGATGCAAATTATGTAGAGATTTAAGGCCGATTCTCACTAGAGCGGTGCCGAGCGGCGCGGCGCGGCGCTGTGCGGCGCGGCAAAAGTTGCTTGCAATTCTTTGCATGTAATTGAGTGATCCCGTCCTCACCTGAGCAGAGCGGCGCGGAGCAGAGCGTCGCGTTCGTAGGCAGCAAAGTTCTAACGCCTCCGGGAGCATTGGCTCGCGGCACTGCCGCTTTGAAACGCTCCCTCCCGCCTGTTGACGGACAAGTGGGAATCACGTCGCGTCACAAGCAAGCTGCGACTTGTAGAAATTAACACAATTTCAGAGACACACCAAACAAATATGGACGCGGAGAAAATAGAAAGATTAATTGTATTAGTGAATGATTATCCTGAACAATATTGTCGCTTCTTTTTTCGTCTATTTTCGTATTCATGACATATTGCCGCTACAAAAACAAAATCGTCTGATGATGACGATGTAGGATCCTCTTCTGTGATTCCCAAACTCATATCACTTTTTTTACAAAACTCAAAATACCTACCTACTTATATAGATTTTACTATTTCGCACACCGCTGCTGCTACAAAATGCCGCTCAGGTGAGAATAGCCTGCACAAAAACTGCTTCGTCCAGTGCCGCGCCGCGCGGCACCGCGCCGCTCGGCACCGCCCTAGTGAGAATCGGCCTTTAACCTTTGGCAGTATACTGCTGAAAATTCAAAAAGTTTTTCTTCTAACATAGCGTTAAATTTGTCTATTATTTTGAAGGATAAATATCCTAATATTTATTCTTTCAAGAGTATTAAAGTACCCTCATCGATAGCTTGCTTTCTACAATATTTGGAGACTGTTATATACCCCGATAAAGAAACGTTTTCATTTGTGTTTAGCCAATGCTCAGTTAGAATTATAATGTCAGGTTGATTGTTGTTCTTACAAAATATGTGCAATTCGTCAGTTTTATGTCTAACACTTTGAATATTCAATTACATAAATGTTGAGTTGTCAATGTTTGTTTCGTCAGTCCTAAAAAATTACTGTGTTGTGGAGCATTGAAACTCTTTTCGAAATAGGTAATTAGTTTGTTTTCAGTACTGTCTTTAAGTTCATCCTGCAAGTTCGGTGGAGTTGATTTTTCCTCAGTTGTGTTCTCTTTTGAGATCAATTCGGTATCCTCAATTTCTTTTTCTAGTGAATTTCATTGGGTGGAGTGATCATTTAAAAATGAAATTTGAGATAATCTAGGATATAAATGGCTCATCTCCGTTGAATCATTCATTTGATCAGGTGGGCTTGGTAGTGTGTAGTTGGTGAATATTCTCAGTTGGGCGGGATCCAAGCGAGTTTGGATGTGATTCAATATTGCCTTGCTTAGGAACCATTTGGCGGATTTCTTCAGCATGTAACCATTACTTTTGTAGTTTACGTACTGGATTATGTTATTGCACTCTATAATATTACTCGATCTTTTGGCTGCATGTAACATTCTTTTCAGTTCCAAGTTGTAATTATATATTAATCTATTGATAGTTTTTCGATCATGTCTATATGGTTGAGTAATTAAAATAAGTTGAGGTAATTGCATTAAAATGTTATGCAGTTCCTGTATCGATTTTGAGCTGTATTTATCTGGCCAAAATAGAGTTATTTCATTTCATTCCTCTGTAAGTGTTGCTAACATCTCTTCTTCACTTGAATTAGGTTTCAGGATAGCCTGTATAGTGTAGTTGTCGTCAGATAGACGTTTCAGGAACTCCGCCATATTTCTTATAATATCATTGTTACATTCCTTCTTTGACTTCCCTTGACACAATCTATTTAGTTTTTCAAATGTGTCTCCTTGCCTGTTATATGTGAGCTGATCTCTCGGTTGGATTTCGTGGAAGTGTTTATAAACTTTTTCCTGCCTACGCCACTGAGACATCGAGCACAAGGTGTAATTGTAGTGAGTTTTTCTATGTGAGGTTGTTGTTGTTGTTGTTGTTGTTGTTTTTTCCGTTAGCCAACTGTCGTCCCCTTACGAACGGCAGCCCTCAAAAGTCGAAACTTGTGCGAGCCAAGGATTAACGAGGTCTTACCTTTTTACGTGCGATTCCTAGCACTTTCTCGGGCCATCAGAAAAAATTCTGCAGTCGCCGTGGTTTGAACCACCGCTGACCGGCAGCCAGTGACTAAAACAATGTCGCGGTATTTCATTAGTTTGGGTAGAGCTATTCTGTCTGCTTGTTTTGTCAGATTTTAGTCTTAGTCTTAGTTCGCATATAGTAGCTTTTTGTTGATCCAGTAAGATGATCATTTCTTGTTCGTTTTTTTCTGCCTCTTGTATAAGTGTAAGTAATTGGTGTTGGTCTTTTGGTTTTTTGATGTATTGGTCTTTATTGAAACCATCTTCGCTCAATTCATGTACAGTTTTTTCTAAGGCATCAATTTCCTCAGCTACTGAATTGTTTTGTGGCATAGCACTGGGTGTGCAACATTCAATTATATTGCTTGAAATAAAGCGGATTTTTCCTTTGAATTTTTAGGTGACACAACTTTTATGATAAATACCTGTGCATGATTGGCAAATATAAGAACTGGCATTTTGCAGCACTTGTAGTTCATTTTGTAGGAGCACCACGATCAATCACATACACCTCACTCGCCTTGGAACAGCCCAACAATATCTCAATAATATTGTAAACAACGTCAGTTTTTTGTGTTCGCGAGTTCGCTTTAACAACGACCATGAAATTGAAGAAATCGAAGAAATTGAGGAACAAAATCAATTTTGTTCAGAAATATTTGGAGAGTTATATGCAGCGAGTGTTGATTTACTTCCAAAAATAAACCAAGAGCAATATCAAAAAAAAAAATATGAAAATTTTGAAGGGTGGCGTGAGAGAAATAATGTAAAGGTGGTTGATGAAGATGTATTATTATCCTACACGAAAGAAAAACCGATTTAAAGCGATCTACCGGTTATCCTAAATTTGAACCGGTAATTACCACTGGCATTAAAGTGACTTTGGTTTTTAAGGATTATTTTGTATGACGTCATGAATAAGCCCTTTGCAACGTCATAACTTGACATTTCGAATAACCGATAAATACACAGCTGTTTTCATCCCCTCTACTTGCGGTCTATCTCTCATCAGTCTCATCGTGTTAGGTTAGATTTTCGTGAAGTTGTATTTTTATTTTGTTTGCTTGCAATAAAATGTAAAATGGATGATACTGAAGGACCATTCCAAATTAATTTAAATCAAGAAGGCAATGATATTGCAGTTACAGTTGAGGATTTAAATACAGCAGTATTACTGTTAAATGGTAAGTAGAGAACACGGAATGAGCGTTACTGAATATGTTCTGAAACTGTATCACTTTAAGGCAAAGAATACACCACTTAAGGTATATAAACTTTCAGATCATGATCAGATCACTTTTTTGAAAACAAACTACCCCCATATAATTCCCTCCACATCAAGGGCTCAACAGCAAACAGCACAACAAAGCCAGGAAGATATTGAAGTTGATGTCATATGGACAAAAAAAAACCATCTCAAATAGATTTAGAGGCTACAAAACAACTTTTATATCTGAGGGAAAAAATGGAGGATCAGTTTATTGATAAGAAAACAAATAACACTAAATTGTGGAATAAGATTGGCCAAGAACTGAAGAAACAGTTTAATATTGGAGAAAGTGCAGGAGAGAGGTGCAGATAAAAATTTGCAAATCTAACTAAGGCATATCTCCACTTCATTAAAAATCAAAAAACCACGGGGTCGAAAAAATTAGAACTACCCCCATTCTTTGAAGAGATGCATTCCATATTAGGTATGTACTATTACTACTAACAGATGTGCCCACTATTAGCTAAGCTACTTTTTATTGTATTCCCAGTAAAAATATGCTGTAAATACATTTTTATAATATTTTATTCTACGTTTTGTAGCTTCCTAATAATTAGTTACCAAAGTTTTCATCGCTTATAAGAAAAATTACCAGCTAAATAATGAGAGTAGTCAACACATCTGCTACAGTTATGCAACAAATTGGATCACATCAACTGTGTTTTCTATATTCTACATAAACTTGAAAGTTCTGATCACATTTTCATGTTACATTGTTTATAAAAAGTGTCATTACACTAAATTTGTGATTGTTACATTTTCTAAACTTTTTTGATACTTCTATTGATAATATTTATATATTTTTCAATGTTTAGGATCAAAACACAAGACTTCATCCAGCATCCTTGAAGATTCAATGGAAATAAATGATGAAATGCCAGAACAAGATGAACTTCCGAAAGAGAATTTCTCTTTGGATAATCAAATGAATGAAACTCCATCAACTTCCAAGGATTTCCAAAATAGATTCACAAAAGCAACAAAAAGGGTAAAGCCCTTCACTACTTCGGAACTAATTTTGAAAGAAATTCAAGAAGATAGGAAGGCAAGAAGCGAAGAAATTTCGTTTTTAAAAGACCACTTGAAAACAACTGAAAAACAAAGGGGTAGATTACTAGACATTCTAGCGAACAGCTTCAAAAAATGAAAGAGAAGAAAGGAATCAGATGATGACTCTGACTAAAACATTTTGAAGTAGATTCAAAAACATTAAAGTTCCAAGAGGGGTACTGTTTTGTTTCTCAATTTTTATTGATTTCTTTTATTTTGTGATAAGTGGGAGATTTCTTATTATTTTATCAGATGTTCATGTGTATCTATAAGACTGATATGACAATAAATTTATTACTAGTTTTTTATTTGACATATAAGATGAATGAAACATTTAAAATATAATCTGGGATATAATCATTCCCTGGTAGCAAACAAGGTATTGGCAATATCATCCCTCTTCAGCTGGCCTTCAATATTATTTCCAGCATTTCCTGGCACAGGTAATGGTACCCTTTCTTCAAAAAACAATTCTTCATTCCAAATATCACAATTTAAAATACAGAAATTGTGCAAAATACAACCTGCAGTTGCAATTTCAACAGTTTTAAAAATATTATATGTATTTATGAAATGCAGCCTCCTCCATCTTCCTTTTAGTTGTCGAAAGGTGTGTTCAATAACAACTCGTTCTGATGAAAGACAATAATTGTGGTATCGTTCCTTTTGACTCATGTTTTGATTATCCCTTAAATATCCATTGATTAACACAATTCTGATAACATTAATTTAATTCGTACCTATACGGAGTCATAAGCCACTTTTTTATTCCAAAGGCACTATCCCCAATTAGGTGGTATTTGTCATGAAAAATGCTGTCTGGTCCACATCTCTCAATATCCCTGTAGAATTGTGAATTCTCAAATACCTATTAAAAAAATTGCAATATAGAGTTGGCTGTTCCTGATGAGAAGGCTGATGTAATTAATACTCTAAACAGTGTTACAATTTGAAAAGTAATAGTGTGCATAATATTCTCACACGGGAATCATGTGCAGATCCTGGAAATCCAATAAAAACATATGTGAAAAGTCTATTGGAATTACAAATTGCCATAATATTTATATATTATTTATTTATTATATTTGAACAAGTGATTTCTTAACGGCCGTCGGCAGTCAAAAAATCTTAACGGACGGAGGCTGTTAACATTAACTTTTCAATTGTCATTTAAATACCGTTAAATCAAAAAAACAGTATAGGATTACGAATACGGAAAAAACAATTTTAAAAAACAACAATCTCCATTCGATGATTTTAGCTCAGTCCATATTCCAATCGTTCACGTTCTTACCAAGTTAATTTCTTTCATTTATTGATTTTCCACGAATACTGACAAATTATATTACTAATAATTATGCGTGCCCTATAGGTACTAGACTGAGTTCACATCATGTGGAAAAGTTTGGACATTATTTTGATCTTCAATCAGTAATTTCATGAACACTATGTATGATAAATGAAGTGAATAGTTGGATTATATGTTTGATTACGTTTATCGTAATGATATATGATTACGTATCATCACGTAATGATATATCATGCCTCGATATTTTTGGACACCTTCCATTGTTCGCTGACGATACCACAATTCTTTTGCACAATCAGGATCATACTTCCTTGATCCAGTCTATTGCCGCAGATATTCGAAAATTCAAAATCTGGTGTGACGCGAATAAGCTGACATAGAATTAATAGAACAAACGACTTACCTGTAGGAAGTTCGTTCTATATTATATGAGATATACTCGTCCAATTAGAATACACACGTAGTCACACAATCGTGGCTTTGTCGAGCACAATTTCTTTAAAGATCTGACTAATCAAAAAACAATGAACCACTTCTTATCGCCGCCGACGATACCCGTGATTCATTACACTGTATATTATATAACAAATTAGATATATTAGCTTAAGGGAGGGCAAGGGTGGGATTCTAATTGGACGAGTATATCTCATATAATATAGAACGAACTTCCTACAGGTAAGTCGTTTGTTCTATTAATTATATTTCGATATACTCGTCCAATTAGAATACACACGTAGTTATTTAAAGATCAAATATAGATAATTTGTTTTTTCGTTCATTTTTGAGTACATTTGTAATTATCTCATGTAACTGTAGAATAGAAAAGTCAAGGACTTTTTTTTATATGTATTTTTTTTTCATTTTATTCTGACCCCAAAGGTAAACAAAACACAATTACTTAGAATTAGATACATTCTAGAAGATCGTCCACTCAGCTGCATTTTTCATTGAATCAATGTTCATACTTGCTTTATAACTGGCAGATGTAGAGGCATACCTAGTACTATGGCTTTTGAATAGTGACGTATCTATTCCGCTTGATCGCATTACATCCTTAATCCAGCTGCTTATAGATTTGAGTTGAGGCTTTATGAAAGGGTTTCAGAAAAGTTAAGATTAAATATTCTTCTTCGTTCCTTATCGCCTAACGTCTTAGCTACACATAAGTCCGGATGCTTGTCGAAAAAACTAAATTTTCCGTGAAATTAATTTCCACAGCGTTTTCACAAATATTAATATTCTTTTCTATAATTTTAGAAACCTTTCCAGTTTTTTTTCCTGACGGTAATACTAATACATACAACTAACTTCTCAACCATTTTGTCTAATTGCAAATCTTCTAATGGATACCAGTTTCTAATGTTTTTCAAAACATGAACTGGATCCAAAGTTCCGTTGTACCGTGGGAAAAAGGGTCTTTCACGTTTCAAAAATAGTTTTAAAAACATTTCATCAGTATTTGAAATATTTATATGTAGTATGACAGCTAATGCGGACTTAAGTTTTTGTTAATGTAGCAAATGAAACATTTTTCCATATCCATTAAAAAGGAAATCATGTTACCGACACGTAAGGAGTAGGTACACATTTATTTTTTATCTGTTACTTACTAAGTGTTCCATATTACCGACGCAAGGTGGACTTATTGATTGATTTTTTTCAAAATTTGAAGAACATGCTCGGAAATCACTTTCCTTATAAATGATCTCCGAATATTCCCGATACCACTAGGGGAATGTTACTCCACAATGGATGGCTGGTGCTAAAGGGCGACAAAAGTAAATTCTCAGTAGATTAAAAAAAGTTTGGCTCTCCTGTACAGAGTTTTAAAAATAAAGAAAATCATGGCTGATTATGCCAGTGTAGGTTGGGTTTGAACGTGAGTGGGCCCGTATGAGGCCCTCCACTGCGGCCATGGCCTATTTGTGGCTCTAGGCCAGTGAAGGGGAGAACTAAAATTATCACTGCCTTATACCTTAAAATTTTCTTGAAAACGCGTCCAATTATAGAAAAGGGTGGAAATGCATAAAATATTAGTGATTTATCCCATGTGAAGGTAAATGCATTTGAGGTTAAGGCTCCTGGGTCTCAAAACCAGGAAACATATGTGTCAAATTTCTTGTTTGATCTCGACGCAAACAGATCTATTGGCTTACCAAGTTTTGAAACGATGTTTGTATATATTTTGTTATTCAATGAATATTCTGATTCTATAGATTGATTTGGTGATTGTTTATCCTCCACCACGTTCTCGTTTGAAGGAATATAAGCGTATAACATTATTTTTCGTTTTTCACACTAGGTCCAAATTGTATTCAACGAATAATGGCGAATATGCTATAGCTGTTTCTTATCAGTACGCAGAAGAATGTTAAAGCATTCTGCCTCGGATGCGAAACATTGTATGGCATAAAAAACTGCAATAATTTAAGATTATATATTTGAAATCTTGCTTCCTGTCTACTCCAAAATCCCCGGGACACCTTATCCTTATATGAGGCTCCAATTCTAGACGCATCCGTAAAAAATAACATAATCATATTTCTGACAATCAATTGAATTGAAAGACTGTCTCAGATAATGCTTCCACCAAAAAATTTCATTAAGAGAAACCTCTAAAATAATCGTTGAGTCGTTGAGTCATAACATCCATTGAAATTCTTTAGTGCTATTAGTGTATTTGTCATGTTCCAATATTTGATATTTTCGTGTGAAACCAGCCATATTGGACCGCTGGACAAACTGAGGTTAAAGTACCTACCAATAATTTTTGAAAAATCCTTATTTTTACTACTTCTCTTAGAATACTATTTTTTTCTAAGTATGGATTCTTGTTTGTTGTCTGAAGCGTGTATGGTCATATTACCGCTATTATTAATATAAATCCTAAATACTCACAAATTTGTGACGGAATCAATGAGACTTTTTAAAATTTATTACGAATCCTAGTCTAGGTAATGTAGTCAAAACACTAGCAACATTATTTTCAACCTCTAGATAAGAACTTCCGAGTAATAAATGTCGTTTAAATAAATTAGGCATCTCCTGTTTTCTAAAATGATGAAATACAGGTTGCACATTCTTAAACATATACGAAGCTGTGGCTAAACTCGTAGGCAGACAATTGAATTGATAAAAAATTGTCTAAACTGAAAACGTAGAAATATTTTATGTTCTGCATATAATAATATGTGTATCATATAATATGCGTCTTTCAAGTCGATTGTAGCCATCAAGCAATGTTTTGTTTTGTAATTGAATCTCTGACAGTTTTATAATTGTCTAACTTGAAATGAGGTGGATATATAAATCTGTTAATGCCCGAAAGATTGGGAATAAACTCATTAGTTCCGTTAACTTTGGGGACCAGAAAAAATGGAGATAGAAATTCATTCTTCGCTGGTCTACATTCACTTATAACACATTTCTCAAGTTCTTAATTCTGAGATGACGGGTAATAATTTAATAATTTCACAGTTTTGTAATTTTTGACTCGAATACCTATGTCGAAAAGGCTGTCGAATAAATGGAATTTCGTGGCCCTTAATCCAAGACATTATTTTTTTGTCTCCGAGAAGAACTGCCAGGCATGCGCATAAAACTTTTAGCTGTCACAGTAAATATTAGTAAATACCCCTACTACACATCGTTGGCTGTTTTTAACTGAGCTGTAACTTCTCTGTTATTATCCGCAAAGTTTTATCTACAGAGAAACTCATCAGGATTTCTTTCCTTAACGAATTAACGATTTTTCTGACTGATGTTGAAGTCAGATTATGTTCCACCTGATTCTTCCCATTTGTTGAAATTACTTTTTTTTTCATCTACTGTAGACTGCTGGAGGGCTATAGACATTGTTTGACAATAGGACATTCGTATCATATTAAAATAGCATCTATAAGTACGTTTTGCTAAAGCCGAAAGAGCTAAGGCTACCTGGCCATGAATGGTAGATACATATTTATCTGCGACCTTGTTTCTACCAATGAAAATTCCAGTTCAGGGTTTGATACAGGTCCCTTCAAATAGGATGTATTTCTGGAAATGGGATTGTTGTTTTCCATAACGTCTTTTTCACTTCTCTCAACCCCTAGGATGAGATATTTGATCCAACCTGATGTATGTCATTGCCAAATATGACCTCGTCACCGGGTGGTCTTCTACTCACTTAAAAACTTCAGGGTCCTGCTCTCCTGGTTGCTCCTTGTTATCGATTCTGGATTTTCATTCTCAGAACCACCTGACGACCGTGAAGTCGTAGTGGAATCACCTGAGAAACTGATTGGTATTACCCGAAAGGGAAGAGAAAATAAAACATTCTTCACTCTTTTCGGAACCACCCCGCAGGCATTTTACATAGTACCTATGTAAATATTGGAATTATCTGAACAATGTGAAACATTGTCCAGAACCAACCTAATGGAATTACCCAACTATGATATAATAACATGCTTGGAACCAGCCTGCTAACAATGGGCTTAACGGTTTTGCCCAAAAGGGAACCAGAAACATGCTAACTTGCGGCTTTGTTTTCGGTCAAGGTTATCCAACTCCTGCCGTAGCTTTCTCCTTTTTCTATCGAATCCACTAACATCACTATCGTCACCACATTCTCTACACTTTTTAGGCATTTTCACTAAAATTTTCAATGAAGAGCGACTAGAGTTTACTGTCTCGACAAAGCAAAACAGTGTAAATGAATCATGGGTATCGTCGGCGGCGATAAGAAGTGGTTCATTGTTTTTTGATTAGTCAGATCTTTAAAGAAATTGTGCTCGACAAAGCCACGATTGTGTGACTACGTGTGTATTCTAATTGGACGAGTATTTCGAAATATAATATTCCTAAAACAAATTTAGTTACATTCAAATGTAATATTGAACAAATTACATTGAGTGATCAGCTGAAGTTTGTCCACCGTATAACAGCTTCAA
This sequence comes from Chrysolina oricalcia, assembly GCA_944452925.2. Taxonomy (NCBI): domain Eukaryota; kingdom Metazoa; phylum Arthropoda; class Insecta; order Coleoptera; family Chrysomelidae; genus Chrysolina; species Chrysolina oricalcia. The sequence continues at coordinate 24,054,164 of OX101810.2, read as the reverse complement.
AGAAATAATTATCCTCTGGTTGCTTTGCCATCAATGTAATATCTCGAGAACTTGGACGGCCAGCTTCATTAATGGCATATTACTCATTTATAGAATCTCATCTGCGGTATGGAATTCCATTTTGGGGTTCTGGCAGCCAGACTCTATTTCAAAGTGTATTCGTCCTTCAATGTCGAGCTCTGAGATTTATATTCAGAATAAAAATGCGAGAATCATGTAGACCAGTCTTTTCAGACAATAAGATTTTGACAATATATGAAATTTTCATTCTAGAAACGGTATGCTTGCTTCATAAATATAAAGAACAGTTAATGAACGTCAACAGGAAAAGACATACTCGCAATGAAAAACAACTCGCCCTTCCGTTCCCTGTTTCATCTCGACGAGACAGTCACTAATTTATAGAAGTAAACAAATTTACTTACAATCACTTACCGAGTCAAATAACAGATATCAAGGGTCCGAAAACATCTAGGAAAACTATTGAGCACCTCTTGAAGGGAAAATGCTTCTATAATTTGAATGAATACTTCTGATATCAATTCTAGTCTTTCTATGACTCAACTGCGAGGAATTAGTATAAGGTATTAAAATGTCGTTTTTTCAAAACAGGTGTGGTACGTTGATTTTTTATATTGTTCTTATTTATGCATTTTCATTTTATCTGTATATGTATATGAGTTAATACTATATACATTTTGTGTTACATGTAATGTGAAATTTATTGACTTTAATTGACTTTGTCCACAAAATGTTTTCATTTTAGACAATAAAGCTTATCTATCTATCCTTCATATTTGATATACTGTATATGAAGCATTCATAAGATCAATTAATACAATAAGCAGTTCGGATGTATATAAGAAAAAACTTGAACTTTGAACTCTTTTAACTTCATCAGCGTTTTCCACTACCAGTAACCCCTATATTTTTTCAGTACGCGATAAACCCTTGCATCTATTGTAGGTTCTCTTATGAAGGACTTGAAACTGATAAATTATTCTGCGAGCTGTCCCGATTTTGGCAAGCAACCAATAGTCCGAAATAGATACTAGATAAAAATGGAACTGAAGATATACGAGGGCATGGAATAGTTTCAATCGCACATTCATGCACTGACCGAATGAAGCACTGGCTATCAGAATGGCGCTAAGGTCATTGTTCGTAATGATTATGCCGCTTGAAGGACATTGAAATTATGTCAGTTCAGATTCTGAATCCAAGGAGAGGTTTTTCAGAATACGCTGATTGGAGAGTCGTATCATACCAGTGCATCTGCTGTTTTTGTTTCAAGAGTGAAGCTACCAAAGAGTACACCAACCTCAGATCAATAAGTAAACATAGATGGGCCCGATGCTACGTAAACATCATATTCACTGAACCGAAGACAACTTTGTTTATTTACGTACACCTCTCATCCCTAATGTTTTCAAACATTGACGCACTGTTGTCAAATTGGTAAAAAAATATGATTTTGGTAGGAACGTACCAATAAATGCATAATCAATCATATTTTATATTCAGATGTATTATTCTAAAAATTCTAGAGAAATGTTTATGCCCAGGAAGGTGTAAAAAATTACCAAAACGGAAGATATATGTCGTTTTGAACTAATGAAATTTTAGGCACTCTGAAAATTTCGAGCGGTTACTAGAATTATTTTACTCTTGGCTACACCGCTTGTGACACCGGCCATGGCGGCTATTGTACCTTGTCGTTTTGTGTTGATGAAGTGTTGTTAGAAATTTTCCTGTGTATTTTCGTGGTTTTTGTACTGCTTAAACAACTTAAAGTTACACTTGGAATATTTTTCAAAATAGTGCAGTGGTTTAGTGAGGCACAATATCGAAATACTGCTTTGTTTGCAAAACAAATGATAGTAAACAAACATTCCACAGGTGAGGTTCCAGTGGCGTCGATTGCACGATGCATATCATGCACTTAAACGTATTCGTCAAATATAATATTGGAGGACAAAGAAACTCATTTAAAATTACAGATGAAAAGCCTATGGCAAAGTGGTGAATTCGTCAATGTTTGTAATAAATATCTGTAAGCAGGGAGAAAAACATTGAGGCTTATGAAAGGAAAATTGAATTTATATTCCAATAATATTGACATTGTTAAAATTCTAACAGTGAAGACAATTAATGATATACCAATAAAGAACTTGCTTAAAATTTTTGGGAATCATTTCTTTGAGGAAGAGCCTTTATCAAACCATAGTTATGCCTTGGTAAAGGCAATACTTCAATTTTTTTTCAAAATCTGAATATTCCATGACCTGTCAATAAGCGGAACTGACAAAGTAGAATGGGTCAGGTCTCTTTTGACAAAGGTAGTTTTATTTAAAAATCAATAAATACCAAGTGTTGAAATCCTCATGTACTGAGCTTCAACACCTAGTATTTATTGATTTTTGAATAAAATTGTCTTTGTCAAAGGAGACCTGACCCATTCTACTTTGTCAGTTCCGCTTATTGACAATTCATGGTATATTCGGATTTTGAAAAAAAATTGAAGTATTTCCTTTACCAAGGCATAACTATGGTTTGATAAAGGCTCTTCTTCAAAGAAATGATTTCAAAAAATTTTAAGCAATTCCTTTGGTATATCATCAATTGTCCTCACTGTTAGAATTTTAACAATATCAATATTATTGGAAAATAAATTCAATTTTCCTGTCATAAGCCTCAATGTTTTTTCTCCCTGCTTACAGATATTTATAACAAACATTGAGGCATTCACCATTTTGCCACAGGCTTTTCTTATCTGTAATCGTGAATGAGTTTCTTTGTCCTCCACTATTATATTTGAAGAATACGTTTGATTGTATGATTTGCATCGTGCATTTGACGCCACTGGAACCTCGCCTGTGGAATGTTTGTTTACTATCATTTGTTTTGCAAACAAAGCAGTATTTCGACATTGTGTCTCACTAAACCACTGCACTATTTTGAAAAATATTCCAAATGTAACTTTGAGTTGTTTAAGCAGGACAAAAACCACGAAAACACACAGGAAAATTTTAACAACACTTCATCAACACAAAACACTTGCACTTGCAATTGCGTCCTCTGATGCTTTGAGGAACGTTGCACAAGTAACCGTTTCGCTTACATTCAAGTAAAACAAACCACCTATTTAGATCCTGAAAACCTTTATTGCATTTGTCCTCAAAGTCCGAATCATTCTTGTCGGAGACATTAATTGAGGTATCCTCTGCATATGGGTTATATAATCATATCGTTATATATGGGTTATATAGCATATCGTTAATATAAAATGGAATTATATCTAAAATAGATTCTTGTGAAACCACTAGATCTACTGAAATAAGGTCGGATGTAATATTGTTGATTTTCACATATTATTTCCTGCAACGTAGATAGTCTGATATCCAGGCCAGTGGAATGCCACGTATGCCATCCCCAAATAATTTTTCCAAAAGAATATCATGCTCAACACAATCGAAATGTCCTGCTGAGATCATAGTAATGATTGAAACTCAGTTTTTTCAAATAGCACACCCTGTATACTAACTAATTTTCGAATCCAACTAACCAGTTTAGATAAGTTTCATCGACTATGTGCTGTACCTATCCTCTACCGTTTTTGAGATATTGATTTTATGATTTTTGAGGTCTGTGCAAGTTGAATAACATATAAGAGCTTCATCTTTTCTGAAAAAGGTGTTATTGAATACATGAACTTCCCTTCATACTGGGTGTCCGATAAACATGATTAAGTTGACAGTTTGAAGACTGAAAAATGAAATTGATTAAATTCATTCGACATTAGAGATAATACTACAAAATTCACTTAGCAATAATTATAACACATTTGTTTCTGAAAAACAAAAACTCAGTAGCTCAGGTGCTTGAAATGCTGACCATTCACTTGTAAACATTGATGGATTGACGTTATTACATGATCAGTCGTGGCTCTGCGGATTTCCGATGGGTCGATTTCTCCGAAAGCACATCTCACCCTTTTTTCCAGTTCCTGTTTTGTATTCACAGGTGTTTCATAAACATTTTTTAAAAATTTTTCCCAGATATAAAAATCTAGGGGAGGGAGATCTGGTGACCGCGGCGGTCAAATCCAAGGACCCAAACGTCTATCCACCGATCATCGAACAAATTATTGAGTTCGCTGCTCACTTCAAGTGTACAATGTCCAGGAGCCCCATCCAACTGATACCAACAATTATATTATAAGTTCAGAGGTAAATTGACCAGGAATTCACTCACAGTTGTTCTCAGAATTTCCAAATATTTTTCAGAATTCAACTTTTCCTCATAAATGCAAATTGAAACTTTAGCATTCATAAGCATATAAAACACATTGAATCTAAATTTCTGTTGAAATCCCGTTTCTCTAATGAAATGAGGGTTTTTTGAGGACCAGAAATGATTATTCCGACGATTGAATATTCCCTCACGTGAGAATTGTGCAAACTTTGCATAGATATGATCAACTCAAACGTGTAGAACTTAGCGAAATGCTATCAAAATGGACATACGAAGATCCTTTATGGAAAAATAATATATGGAGTGGTGAAGGAGTGTTCAATCATCAGAATAATCAATTCTGGACAACAAAAATTGTATGCTTATGGATGACAAATTTTCAATTTGCATTTATGAAGAATAGTTGAATTCCAGAAAATATTTGGATATTCTGTGAATGCTTGGACTATTTACCTTTGAACTAATATTATGATTGTTGGTATCAGTTGGATGAGGCTCCTGGTCATCGTACACGTGAAGTGAGGAGAGAACTAACTAATTTGTTCGAAAATTGGTGGATACAAAGTTTGGGTCCTTGGATTTGGCCGCCGTGGTCACCAGATCTACTCCCCTAGATTTACAACTCTGTGGAAAAATAAAAGAAGAGGTGTATTGCAAACCTGTGAATGAAAAACAGGAACTGGAAAACAGGGTAAGATGTGCTTTCTGAGAAATCGACCCATCGGAAGTCCAGAGCCACGACTGATCATGTAATAACGTCAATCCATCAATGTTTACAAGTGAATGGTCAGCATTTCAAGTACCTGAGCTACCGAGTTTTTGTTTTCAGTATCAAATGTGTTATAATTATTGCTAAGTGAATTTTGTAATAGTATCTCTTGTGTCGAATGAATTTAATCAATTTCATTTTTCATTCTTCAAACTGTTAACATAACCATGTTTATCGTACACCCAGTATGAAGGAAAGTTCATGTACTTAATTACACCTTTTTCAAAAAAGATGAAGCACTTATTTGTTATTCGATAGATTTTCCACAATTTATTCCTGAAATTGTATACTTGCACAGACCTCGAAAATCATAAAATCATCAATAACTCATAAACGGTAGGAGATAGGTATAGGACATAGTCGATGAATCTTATCCAAACTGGTAAGTTTGATTCGAAAATTGAATGGTATACTGGGTGTTCGATTTAAAAAAAACTGAGTTTTCATGACTCCCCGAAAGGATCTTACTTCTGAGCCTTCCAGTATGCTGAAACTGAGATCCAGTTCATCGCCAGAATACTTAATGGTATTATGCAGCTATGACCCAAATTGCAATATTTTGTAAATTTGCATTGTGAAAAAAAAGTTATTTTTAATGGTAAGGTTTTACACAAATAATTGACAAAATAATTTTTATCTCAAAAACCGTCACAGATAGGTATAAAAAATTATCTGGGAAAGTTGTGAGGAATTTCATAAGGATTCCAAAAATGAAGTAACACCCTGGGTGTTCCATTCAAAATAACAAAGTATCTTCTACTTTCTGATACAAGTGGCAACACTGTATTGACGAAAATATTTTAGACGGGTAGAGCATGTTTGATTATTCATGTCCACAAATTTTGGAAATGATCTATCATTCTGTTCTCCGAAAACGTCTAAGGGGCCATCGAATGTGGAATACCCTGTAAATACCAAATCATGATATCTCAATCGAATACCTTGCGTTTTTACTATATATTCTACTCTAGACATAACTTCACTCTATTTGTGCACCCTAGTGTGAGCAGCAATGACCTCGCAGTTCAAAATAATTTTGCGGTTTGAAATTTTAAATAAAGTTCGATAAAGTAACTTCCACCTACCTGGTCAATCCCAACTTCAGCAAAAAACTTATTCAATGTTCAGAGCGGTGTATGGCGGTGTGCACTCGCGAATAAAAGTTTGATTCGGGAGAAAATGGCGGTGAATCACTAACGTGAAGAAAATCGTTTTTTGTTTTTCGTGGAAAGATAGCGGAGCGATACGTTGTTGTATTCACTGCCGTCACTCTTCGATTGGCGTCGAGCCCTTCGATCTCCTTCCGCACATGCGTATAGTGGAAGTTTCCTTTCATGAGCGCGAAAATTTACTTCAATATTGAAAAGAGAATAATTGCTTCGACCATTTGCAATTTGTTTTTATAATAATATATAAATTCAGATTAACTAAAATTAAAACTTATTTCGCATTAGACGTACCTACACAAACACTAATGAATAAAGATATGAGAGAAACCTTAACAGTTTACATGAGTTATGATGAAAAGTTCCAAGACACCGTAAACAGGGTTATTAATAACAACATAATTTTTATGTAATTATTTGAACAAAATCAGTCGAATGCAAGAGCTCGAAGACCCGCAAAATAGGTGAATATCATTTGATTTTGATATTGGGTGATCTGAGATCAATGTTATACAGGGTCGCCCAACATTTTTTGTTGTATTTTTTATTTTTTTTTGGAACAAACAAATTATTCATAAAGTAGAAAATTAAATAAAAATGGTGAATATTCGGTGGCTCTTGTGTATTAGTTGCATCGTATACGGCTCCTGGTCAACGGCATCATAATGCAGCTATCACGTGGGAGACTACTGCATTAAAAATGTTGATGGTTTGCATACCACAAAAAGCATACGAAATTAGCGTTATGTGGAAGTTATCGACACTTCCGAGCACCACATTTACAATTGGAATAATATCCGATCTAGGGCATTTTATTATTCAGTAATCATTTATAATATTTTTATAAACATTCAAATTCATTGTCACTCAAACTGCTCTCATGGTATATTCTCGTCAGATTTATTGCTGTCTTTGTAAGAATGACAAGATTTCTCATCTTATGATCATTTAATGTTATGTTATCCAATAATTATTACCTAATGGACCGTTCTAAAATATATCCTTGCCTATCTAAATGATGTGTACATGATTTAATCCTTTCAGAAATATAGTCCCATATTCGACAGATGATGAAGATTTTCATCGCCGGTACATACTGTGTGAGTCACTAATTATTAGTCATTTGGGGCATTTGTTCCATCTTGTACAGCATTTACTCTTGTACTCAATACTCATCGTAATTTTGTTATCCCGAGCCTTATTATTATTATTATTATTTTGAACTTCAAGAGTTTGTTTTAGATGATTGCCACAATTCCAAATCAGCATAAGTGTACAGGGAGTTGCAGTGTAATAAATAAATTCTATTTGTCTTTTAATTGCAAATTCCCCTGTATGTGTATATTCAAATTAAACATATCGAGTTTGAAGGTGAATATGTTATAATAATTTGATTTAACTCTTTTTTGATAACTTTTATTATAGTTGATAATGAAGCCGGTCGTTACATATAATGAATCACCCTGTATATTACAATGAATGAATGTATCGCCAGTGTCCAGCCTCAATTCAATACCCTGTACAAAAAATGAAAATATGAAGCGCACGGTGTTACTAGGTGCGGTAAATCAAAGACATCGTGTATAATAATAACTTTAGATCACCCAATATCAAAATCAAGTGATATATACATATTCTGCAAGTATATGCGTTTGACTGATTTTGTTCAAATAATTACATGAAAATTATGTAATTATTAATAACCCTGTATACGGAGTCTTAAAACTTTTTATTATAAGTCGTGTCGACAATTTAAGATTGCAATCGTTATCCTTGTATGTTTGTAACAAAATAATTGCCACATTATCGATTTTGTAAAGGCAAGTAACAAAGCTGCCTCTTCATGTTTAACACCCTGTATCTCAAAAACTGTGTATTAGATCTCGATGTGCCTATGGAGACATTCGATCAGAATATCATAAACCATATTATACTAAATTTTCAGCTAATTCGACTGGGACGAAGAACCGTGCGGGGTCCTTCATTCGATTTCCATTTTTTTCCTTTTCGTGAATTATTTGATGAAAGCAACATCATGTCAAGCACAGAGCTCAAAAAAAACTGCATCTTTCCACCATTGTTTTTTCATAACTCAAATATCATCCCAGATTTGTATAAAAAGTCACTGAAATTTCAAGACTTTCAGTACCTATAAATGAACCTTCAATCGGAAAACCAAAAACAAAGATACAACAAAAATGATGCACACGAAGTAATATTGAACCCCAAGTAAGATGAACATGAAAAGTACTGGGAACCGATTAAGAGCGATTGCTTTTTTCATTTTACGCGATAGATTTCATATTTAAATTATCTACTACCCCTATCTATTTCACGATAATGAAATGGAATCATGTAAACAGAATTAATTGGAATCGGCTGATAACTATACCTATAGAGGGGAATAATTGAACTTATCCAACCGGGTGAGAAAAATTTTAGTACCAATCTAAAAAATCAATTAATTAAATAAGCTTCTGTGATACCTCACCTGGAAATGAACGTTCATCTGAAATTGAATTTTTTGTCAACAAGATAATTTTTGAAGAAATCAGAGTTCTTTGGGAGATCGTTTACTAACGAACAGTCGTTGGCCGTTACCTACCGATGATGAACCCTTTACTCCCATATACACCTACTAAGTAGGCTTATTATGGCAAGCACCTGTCAGAAAACAACTAATCCCCTGGCTAAGACCACGATGGGTATTGAAATAAATCTAACAGATACTTGCATCTGTTGTATCTGATACGAGTATCTGTTAGATTTAATTCAATACCCGTCGTGGTCTTAGCCAGAGGAGTAGTTGTTTTCTGACAGGTACTTGCCATAATAAGCCTACGTAGTAGGTGTATATGGGAGTAAAAGGTTCATCAACGATCGGCATAGACTGTTCGGTAGATAATTTTAATACGAAGGAGTAGATTCGTCACGTTTTTTCAATTTACGGATTATGACTTGTAACTTGGAATTCCGAATTGTAACTCGAAATTCTGACTTGTAACTCGGAATTCCGACTTATAACCCTAATAGCATCATGAAGTCCGATGGTAATCTATAGGACATCCTCTCAGGACGTTCGGGACGTCCTTAGGACGTGCAGAATTGGAACCGCAGACGTCCATTGGACATCCGTGGGAAGCACCAATGTCTCGGCTTCTCACCAAAAATTGGACGATCTATAAGGATATCCAGTGGACATCCACCAGGGATGTTAATTGGACGTCCCCGAATTACATCAATCAAAAGTACATTTGGGACGTCCTTAGGACGAGCAGTATTGATACCGCGGACGTCCATTGGAGATCCGTGGGAAGTACCAATGTTTCGACTTCTCACCAAAATTTGACGTTCTATAAGGATATTCAATCGACATCGACCTGGAATGTTCATTGGACGACCCCGAATTACTTCAATCGAAAGTACATCTGGGACGTCCTTAGGATGTGCAGAATTATCAGATGTGTTTGTTCGTACATCTCTTTCAGGGCTGAGATTATGATATTGTTGTGGATTCCTGGAGATACTGAGATACCAATTTGGATGGAACCAGGTGCACTTACTGTGGGCTCAGCACTCTCTCAGAGTCATTCAATTCGGTTTGGGAAACATCAGGATACATCTGAATCAGTCGAGACTTTTCTTTTTAAAGTTACTGACAATCGTTTAGCGATTCTATTGCGCTGGCGTTTTGATATATCCCGTTTTCATTTGTACGTGTTCAAAAGATACACACAACTCTACTTACGGAAACACCTTATAACTATTGAATAGTAGAACAAAACTTTTATTTTCATTTAAAGATATAACTATATACTGAATGAATACAAAATAACTTCCACAACAGTCACTAAACTAACTAATCACAAAAGATGATAGAAAAGCCGCCATAGCTGGTAAATATTAAATACTCAACAATTGTCTGTCAATTCTTGAACACTGAACACAGAACACAAAACACAGAAAACAACTTTATGCACGGAATATATACATAAAGGAATTGTTCGGTTTCAAGTCGTATACAAACATACATTTTTCATGTTTATTGTTGTGAAACAATGAACCGAATTGGCATACGTACAAACTCGAGAATATGGCCCCTGATGACCTTAATGATAGTGAAAAGGATTTTATTTCAGAAGGGTTGTGGGTAGCTGGGATGGATACACGGGTACTGTGTACACATGGAGGCCTGATTATTGTAACTGTTTTCGAATTTTGTTTTATTTTTTATGATCATCCATCCTTCATCTTTGGATGGATGCATCTAGGAAACATTCCGAAAAATGTTCCAACCAGGACATCACAAGGAAGTACTCGCAGAAACATTTCCTAAAATTCACTGATTGGGACATCCGTTGTACATCCATCAAGGACGTTCCAGAATGTCCCCATACCAAGACAACCATAAAAAGTCCTTTCGAAGACATGTCGAATACATGCCAACCAGGACAACCAATGGATATCCTTGAAAATTCTACAAAATATATCCGAACCAGGACATCCCAAGGAAGTCCTTGCAGGGAGATATTATGAGAATATCCAATTGGGACGTCTAATATTCATTCTTGCGGGATGTACATGGACATCCATGGGACGTCCTTTCAAAGACATGCCAGAATACTTACTAACAAAGACGTCCGATGGATGTCCTAGGAACCATTACAAAATATATCCGATCCAGGTCATCCCAAAGACGTCCGCGCAGAGACGTTTTATAGGAATTCCTTTGGGGAAATTCATGAAAATGCACTGAATAGGACGTCCCAAGGACATTGATTTTAAGTCCCGGACATTCGAACATGATTTGTACCAAATAAGGACGTCCCTGGGACATGGTGTGCCATCAGGGAACTCGGCATTCCGACTTGCTACGCGGAATTCCGGCAAGATGGTTGGTGGATGTCCTGAAAGTATGAGGTGCAATATGGGAACGGAAAATAAAGTAGTATGTCAATACAGACTTTACCAAACTATGCTTTATATACGGAAAGATGATGAACAACCAAAGAATAGAAGCTTGGTGGTCCAATTTGCAAATCTGTGCTCAATTTTGGATGGATTTGTTCCAAATACTGAAAGATGAAGATTATTTCTGTGGTACCTTTCTGGATAAATCACTGAATCAATTTTATTTCATGAGTCTCATTCAGGTGGGAATCACTGTACCCATAAAAATCTAAACTGGTTTCATTTATTCCATTTCAGGAGTATCTGATTCAAGTGGTTATGGAGTGGAATTTGCATAAAATGAGAAAATCAAGAAATATCATTGCGTCTACAGAAAGACCATCGATTATGTTCGACATGCGTCACTCTACGGAATGAAAAGTTATACTGTTGAAATTCCAACCTTTGCAATCGAAGCCTGTTTTGGGGACTGCACGTTCGAAGAGTACCCTTGTGATGAAGATGTATTCGATTTGAGTAGAATTTTGAAATCAGAAAACGGTAACCCACATGTGACTGATCCTAATTGTCCTGTAAAATTAAATACAATTGAGAAATTGAATTCTAGCATTGATCAACTAACACGTTTTGTATCAGTTGATTGTCATCTATACAATTTTATATTTTTTTTCAGTGGTCGTAATTCAGATCCTTTTGCAAATTTCTTCTTGCTTTCTTTTTTGATAACAAATGTCACTTTTACCAGTATTTACGTATGACTAGAAAATGAAAACCTTGTATATTATTCCTTGTTTGCGGTTAGAAATTATCAGTACGAACACTCCGATAAGTCCAAGTTTCATGGAAATATTTCCAACTACTATAGAAATGTTGGAAAAATCTGTTCAATGCCCTAAGAAGTATGACAGATGATGATTGTGCCTGCCGAATATATTTTTTCTGAGATCGTTCAAGAATGCCCACTTTCTCGGAGCAACTTCAGGCCTCAAAATACGCTAATCTAGTATTTTAGTCCGTTGCAAAGCAACAAACTTTCCCAGATAGTTTTCGGACCTAAACGGTACGGGAATAGTATATTGTGTATCTAGTAGTAAAAACAATACATTTCCGGACGACAATGTAAATTGTTGGCCGAGGCGAAGCCGAGGACTAGGCCGGGAAGTGCTACTTTCCCAAAGAAAAAGTGTCCGGGAAGTGAACACTTCCCGGATGGTTGCCGAAAAAGTACTTTCCCGTACCGCTTAGGTCCGAAAAAGGCCCGGGAAAGTTCGTTGCTTAGCAACGGACTAAAATACTAGATTAGCGTATTTTGAGGCCTGAAGTTGCTCCGAGAAAGTGGGCATTCTTGAACGATTTCAGAAAAAGTAATTTCCCGTATCGAAAACGATACGTGAAAATTTTTGCCGGCTTGTTTACATTTTAGACAGTTATTGAATTCACGCAAACAATATGTAGAATTCCTTAGTTTTTGATAATGATGATTGCGATTTCAGAAAAAATAGTATGTGTACCTCGTAGTAAAAGCACATTCCCAGACTTCAATGCTTGTTGGCCTCGGCTTAACGCCTCGGCCAACAATTTACATTGTCGTCCGGGAATGAATTGCTTTTACTAGTAGATACACAATATACTATTGTCACTCTTACTGAAGATATGGAAGCAATTTTCGGCAGTTACCCTTTCAATCCTTCAACTTACTCGCATCATGCGCAAAAATTGTTGAATTGTTAACGAACTATGGAATAATATGCAGGATGTTCATTGAGAGTCGGTGACTAAAAAAGTGGAACAGAAATTATTGTTTCGTTATACCTGCATGATAATCCTTGTCAAATGCATTAAGAACTGTACGAAAACTTCAAGATTAAAACACGTCGGGCTGGGAAGAGTGTTGCTATGTTTAATAAGCATTCATCACAGACATTACTTACTTGATTGGAGGTTATAAAATATAAGGAACAATATGTTGATCTTGAAGGCATAATAAAAAATGGCGCATGATACAAGTGTACTAGTGCCTAACGCTACTGCGATCAGAATAAACTTTGCTGTATCTCTGTTTCTAAAATATCCCAATCCGTAACATTATGTATGGCATGAACGTGTTACAGACGTTTACATTAATCAAACTCTTTTACTTCATTCAATTATACTCACCATATTGAATCTTATTTTTCGTCGACAATGTCTTTTTTCGAAAGGAAAGTAGCATGAATACACATACCGTTCAGGTAGAATATTTCTATTATTTATAGTGATGAACATCCTAATCTGTAACATTATGTATGGCATGAACGTGTTACAGACGTTTACATTAATCAACTACTTTTACTTCATTCAATATTATACTCACCATATTGAATCTTATTTTTCTTCGGCAATGTCTTTTTTCGAAAGGTAAGCATGAATAGACATATTGTTAGGTAGAATATTTTTATTATTTATAGTGATGAAGTTTCGACCATCTACGTAATTATTGAATATGGTTGTTGGGGTTAGGTCGTCTTGAAGTACTTATAAACTTACATGTATATGAATACAAAATGTAGGAAAAAATCCATTTGAATTTTTTAATATAAAATAACGTGCAAACGTTGGTGACTGAAATAAACTAACTAACAATACCAGCCAAACTCAGAAACCAGTCTGACTTTTTTTAATTTATATTTTTATAAATGTGAAGGGTGAAGGGTTTTTGGTTTTCCTTCGTCAAAATAAAGTATAACACTTGACATAAAAATAAAATATCTTCCTCGGAATTGGAAAATATTGCCGAGCATTGCAAAGCAAACTTCGAACGTCTACTGAAGGGATCATGGGTGGAGTATATTGTTTCATGAATTTAAAAACCTAAATGGGGCGTTTCATATCTATTGCACTATCGATTGAATTTATATAGGCGCTGTTTAGATTTTCAGTATCTTTCCTATAATCGACAGAATCATATTTCACGATACTAATCATCTCTTGGAAGGTTCGTTTCGAAAGATAGTTTTGATTGCCCACCACTTTTGTGTTCTCAAAGTTGAAACTATGATCATTCTTTTGGGCATGGTCTACAAGAGATGTGGGATTTTTTAGACCATCTTTCTTTTTAAAAAACAAGGATAAAAACTACCACACCTTTTGAACACAAATTGTTATTGTTATTATTATTTTCCGTCAACCGATTGCACCCCTACGCGCAACCCTCGGAAGTCTTCGAGAGACTTGTGTGAGCTAGGGAAGACGCAGTCCTTACCTTTTAACGTGTTATGCCATGCACGAGACCGATGACCATGCGAGGCTTTGAACCCTCGACCCTTCGCTCCAAAGGTGAACGCTCTACCACCACGGCCACCACGGCCCATATCAAATGTTATATATAAAGTTCCGTGTAGAGATTGTGATAAATGTTATATATGACAAACAAAACGGTAAATGACAACTTGAATGAAAGAACGTGAGTGGGATTTTTCCAAAATTGTATTTTCTACCAAAAATTCATATACCGAACCTACCTCTAAGACCAATTGTCAGCTTTACAGGTTCACCACTATCCAAACTCTCTAAATTCATTAGAAACAAACTGAAATTTGCAGTTGTAAAAGATGACAAGTTTGTAGAAGGTATATTCGAATTTTCTGGGTGCATAAAAAATACACACACATTCCAGAAAACCATGTAATTGTATCCTTAGATGTTGTATCTCTTTTCTCCAACATTCCTATTGTCTTACCCATACAGTTAATTGAAAAAAACTGGTTCAGAATGAAAAATAATACGACATTAGAACTAAATAAATTTCTAAGTCTTTTTGATATTTGTGTGAAAAATTGTTATTCTAATTTCGATGGACAGTTTTATCAACAGGTTTTTGGTTTAGGAATGGGAAATTGTCACCGGTTTACTCTGGCCTTGTGATGTGTGACCTCCAATCTACCTGCCTAAACAAACTTCCTCTTAATGTTTTATGTTCAAGAGATATGTTGATGATATTTTTGTAATTATTCCGAAAGATAAAGAAAACGAACTTTTAGAAATCTTCAATTCATACCATGCTAAGTTTCAGTTCAATTTGGATACTGAACAACACAATTGTTTGTCCTTCCTGGATACACTAGTCATTAAAACTCCTTCAAATGAACTTCTAGTCAATTGGTACCATAAACCGAGCTTCTCCGTAAGATACCTAAACCATCGTCCATAGATATACTAATAAGTCTGGTAACTCCTTTGATGTGGTCGAAAAATGCCGCTCTTTTTGTGAGCGGTCGTAAATCATACGGACATCGTTGCGGCGATGCGAACTGTTACTGGCCAGCCCATCAGGCCGGCGCTCAAGCCAAACAGACAGGGCAAGGTACGCGCGAGGACCGGAGGGGATGATTTGGGTCGCTTGCGAGAGTAAGCGGACTGATTAGTATATCTATGAACGATGCCTAAACTTCCATTCAGAACACCCATTTTCTCAGAAAATCAATATTATCAAGAATTTAAAACAAAGAATCAGGAAGAAATGCATTCTCATTTTTTTTGATGATAACTTACAACTATTAAAATCATACCTATACTACATATTGGTTATCTAAACACGCTATTAAACAGATTAATTTTGTCTAATACTCTTTCATATCAAAATGATAAAACAAATAGCATCCATTTAAAAATAACGTACGTTAAACATATTTTCGAGAATCTAGTTACAGTACTGAACCTAGATGATATAAAAGTTTCATATAATAATGATTATACAAGAAAACAAACATTTTTCACAAGGATAAAAATTACCATACCTTTTGAACACAAATCGAATGTTATATATAAAATTCCGTGTAGTGATTGTAAAAAATGTTATATAGGACAAACAAAACGGTATATAAAAACGAGAATGAAAGAACATGAGCGGGATCAAAAAAAGAAAGATAGTCTTAAAAATCCCACATCTCCTGTAGACCATGCTCAGAAGAATGATCATAATTTCAACTTTGAGAACACAAAAGTGGTGGGCAATCAGAACTATCTTTCCAAACGTACCTTCCGAAAGATGATTAGTATCGTGAAATATAATTCTGTCGGCGATATTTATCAATTTCGAGGAAACTTTTGTTCAATTTTAGTCGTGTCTAGTTATTTCATTTTTATGTTAAGTAATACACTAAATTTTGACGAAGGAAAACCAAAATCCTTCCTTATGAAAATATTAATTTAAAATAATTCAAATTGGTTTCTGAGTGGCTGGTATTGTTAGTAGGATTTTGCCCATAATTTTATATTTCAGAGCCCTGAGGATGGAAAAATACTCTGCCGAAACGTTGGCCTGTTGAAAAATACTGGTTTTTCTTCAAGACGACCTAACCCTAATAACCATATTCAATAATTTTTATTATTATTCAATAACAAATATTCGAAAACTCTGAATAAATTAAACATTATATTTGAACACATTGCACAACCTATGAACATGAAAAATTCATTCTGATACCTCACAATTTTGATATTGAATCGTTCTATATAAAATCCATAATACAAATATTTGATTATATTACATTATTGAATTCAGATCTGTAAGTCAAAAATTCTTCTTCTTCGTAGGAAATGAGAATTTGTAGAAGTTTCGGGAAACACTGAGTGAGCAAGTGAGCAATTCCCATTTACTTACTTCCTCCATGTTCAACTGATACTATGGAAAGAGGAAAACACAAACAACAATATCTAACCTCAAATACCGAAAACTTTCATGTTATGATTCATAATTTACCGCAATATTTTGATGCGATTTTTTTGGGATACGAAAAAACATTTGGAAGACACTTTGCTAAGTAGTTTTTAGCTGTTCAATTGTTTGAATTTTACGGAATCGAGGGAAAGGGGGCATTGAATTGGATTATTGTGAATCGTTATAGTTTTACTATCATTATTTTGTTTAATATTATTCGCTCAACTCACGGTATCGATTCAACTTCAGGAGCTGAAATCTATGAAATAATATTTTTTTAAATGCCAACCAGAAACGAAATGCGTTTGGAACTTTCATTAGAGAATAAAAAAAGTTATAATATTCAAGAAGCGTCGTCTTCGCTGGCATCCAAGAAACCTTGCCGATCATTCATGTCAGCATTTTCGTTCATGTCTCCTTGCTAGTCTGAAAAGTACACAA
Organism: Chrysolina oricalcia; assembly: GCA_944452925.2. Taxonomy (NCBI): domain Eukaryota; kingdom Metazoa; phylum Arthropoda; class Insecta; order Coleoptera; family Chrysomelidae; genus Chrysolina; species Chrysolina oricalcia. The sequence continues at coordinate 24,036,925 of OX101810.2, read as the reverse complement.
CATGTTCAAATTTTCCAATTGAAGCTAGAGTGGTATTCGGCAAGAAAATTTCACACCTAAATATTATTAAAAAAACTAGGATAATGAGAATTTTTGATGGTTTTGAAATTGAAATAGTCTTTGTATGTTAATTCAAAAGCAATATAGGGTAGAATAACAATTATACATGAATAAGTAAATGCTTGAGAGGAAAATATAAAAAAAGTTCCAGCAGTGGAATTCGAACTCACTCTTTATATGTCATTTTAACTATAAACATCAAAAAATTCCCAGTGTAATTTCATGCACCTTACCTTAAGAAGGAGACAAAAATTTCAGGAAATTTTATTAGCTGCTATGGTAATTATAAAAAATACAGGACTTCAATTAGTCGAAAATGTTAGGTGTGGAAATTTCAATAATATTCAGTAGACGTAGAATTTTGTACTTGAGCAGGCGTCGAAATAGAAAAAAAACTCGAATGGTCTGCCTATGGAATATCACAGGCCTGGATGTCGATCGATCGATCGATTTTCTTGGGTTTTATAAGAAATCTGAGCAGTACAAGAGGCAGACATGTGCGCATAATATAGCACACCTTTTTTTACATTTTTGAAGCGCTGTCAATAGACAACGCAGAGGCAACATGCTGGCAGACTATTTTTCCATTGTCCTTCTCATTTTATCTATCGAACAATTCAGGTCTGCCAAGTTTGCACTTTATATACAGTTCTTTAAATCATAAAAATGAATTTAAAATCAAATACCACAAAAGTCAGAGCCCTGGATGTCTGCCTCTTCCATATTCTGTGTTCACAGGATGATTGTGACCATCAGCCCTAGAGGCAGACATGTGCGCATAATATAGAACACCTTTATTCAACATTTTTGAAATGCTGTCAATTGACAATGCAGACGCGGTCCTTGATGTTTCTGAAGGTATAATTATCGCTATTGATAACGTCTGCCACGTGTGCCGATTATATCAAAATTTTGCTCACCACCTTCCTAACTATAAACATTTTGAATTGTCAAGAAAACAAAAATACAATGTGAAATCAACAAGATAATAGTGCTCAAAATACCAACCTTAATTCATTCACTTACTTTGGGAATTTACTGATTCCTGATTTATATTGGAGAGTGTGGACGTGAAAGCCTGTCGAACAAGTGACGGTATTTTGGATTTCAAAATGGGTAATGGATTTAATGAATAATGCTGTCATGGAATTTTCTTTTTTTTATTAATCGTTTTATCTTTACAATTCATCAGGAACATTTTGTTGTTTTTCAATAAAAATTGCGCATTCTTCTAAATCTAAGGAGCTATCATTATCAAATTATCTTTATTCTGTATTGCAAAAGCTAATTCAAATATTGTACAGTATTGCAATTTTGAGAGAAGTTATCTCCATAATTATTACCTGACGTTATTTCGATGATTTCTCAACATTGATTGTTGTTGAAGTTCTTATTACTGTATAATTCAAATCAATGATGATTCAATGAGAGCCATTTCAAATATTCTTTACCATTACACCTATGGACAATCCAGCAAAATTTTTGACGAAATAATAAAAGAAGATCCCTCACTCAAATCGATTACTTCTGTGTAGCAGAATGGCTGAATGGTTTGAAAAAGCTGAAATATGTACACTTTTCTCAACAGGTATAATAATTAAAATATTCTTGGGAAATTTTATTCATACATTTTTGTCTCTTAGATATAGATTCAAGGCAGGAGGATAAATACAGATGCTGGGTATGTGCAAAGAACTTAAGTGAACCGATCAGATTCTATAATAATAAAATCACATATGCGATACGTGAACAGTGGGGCAATAATGAAGATAATATGTTCAGTAGTCGAAGTATAAAACTATCCAAATCTATGAGATATTCGTTTGAAGAAGCTTGAAATTCGTAGGAGTGAAACATAGTCATTGATTGAAATATCTGGAAAGTTCATGTTCAGTCCAAGAACGGCGTCGTCAAAAGGGTGATAGTAGCGCTAAATGAGGTGAAAGCTCCTCTTGGTTTATCGTGTATGTATTGTAGAGAAGGTGAAGAGTCAAAGTTTTCGACCTGCACACCCTTGGCAAAATTTAGTGGGGCCAAAAATGTTTGAACTATTCTCAGTTTTTGGCATATAACTTGAAAATAACGCAACCCATCAAAATAATGCTCTTAATCAAAATGAAAGAACATTGAAGTACGCGTCGAATGTAAAAATTTGTCCAGGGGTATGGGCGTAATCAGAAGTAGCAAAACAAATATTTTTACCAACTGTGAATAAATTCACACCAGGTGACTTTTATCATGTCTTCAGTTCTGAAATGGGATATGGAAATGAAAAAATCCATGAAATGAAAGTTGTATAGAATGACATTTTACACTAGTCTTTCGATTTTGCTCAATATCAAGCTTATACATACACCCAAAATGAGCTCATAATTCTATCCAGTTTTCTTGTCGGTCAAAGTTCCAATTCAGCAAGATTTAATTTGACTTGAGGAAGAACTATCCAGACGAGATCACTATTACATTCGACGGGTACCCAAGTAATGATTCACAGAGCGGAACAAAGTCTTCTGAATGGTCTCATCATTTGAAGACATCTGATTCATCAACAGATATCATTTTCAATGAAGACACAAATGCAGCAGTGTCCCAGGAAGAGTTTAATTTGAGGAAGGAGGCATCTCAGTGTAGCAGGCAGAATAATATGCAGATTTATTAATTGTAGAAACAGCTATTTCCCAAGCAGCCAGATCCGAAAGCGTGGCTATTGTGATTGGGGACATTGACGTTCTTGTTCTCTTAACTGGCCTTGGGAAAGAGTACCAGAACTTGTACTTCCACAAACCAGGAAATCAGGTTCATGGTATTCCAACACTTCCTTCATATTTGATTCCACTTACGTTCTATTCATATACGCTTTTACTGAATGTAATGTCACATCATAATTTTTTGGTCATGGGAAAGGGAAATGCCAACCCTCCTCGAGCAACTAAACTAAAAGAGCAAGCAGCTGCATTTCTCAAACCCTTAGGCCGTTTTCACATACACCGGCAAACTCGGTGCAGGTACCGTGCCGGTGCTGGTACCGGTTCCGGTACCGGACCACAGCGTATGCGTATATCACACAGCCCGGCATATTTGTTTGAGTATCTGTTGAACAGTGCAGGAAGAAAGATGTGTGCTGATACTGCTGTCAACAGACGTTATCTTCTAGGGTTTTTCTAGCGGAGAACATATCAAAATATAAAATGTAATAGACAACACTGGGTACACCCCTTGCTGACTGTGAGATACTTTGACAGTTATTTTTACTCGGTATATGAAAAAATAAGAGAAGATAACTTTAAATTTTTCAATTACTTCAGAATGAGTACACATACATTTGATTTTCTGGTGAAACGACTAGAAAATAACATTAAGCATAAACGTACTCTGATCGCTATGAGGACAACAACGATACTAAGCGAATAAGCGATATAATCGAAACACATATCAAAATACTCTCCATCATTGACACGTCAGGAAGTGTGTGTGGACAAACGTACATAAGAAATCACAGAAACCGACAAATTGGATTGTCGAAATCCCCACCGACTGCATAAATCGGAATCGGCGGCCGTACCGGCAAATAGGCCGGACCGGGCTATGTGTGGAAATTAGAATTTGATTAGATTGCATTTGATGCCGTCACCGTCACCGATTTCACCAGTGTGTGTAAAAACGCTCCTAGTCTCTCAAGACGAGAAAGCACAGGCTGGCGAACAGCTGATCATGACTCTATATGGAAAAATAGACAATGGGACGGCTGCAACCTACATCAGATGCAGCAAGGTGGCACTCAATGCGAGTATACCAGTAGGTGCAAGCTTGGCGTGGGTGTTGAACAAGCCCACGACGATGGGATTGAGTAAACTTTCATCCGTCTTAGTACCCATTCAATTGACTAAAGACGCTGCACCCGACATGCTACTACTCATTCCTGCAAAAAAGTTGCACTGCAGCATGCGGGTATCGGAAATCTGGCATCAACTGCTCTCCTGCATGTAAATATTGCTCCAGCCACTCCTGCAGAAATGCTGCTGAGATGGAGTTGAAAGAAGAAGAGGACGAAGAGTTTTCCGAATCAGAAGAAATTACCGATGCTGCTGCAATGGTCCAGGAAGTAAGGATGCCAGACATGGACATTGCAAAGTCCCAGCCCAAACGATTCCTCCTATAAATGGCAATAATTCCCATTTTGCACAAAACATTTTTCAAACTTTTATTTATCGTTCTATCAGTATTATTTATCTTTATTTTTCAATATCGTTGTAAATCCATATATTGAGGTTGTCTTTACATTAGGCATCCATTCTGACAACCCGGTTTCCCAAATAGATATGTGTATGGACAAAACGTAGAGAATATCCTGCTTTAGAAAGGGTTATGATGGAAATTTGGATTTTCGATGTATGAGTGCTTGATATCGACAAAAATTGGAAAACTAGGTCCTCTATGTACGTAAAATGTCATGCTCTAATCCAAAACTATCTGTATAATACAACAATTATTATATCTTAACTTTCATTTCGTGAATTCTTTCATTTAGTTACCATTTCAGAGCTGGGGACGTGATAAAAGTCACCTAGTGTAAATTTCTTCAGAGTTGGTAAATTTTCTACTTGCGATTACGCCCATACCCCTGGATGGAATTTCAACTTCTACTCAGACATACTCATTCGACGCTTAATTTAATATTCTTTCATTCTGATGATGAGCAATATTTTTATAGGATGCGTTCTTTTCAAGTTATAACAAACTGTAAAAAGTGCAAGAATGTTTTACCTTTTCCTGTACAAGTTCTGGTACTCGTTCCCAAGGCCGGTTAAGATAACAAGAACGTCAATGTCCTCACTCTCGATAGCCACACTTTCGGATTTTGCTGCTTGGGAAATAGCTGTTTTTACAATCAATAAATTTGCATCTTCAACTGTCAGCTGCACTGAGATACCTCCTTCCTAAAAGTTTTGAATAAGCATCAAAATCAAACGGTTTCTGTTACTCTCATTCCCAAGAACCTCTTCCTGGGACACTGCTGCATTTGTGTCTTCATTGAAAATGACACCTGCTGATGAACCAGATGTCTTCAAATGATGAGACCTTTCAGAAGACTTTGTTTCCCTCTGTGAAGCATCACTTGGGCATCCGTCGAATATAACAGTGATCTTGGCTTGATAGTGCTTTCTCAAGTAAAATTGAATCTTGTTGATTTGGAACTTTGACCGACAAGAAAACTTGATGGAATTATAAGCTTATTTTGGGTATATTTATAAGTTTGATATTGACCAAAATTGGAAATCTAGCGTAAAATGTCATGCTATACAACTTTAATTTCATGGATTTTTTCATCGAGATAACCCATTTCAGAGCTGGACACATGATAAAAGTCACCTAGTGTGAATTTCTTCAGAATCGGTAGAAATAGTTGTTTTTCTACTTCCTATTACGCCCATACCCTTGGATAAAATTTCAACTTTTAAAAAGGTTATATTCCTATCAGTTCCAGCTGAAAATAATCAAGTACTTGATAAAGTCTAGAAAGAAATAATTTGTTTTATCATTTTCAGCTGAAAATACTCAATCAGGTAACTCAACAGCTGAGAGAAGTAAAGCTGAAGAAATATAAAAAATATTGATTGAATGAAATGAACATATAGTATGAACATATAGTATGAACATATAGTATGAACATATAGTATGAACATATAGTATGAACATATAGTATGAATGTATTTCACAAAAAGTTGTATGTTGATGTTGCGATATAAATCAAAGTGAACTCCTATCGTCAAATTTATATTCTATCTACTATTAGCTGGTAAGGAGGTTGAGATGGTTGAAATAATACCTCTAATATCAAATACAAGATTTGGATGGGAATGCCAAAATGAATTAGTGTAATGTTTTTTATCATAGTCTTATCAAATGACTGATAATGCAATTACTGCGATGTACGATGAAGGATAATTGAAAGGAAAGGATGTGTTGAATTATTTACACTCTGATCGGTTCACTCAATTTCTCATTTTCTTTGATAATAATTCTTTGAGTACAAAGCTATTGGTTTTTATAAATAGACGTATTATGGGACTAGTATAGGGTACTTATACACAATATTATATGTACTGCTATAATTTTGAGACTTTTTTATCAATATCAATTGGCGTTATTTTCGTAACTTATTAATTATTGTCATTTCGTGTAACAAATGAGGCAGTGGAAAAAATTTCGAAGACGAAACAAAACGATTAACTAACCTAACTAAATTTTTATGCTAGTTCAATAATAAATCACAGAAATTGGTAAAAGTACTAAAATCACAAATCATAATAATCACAAATTCATTTAATCCGGTTTCAAATGGTTGATGTACATACCTGGAGGGGTGAGAATTAGGTGAAATTGTGTTATTCTGCTTTTGGACAAGGTTCCTCTGATGAAAGGGCCTTATATGGCAAATAATACTCGATTTAGTATTATCCCTTCAAAGATATGGTTATTTGAAAATTGTCCATTTTCTCCAACTCACGATTGATTGCGTTACATTTGACTGATGAATTCAAATCTATTTTACTAATTTGCGGTACAAAACAAATTAGACAAAGTCTGAAAAATTGTATTTCAGGAAGTTAAAAATCTAAACTTTATGTGCAGTGACTGGCAAGAAGTAACAAATTTTGACATTTGTCATGTGATTTTCTATCAACTCAAAAATTGGAGAAAATTGAGTAACGAACTGGAAAACTCAAGAACTCGAAAAGGAACTCTGAAAAAATGCCCCAGAAGTCTATTCCATAGTGTTGTGTTCTCAGAAGATGGAAGGATTCTCATTTATTCCATGAAACACATTCATGAAAAAATTTCGAATCCGCTGAATAGATTAGGTGGTTTTTTCATTATCAACCATGTTTCTTTTCATACGTAGTAACTTTTTTTGTTGGTCACAGAAAGAAATATTGAATGATACAATGTAGTTACCACATAATTGAAAATCACAATTACTTTTACTAACGAACGAATATATTAGATTTTACAGGACCCCGCACATTTTCTATGTAAAATGGCAAATTTTTCTGATATCTTGATTTGTTCTGGATCCTGGTATCCTCATTATATGAACCCGATTACAGATCAAAAATGCGATAATTGCAAATTAATCTTTGTTAGTATTGCTATAGATGTTGTTTTATAAATGATGAATATAGATAATTTTTTGATAAATTTATAAATATATGACATGGTAATGAATTAGGTTTTCATCACGTCAAAGTTGTAGCCCAGGATTCTCTCCATTTGAATAATGAACAATATTTCTTAAACGGTGAATATTAATACGGTAATCGTTTTGAGTTTCACTCAGTACGTCCTTTGAAACTGGAAAATAAACGTTAAGAATTTGCCAATTCTTTGAAAAAGTATGGATTTTCATCAAAAACATGAGAGTTCATGAGTATATAGTTTTCCATATACAGGGTAACAATTTGTACAAAATGAAATAATCATTACGAATTGTCTATAACTGTTCCTAGGATATTTACTTACTAAATTTATTGATGATACAATTTTTTACGTAAGTTCGATAACGGCAATAGGTATGAAATACAAATTGATAAATAAATTAATTAATTGAAAGAAAAAGAGTGATAAGAATAGTCAGTGAAATATGAGTAAATAAGTTATTTCAAAGAAAAAACAAAAGCAAAACAGCCGAAGGTGATATATTATTATTTTAAATATATTGAAACTAGTTTTAGTTTCAAATTATGACAGAAAAATGGCAATGAATCATGAAATAATCCACTCCCCGGATTTCCAGCAACCTTCACTGAAATAAATTCAATAGAAAATCCATATTTCTTTTACCTCATTGAATGGTATGTAAAAAATGCTCTCTTTTGGTAATAATTATATTAAGATTATGGTGGGCAAATTAGGGGGTTGACAGGTTGGAGCACTTTTTCATATCATTGAAACACTTGTAAACAATTTTTCATTTTCCTTCATTCATTTAAGTGTTTTTCTCTTCTTTGTGATCCCTTGCACATGCGCAGTTACCCCAACCTGAATGCACCACGTTCAGAAGATAATTAATACCGCAGAACTTTTCTTACAAGCTATTCAATGAGATATCACAAGTAGGGGGTTTCTATTGATATTATTTGCGTGGGGGTTTGCTGGAAATCAAAGAGGTTGATGGGGGGGTACTATTTAATAAGCCTTCTCAGTTTTCCTTCCATATCCTGGACACAGTTGAATTCGTAATAGTTATACTAATTTGTTCAGGAGATATAGCATTTGAGTTATCACCTTATACAGGGTGACCCAGTGATGTGTGCATGGTCCATAACATTTTTCAATCCAAGCTATCCACTCGATTTTTTTTTTCAAACTATTGTTCCAACAATGAGCATATTATAAAAATATTTTCATTGATATACAGGATGTCCCAAATTGAAATAAACAACACTCCGTTTTTGTTACATATTTGGATTCGCCACTAAATTGTCGATATAACGCACACTAGTTCCATAGACTCATCTGCAGTAGTTTTTGACTTATGTCAATTTATGTGTCAAAATAGCGTCGTGCACGGACCCACAGAAAAATTCATAAGTGCAGAACCATTCAAGATAAGTCAACCTACTTTTTTCCAGGCGATTCTTTAAGCTTCAGCGCATCTTTTGAAATGCAGGCGTACCTACTTCAAGTCAATGTTCCATCGCCTGCTACGATTGTTTTCAAATGACAATTCACAAATGGCAAAACATCCATTTTTTCGAATGCAACACCCTGAATTTGATTGCACCACTGCATGGCAATTTTGAAGAGTTTCTCGCAGATATAGGGTTTGTGGGATCTTCTTTGTGAAGTTAACGAAATATGTTGAAAATAAGAAATGTGGATGGGTTTTGAGGAATCAATAGTAGGCCGCTTTGGTAAAATTTGGAATTTCCTTGTACTGTTGATAATAATTGTACAGGTCGAATTGTACTCGCAAAGAATTAGTGAATATGGTCTACTGTATTGGCGAAGCTGACAGAAATCCTTCATTAGCAAGCAGAATCATAAAATATCCAGAAGCAAGAACTCCACAGGTGTCTTCATTCCAAAAGTTAAGAGATCGATTTGACTCACTGGTAGTGTGTCTAATCCTCAAAAGAAAATTGATGGTGGTCGAGTCAATGAGGAAAATGGCTAGGAAGTTTTATTGATGCCTCAGGAAAATTCTCACGTAAGAACTAGGGAAATAGCAGCGGAAACGGAACGGAAACGGATATTTCACAAAGTACTGTGAACAGAATGATATTGAAAGTTCAATCTGAACCTACATCAAGACTTGTATGGTTATTTTGCAAATAGAGTTGCATTTTGTATTCAAAAAGTGAATGGCATGATTGATGAGGATTATAATACTTCAAACAAAATTCTGTTTTTTGATGAACTTTCAAGAACAACGAGTTGATCAACAAGAATAATATTCATTATTATGCTGTCGAAAATCCTCATTGGTTGAGGACACTTGATCACCAACAGCGATGGTCGCCTAATGTTTTGGGAGGAATTATTGGAAATTACACTATTGGACCCTACTTCTTCGACACTGTGCTGAACTGGTGAAAGATATTTACATTTTCTTAGCGAATATCTTCCAAAACTGTTAGAAGAATTAGATTTGAATACACGAAGAACCATGTGGTTGCAGCACGATGGTGCGCCAGTGCATAATCATAGGATAGTTCGAGAATTTTTAGATAAATCCTATCCTAATCGTTTGATAGGCCGAGGAGGTACTATTCCTTAGCCTGTGCGATCCAGACCTTACGCCTCTGGATTTCTTTCTTTGGGGGTACATGAAGGAAAAAGTTTCCAGAAATCCTCCGACAACTGTAGATGTAATGAAAAAGAGGATCACGGAAGCCTTCCGTTCAACTGATGGAGCAATGCTTGCTAGAGCTCGGGGCTCATTTGCAAGAAGACTAGCAGCTTGTGAGGAACATGATGGTGACCTATTCGAGCATTTATACGTAGTCTTTCCCCAAAATATTCACATGGTTTATGTTTAATCACTCTTTCCTGTTCTTGTGAGTATTACTAAAATTATTTTGTTTGTGATGTACTTCTGTTTCTATTACAATTTCGAAAACATATTCTTTCCATAATTCTAAGGATGTGTCAAATATCACGAAAGCGGCCTGCTATACATTCCTCAAAACCCACCCACAATTCTTATTTTGCAACATATTTCGCAAACTTCACAAAGTAGACCCCACAAACCGTTTATCAACGAAAAGCTCATAAAAACTGCTTTGCAATGGTGTTATAAAATACAGGGAGTTGCATTTGAAGAGTTCGATTTATTGCCATTTGTGATTTGTCAACTGAAAAAATCGCAGTTGGCAATGGAACATCGACTTTGAGTTCGCTTGCAATCAAAAGATGCGCTGAAGCTTAAAGAATCGCCGGGAAACAAGTAGGCTGAGTTATCTTGAATGGTTCTGAAGTTATGAATTTTTCTGTGGGTCCATGCGCGACGCTATTTTGACACATAAATTAACATAAATTAAAAACTACTGCAGATATGTCTATGAAACTAGGGTACGTTATTTTGACAATTTAGTGGTGAATTCAAAAATGTAACAAAAACGGGGAGTTGCCATTTAAAAAAATAGAACTTAGTCATGTATTTTATTTTGAATCATCCTGTATATTAATGAAGATATTTTCAGAATGTGGCCATTGTTAAACCTATCGTTTGAAAAAACAACAAGTCGATAGCTTGCATTGAAAAAAAAGTTATGGTACATGCGCACACTCCTAGGTTACTCTGTATGTGGTAAACTATAATACTACTGTGGGACAATCATTTCAATTCATATATTGTAGATGAAGGCTCATATTTTTCCAAAATGTTGTCAAATTCTAGCTGTTTTCTAGTTTCAATGGATTGAGTGAAAATCAAAACGATTATGTTGACATTTGTCCATTTCCATGAACGTTATCTTCCTAGACTGTATAATGCAACACATTGGGTGGTGTGATTAAAAAGAGCATTTGCTTGTACTTCAAGTAAGAGCTTTCACTTCCTATTATTTTGTGGAGTATAATGTTTTACATAAAGTAAATTCTTCGGAAGTGTTGACTTAGGTTAGAAGTATAAACTACTAGTAAATACTAGGACGTGATTAACCTCAAATTGGTTCGATTGTTGTTGTTTGTTCTGTGGTACTTAATAATCATGAGTGAGAGTAATGATAGTGTTGAACCAAGTGCCGAGGTTGCTGAAAATTTGGAAGTAGATCTTCAGATGGCATTCGTTATTTTGTTAGAATATTGTAAAATACCTTCTGACAAAAGGCAAACTCCAGCAATCAAAGCAGAAAAAGAGAAAGCAGCTGAATCACTAGCTGAAGCGTATACAAAGAAAATACCTCCATTTTCGTTAAATTTGATAAAGCTGCTCCCCTCGTCTCAATATGATTTCCTAAGAACTCTCTAGCTATCCATTCATCATTGTTTTTATTGAACCTAAAAGTACAGAGCTTAATAGTAGCAATCTAGCTGAAAGAATTGACTTACCGAAATAATTTTCTATACTGTACCTCCCCATACGTTCTACGTACACACATTTCCCTCCTTTTTCTATCATAATTCATAAAAATTCAATTGAAGATATGAAGTTGGTCTATGAGTAGCTTCTTAAAAACTACACCAAACACTCCCAAATGGAGGAGATACTTGACAACATTAGTAATTAACTTCTATATATCGAAGTAAATAATGCAAAGTATAGAGTAATTGCTACTAGTACTTACTTAAGTGTTACTTCAAGAATTATGTGGAGTAAATACTTTGATTTTTTGAAGTGAAAACTACAACATGGAGCATTAACTTGAAGTAAAAGCAAATACTCTTTTCAATGATACCACCCATTGAGCGGTATGATTAAAAAGATTATTTACTTATACTTCAAGTAAGAGTTTTTACTTCCCAGTATTTTGTAGACTATAACATTTCACATGAAGTATATTCTTCGATGAGAAGTGTTGACTCAGGCTAAAAGTATAAACTAGTAGTAAATACTAGGACGTGTTTAACTTCAAATTGGTTCGATTGTTGAGAGTTCTTAAAAATACCTCAATTTCCGTTACTTTTGATAAAGGTGCTCTTCTCATCACAATATGATTTCCTACGAACTATCTGGCTATCCATTCAACATTGTTTGCATTTAAACTAAAAGTACAGTGCTTAATAGTTAGTAGCATGCTACCTGAAATAATTGACTTGTCGAAAAAATTTGCCATACGTTCTACGTTCACACATTTCCCTCCTTTACCTACCATAATTCATGAAAAAAGCTATAGTACCTTTTCAATCAAAGATGTGAAGTTATTCTATGAGTAGCTTCTCAAAAACTGCACCAAACACTCAGAATGGCGGAAGTGCAAGAGAACATTAGTAATTTCTGCAGTAATTACTTCTATATATCAAAGTAAATAAAGCAAAGTATGAAGTAATTGCTCCTAGAACTTACTTGAGTGATAGTTTAAGAAATATGTGAGGTCAATGCTTTAATTTTTTGAAGTGAAAACTACAATATGGAGCATTAACTTGCAAATACTCTTTTTAATAATACCACCCATTATTTCAATCGAATGGAGAGATCCATCAGATAGAACTTAGAAGTGATGAGTTCATTTCTAAGAAATGTTATCTCTAATTTGATCCAAAAATCTTAATCGGCACATTATATCCTAAAACGCAAACATCGAAAATTCAACCCCTTGTATTTCGAAAACTGATCCAGCATCTACAACATATCGAAAGATCGAAAGAAGGCCATTTTACATAGAAAATATGGGAGCATTTTCATATAGATGCGTACTTATACACGTTGAATATATAAATTACTTATTGATGAAACAGTTTTTGAGCCAAAGCCAAATTTTATGTTTTGTATAGTTCTTGATTATGACAAAAGTATTAAAATTAGATTATCAAGGCATATTGTGTTAAGATGAAATAAAGCAGAAAAATCACCATTTCACTCTCATTCTTCCGCATTACGTATGAACACTTTATATTCGAGTATTCGTATGGAATGTATTTAATAAGTCTACAAAATCATGCGAGGGACGAAGTTTTTTCAGTAGTTGAAAAATATTGGTTACTAGTACTGAGTTTTGAAATTAAAATAGAAAATTTGTAGCAATAGTTTGTTTATTGGATTACTCAATCCATTTTTTCACTATTTGCTTGTTTTGTTCAATTAGCGAATTCACTCACGACTATAACATGTGAAATGAAAAGGAAATGCATTCGATAACTCAATACTCATCAATATCATTATAATCTAGGTCTAAATAATAAAGTGAAAATATTTATTACTGAATCGAGCTTGATAAAATCCTTGGAGATTTTAAACAACTATGATCAATACTTCATATACTTTTTGAAAGTAAAGCTTATAACAGCTTTATAAATGTATCATTCAAGTAATATCAAAGATATTTAAGAAATTCATTACTTTACAGTCTAAGATTAAGTCACACATTCAAATAGTAAAACAATAACAAAAAATCGAAACACTGTCCAAATATCAATTTTCCTAAAATATTCAGGCTACTCTTCTTAATCCCTACGTATAAGACCAAATACAAAAATAAGTCATTTCCTAACTTGGGCTGAAACGCAGTGGGAAATTCAACAAAATTCTCAAACACTATTTTTACTCAACCTATCATGAATGCTATAATGTTTTGAAGAATTGTCAGAGTCAGACATAAACGGACTCGTTTCTTGAATTTTTCAACACGTTTCAGCATATTTACTTTTCAGTACCTACAACCTCAACTTCTTCAACAATAATTTCTTTAGTGGAAAAACAATCTCACCTCATCACATGTCAAACTCATCTGAAAATTAATATGGTAACACATAACATGAAACAAAAAATCACTTCACAATATTTTTTGATATATTTATAGAGTTCGATGACTTACAAAATTTATTGAGAAATGTTTATTTCGGAGAAGAAGCCTGGTCGAATTAATAGAATGGAACGCGCCAAAGTATATTATTTTGTCATGAAACAATGCCTAGAAGGAGCTTTCAGGATTTGAAAATAATAACTAACTTGTATGAGTTGTTATCAAATAATATAAGCAACTAGGCAAAATAAACTGAGAATGAAAGTGGATATAAGGTCTGAGATGATTGACAGCCAGAAAGGATTTGCATTCCATCATACGACAATATCATGTATATTTGTGTACCATATCGCCTATGTTGAGTTTAAATTCAATGAGAAAATATGATGTTCAGGAAAAAGTTCATGAGAATATTTTTGTAGGAGAATATCTCAATACTTGAGAGTGCATATCCATAATATGGATATATTATATCCTCAAAAAAAAAATACCAACAAAGCTTTGGAGAGTGAGTGTGAAACTGTTTGCTTTGCTATACCTATGCAACGGGCCCAGGTAGCCGAGTGGTTAAAGCGACATTGTTTCAATCACTTTTGGCTGCCAGTCAAAGGGTCAAACCCTAGCGACTACAGAACTTTTTCTGATGGCCCGAGAAAGTGCTAGTAATCGCATGTAAAAAGGTGAGACCTCGTTAACCCATAGCTCGCACAAGTTTCGACTTCTGAGGGCTGCCGTTCGTAAGGGGACGATAGCTGTTAAAGATTTCAGTCTCCTAATGAATTTGTGGACTTCAGTCAATCGCCGATAACAAGAAAATTATATAAAACATTCATTCAGACTAACTGAATCAGATGATGAACGTGCGAGTGAATATCACCCCAAATGTTCAAGGGCTAACAAGTACAAGAGAGAAAGATAGTACATTCTACAATGAAATAGAATAGAATATGTTAATAAATTTTCAAAAACAAATATTCAAGTGATCGACAGTAAGAAACAATTTTCGACTAAGGGTCTGACTGTTTTCTGTCAACTCTATCTCGAATACTGATAAATATCATGATTTAAGGGATGACACAAAAGGCTACATCACTGTACAGTTACCACCCCACTCTCACTCTCAACATCAACGAGTGCGTCATGTCAACTTTTTCGAAATTGATATTGGAAATTCATTATGGTTATTATGTAGATATAAACATTCAAGATGGAAATATGATTTTCAAGACCTACGGGTTCTACTTTGCATGATCTTTCAATTTCTCGGATAACTGAATACCTTGTTCACTCCCACTTAAACTTGACACATTTTTTGCAACGTTTTTTTTAATGAATGCTTTTTAAAAGTTATGATTATTATATGTTTTTAAATGTCCATGCCAAATATCTAAGAGTGTTCGAATGCAGCGATGTCACCAATCAAATTTCAATTAACATTCAAAATTGATATCTTCGAACGATTTTTTAATGTATGCAAAGCGGTTTTTCTTACAATCTGAACTGTTAAACACGAAAAATAAATAGTATACCCATGTAGAAAGCCCTGAAATTATCAACTGAACATGTGAAAAAGAAAGTGTTCAAGAACGATTAGTTAACGTATTCTTTTTCACAGTCTCATTTTTGGTGTTATACAGTGTGTTTCACTTCTCATGGAAACACCCTCGTATCTTCCGTAATATTTGACGAAGAGCTATGAAACTTTCAGTATCGATAAATTCACTAAAAATGATCTTACTGCACAAAACAAAACTAAAGGAGTCATCCTAGGTGATATACTCTGCACGCCAGCAGCGATGGAACCACCCATTTACTCGAAAAGTTATATCGGGGCAAAATTGGCATGACATTCATTTGGATTCGTGTTCAGAATCCCCAAATTACTGCTAATACACCTGTATCCTGAAAAATGTTCAGTCCTGAGAAATCATAATTTGTTTCACTTCGTAAGGAAACGCCCCCGTATCTTCCGTAATATTTGACGTAGAATCATGAAATGAACTAACTGCGGAAAATTGGTCATCCTACGTGATATACATTGCACGCCAGCAGCGATGGAACCACCCATTTTTCCATCGCAGTGTATATCACGTAGGGTGACCTCTTTTGTACAGTGCATCTATTGATCGATAAGAAGTTCATAATTCTCCGTCAAAAATTATGGAAGATACGAGGGTGCTTCCATAAGAAGTGAAACACACTGTATACAGGGTGTCCCAGAGCTTTTATGCCAACATATATCTCAGTTACTTGCAGAAAAATAAAATTGAAAAAAATATGTATCATAGGAGACCACAGGCACTTTTATGCAGTAGAGTAAAATCCATTCCCTGGCGATCAACCCCTGCGAAACCACCCCTAACATTTGTTTTTCAAATTGCAACCCCATGTTGTTTGTCGTTCAACTTACAGCTCTTGTTATTTGGCAATCAGCGATATATCATACTATGTAGTTGTGATGATAGTTACTCGAGAAAATTGAATACGTTATTGGGACTATTGATTGGACTGAACGAATTGTGCTGCATTGTAGAGACCAGAAAAAGTGGACGCTACGCAGAAAAAGAGGCGATAAGATGTTAGAAGAACTTTTTGTGCTTCGTTTGATTCCTACGGTATCTGGATGACACATTGCTACAAGTCGTTATATTGTTGAAAATGCCTTTTACCTTCTCTCTCAACTAATACGTTGGTATGATTTTAATTTTTGGTGAATGCCGAAAGAATAAACGTGCGGCGGAGAGGCTGTATGGGCAGCGCTTTCCTGATCGTCGACAACCAGGTGGCAATACGTTATCGCATGTAGAAAATACCATGCAAACGGGATCATTTCCAGGAAAAACAGATCAAGTACAGCCTAATCCTGTGCGAACTGAGGAAAATTGCATCAATGTGTTGGCCTACGCCAAAGCACATCCTCAAATTTCGGTTCGTGCATTGGCGGTAGAGATTGGGATCAGTAATTCGTCTGTGCAAAGAATTTTTAAATAGTACAAGTATCATCCCTATAAAATTCATTTACACCAAGGACTCAGACCTACCGATTTCGAAAGACGAACGGCATTAATTGTTCACATTCAAGTTTTAGTCCATGACAATCCCCACTTCCTCAATCAAATCTTGTGGAGTGACGAATCCCGCTTCCATAATAATGGTACTGTTATTCGTCATAACATGCACTATTGGTCACAGGACAACCATCACTGTGTTAGAGAAACCAATTTCAAACAGTGTGGGGTGTGAACGTGTGGTGTGGTTTACATAATGGACGACTCATCGGCCTCCATTTTTTCCAAGACACTTTGACGGGCCACCGATATCTACATTTCTTGGAAAATTGTATTCCTGCACTACTGGGAGATATTCCAATTGAAGAACGACAACAAATGTGGTGGCAACAAGATGGTGCTCCTGTACATAACCATAATATCGTTACTACATTCCTCAATAATACTTTTCGAGACCGTTGGATTGGAAATAGTGGAACTGTGCGATGGCCTGCACGTTCTCAAGATCTCACGCCACTGGATTTTTTCCTATGGGGATATCTGAAACGAGTTGTCTTCGAAACACAACCAATAAATATTGACGATTTAACCCAGAAAATTTTAGAGGCTTGTCATACCGTTACTCCGGACATGATTAGGGCTTCCTGTACTCGCGCGCTGATTCGGCGACTTGAAACATGTGTGGCAAGTGCTGGCAAACATTTTGAACATTTTCTGTAGTATCATGTATCAAAATGCAGATGAGCTTTTACATTAATATTTCATTTGTATTTTTATTTTTTATGCTTCTGCATGTCATTCTAGCTATCATGATACATCATAGACCGAGAAATGAAAAGACTGTACGTTGCACCAAAACAAACATGGGCGTGCCATTTGAAAACAAAGGTTAGGGGTGGTTTCTTGGGGGTTGATTGCTAGGGGGTGGATTTTGCTATACTTCTGGTCTCCTATGATACAGATTTTTTCCTATTTTTTTTGCAGGTAACTGAGATATCTGCTGGCCTAAAAGCTCTGGGACACCCGGTATAACAAGAAAATAAGATTTGCCTACAGTCGCGGCGTGCACATGCGTTGCAATTTTTTTATTGACATGCAATTTTTTTGTAATACCGTCGAACAATTATTCAACCCTTAAAACAGAATTGAATATAAAGTTCACACGACACTTTGACAATATGTTTATTTGCATACAGTTCTGGCTTGTAGTACCGTTCAAATAACAATTTGAATGTTGCAAAAATTTCGGCCATCTCTGAACAATTATTTAATGTATGCTATTTTGTAATTGGATAAATTATTGTAGAATATTACGATGCAGCAATTTGCATACAAATCCGATATTCAGATCTGAGGAATCTTTGAAAAGTTATTAAAAAAATAAGTTCCAATAAACTGGCCTGTAACTAATTCGTTTTGGTTATTATACTTATTAAGTTAGCTGAAATTTGATAAAACTAAATTATTTTTTAATTTTTCTATTTAAATGTGTTTAGTAAAAACGATATTTACAGTAAAACATTTTTCGATCAAGTAGATTTTCGAACCAAGTTCAACTGAAACCATTAACACCTGGATATCAGAAATTTCAAAACACATTTTATTATAACGTGTTCGGTGGTGCCAATTCTTACTATAGTACTAAAAAATGGCAGATGCGGCAATTAATGAAAGATATCTTCATTCATCTAAAACACCAAATGGTTGTGAAGTAGTACTTTCAATACTCCTATTAATGATGATAACGTGAAAAATGCATTACCCTTTTGAATTTATCATTAAACTCAGAAAGATGCGCAGATACCGCAGCATGGTCAATAAAAACGAAAATAAAATGGGAATATTTGCAAAAAATCGTCCAGAATGAGAAGAAATCTTATATTCAAACAGTAGCTTCACACATTGCGATTACCAACTGTGATCAAAAGTATTGTGCCAAATACTTATTTCCACTTGAGAAGTTAACAGAACACCAGATTATAAGTAGGTGAGTACAAGGACACTGAACTCTATTTGTATACAAATACAAATAGAGTTCAATATCCTTGCTCTGAGCAACCTTGAAAAACCAGACGCGACAACGAGAATCAAATTGCCGAACGGAAGTTGCTCGTTTTTTGAATGAAAAACAAAAGATGCACAGTTATGTGGCAATACGGTTGGCTTTGGATTGGTTTATTGAATACTTTTATTTGTTGTTGGTTCGACTTGGTGAATGAGATTAGGTGGAATCTCCAGTTTTTTTTTACTAATAATGGATGGAATTGAGACTAATGCCCTATTTCTAGAAGAAGAAAAAATATGTTCATATTCAGTGATGGATAAAAAAATTATGGTTTTTCGAAATTTGTGAAGAAAAATCGTCAACGTTATGTATCTGTAAATGAGAACTGAATAAACAGAAATCAACAAAACTTAATAAACCATACGTGCATTGTAAAGATCACTGCACATGTCGAGTATTCGAAGAAATTGCATTTGACAAGCAACTTTGAACGATTAATAGTTTGTATAGGTTCAAAATAATATCTCAAGATTGAATCTGAAACAATATACGAAGATTAGGACAGGAAATATGTCGGAACTCGAAAGTAGTGGAGAATTGTAATTGTGGGGTTCTGAATTAAAGCAATTGGTGCAGCTTTTTTGATATTATGTTACCCAATGAGCTTTTCGTTTTCGGTCACTATTCAAAATTATTAATGGGACAACCTGCATATTTTGGCATTTTTATGTTTCTCCCGATAAAACAATTTTAACGAACTTCCACACTTGTGGTCTGAAACGATTATTTCAAGAAATACAGGTACTTCAATATCCTTTGTCCCACGACGTCCGAAACGAGAAATTGCCAAATTATTTAGGCTTAGGGTCACCCTGTATATTTGGGCACTCCTATATTTTTTGTGATAATTGAAACAAGGCATAATTATATTAATCATCCTTACTTTTTTAAAAAACGTCGTGGGACAAAGGATATTGGAGAACCTGTAGGTCTTGAACTAATCGTTATAAATAGACCACAAGTGTGCTAGTTCATTGTAATTGTTTTAGCGGGAGGAACATAGAAATGCCAAAATATACAGGTTGTCTCAATAATAATTTTTAATCTGATGACACGTGACCAAAAACAAAAAGCTCATTGGGTAACATAATATAAAAAAAGCTACACCAATTGCTTCAATTTACAACCCCAAAATTACAATTTGCTGCCACTCTCGAGTTTCGAGATATTCCCTGTCCTAATCTTCGTGGGACACCCTGTATATTATTTTTCAGTTGGTATCATAGATTTTGGCGTTTTGTTAATTTTTTTACAAAAATGATATTGAAGCTATTTATCGTTACTTATTATCTAAAACTGAAATAGTATATTGTTCCGTTGTAATCGTAAAATATGATTTTGAAATATTTTACATATTTGTCCTCTTAAAAATAATAATCGAGTCCGGTACTGTAAATTATCGGAGTAGTACCTATTTTATCGAGTGTTGTATTGTGCGAATTTACTTAGGATATACGCATTGATATTTCTGAAAGAATCGATATTGTGTCTTACTAAGTTACTGTTATCCTGTAAGTACAATTTTGAGATTCTAACAGTTACAAGCGAGGTCATACATATGTAAACAACATCTCCATATCGAAGCCGTCTCGCCTGGTGCACTCTTTGTGGAGCAACCAGGGGCGTCTCTAAATTTATCCGCCCGCTCTCATCCAACGATCCTCGACATCATGGAGTCTACTGACTACAGTAGTTCTCTACCTTCCAACTCTACTGTCAATCAATCAACTACTGTCAAAAGCTACTCATCAGTCGTTTCTCAACAATTATTCCCTTCGAAGGAACAAGCAATAATTTTCAATGCAATCGAAAATACCCGTCTTCAAGATTATCTAATTCCCTTGGGAAGTATCATACAACCAAAGAACATCCTATTCTCATCCCGACTGTCAAACCAAAGAATATGTATGTACCTGACAAACAAAACAATAGTCGATAACTTTCTTGATAGCAATGGAACTATCGAAGTCAGTGGCCAAACAATCAGAGCCAGACGCCTCATTACACCAACGGAAAGAATTGTCCTCTCCAATGTTAGTCCAACGATACCCCATGCTATTCTGGAAGATGAACTCCAGAAAATAGGATTGAAATTAGTATCACCAATAACCTTCCTGAGAATTAACTCAACTGCACCTGAATACAGCCACATACTGAGTTTTAGACGACAGGCGTACATCAACTCTCATAGCGTCGAGATACCTGAATCCATCGTAGTTAACTTTGAGGATACATCATATAGAATATTCCTTTCCCAGGATAATCTAGCGTGTTTTACCTGCAAGAAACCTGGCCACAAAGCATCCCAATGCAAATCCTCCGTTGAACAACTGACCCAGGAAAATACCCCACAGAACAACTACCAAACCAGCTCAAGCGAATTAGAGGTTGATGTTCAGGAAAAGTCAGAGACAGAAACGTCTTCCAGCAGCCATTCTACCAAACGATCTGTGAAGGAAATTCTCACTCCAACCGAGGAGAATACACCAGAAAATATATTCACATTACCACAGACAATTGAAAAAACAAAAAAATTCAAATCAAACAAGCCTAACCAAGATTTACTCCAACCGGCTAAAAAGGTGATAGAAGACCTCAAACCCAGCCCTGTTCTGAATTTCGACCAACTCACTAGCCTATTCGACAATATCCAAGGTTCCCATGACCCCATAAGTATTGTGAAAGAATTTACCACCGATCTCCTAGCACTTGTACATATACTATCATCTATCTACCCTCACCTGACTGAAAGAGCCATCAAAACTAGATGTACCAAACTGAAAAAAAAGTTACTCATCGAACTCGGTTCCGAGAGTAACGAAGGAGAAAGTGATTCATCACAGGACTGTTTTTAAAACTTTTTTTTTTCTTTTAAATTCTAAAATTCGCATTCAAAAAAATTATTCAGTGGAATCTGAACGGATACTTCCGTCATTTAGCCATGCTTCAAACTTTGGTATCAGAAAGCAGATCAGACATATTATGTTTACAAGAAACGCATCTTACTCCGCAACATACATGCAATTTAAACGAATACAACTGTTTTCGTAAAGATAGAGTCAACCATATTCATGCAAGTGGTGGAGTAGCGATTCTAGCCAAAAAATACATCGAAGCTGAGGCTATACCCATAATCACGAACCTTGAAGCTGTAGCGGTGAAAATAACAGGAACCAATATCAATATATGTAACGTATATCTACCACCGAACCAACATATCGAGGACAATGAATTAATGGACTTGATAGATCAAATTCCAAGTCCACGACTTCTCTTAGGTGACTTTAATGGTCATAATCCAATATGGGGGGCTCATCACATCAGTCCCAGAGGCAAAATGATTGAAAATATAATTGATAACGTCCAATTCTGCATACTAAATGACGGCAATAATACCAGATTTAACGCAGCTACCGGAGAATCGTCTGCTATAGATTTAACATTATGTGATGCAAGACTCACCCCATCGTTGATATGGGAAGTACTACCCTACACATATGGCAGCGACCACTACCCCTTGCAAATAACCAACTTGCAATCGCAAAGCCATGACAAAGCATTCATTACAAAATGGAAAATTAATTCGGCAAACTGGGAACTTTTCAGAGAAAAAGTTGATAAAAACATAGAAACATTCAGTCTTCTCAGCAATATCGATGACACCCTTGAAAACTTCATGAAAATTATAATTGAAAGCGCAGAAATCTCCATCGGGAAAACTAAACATCCCAAAAGCCATAATCCGGTCCCATGGTGGAATCATGAATGTGATGTATCCATTCGTGCTAGTAAAACCGCCTTAAATCGATACAAAAAACATAAAAATGATGAAACCCGAATTGAATTCAAAAGACTCAAAGCTAAGGCCACTTTGACAATCAACAACTCGAAAAAGCGTTCTTGGAGAGAATATGTATCCAGCATTAACAGTTCTACTCCTATGACAAATGTTTGGAAAAAAGTTAAAAAAATATCTGGTATTAACCCGTATCAAAATATATCTGGATTGAAAATTGGAGGTAAAACGATCACATGTAGGAAGGAGATAGCTGAAACGTTTGCACATACTTATGAAAATCATTCTAGCAATAGCAATTTCGATATAACATTCTTAGACCACAAGAAATCTGAAGAACAAATACCGGTTGACACATCCAGAGATATCGACGATCCTTTAAACCTACCAATCACCAGACAAGAGCTCGATAATGCACTAGCTGAAATGAAAAATACTGCATCAGGACCAGACGATATCCCTTCTACCTTCCTAAAAATCTACCGGAAGCTGCTATGAGTCAACTTTTACGAATTTACAACAAAATTTGGTTGGATCAAATATTCCCCAAAAAATGGACAGAAGCTACAATTATTCCTATATTGAAACCAAACAAAGATCGAAGTGACCCAGAATCTTATAGGCCTATCTCATTAACTTGTGCATTAAGTAAATTGCTGGAAAAGATCATCAACAAATGGCTCCTGTGGACATTAGAAAATAAGAAGTATCTCATTCCTGAACAAAATGGTTTCAGACCACACCGCTCTGCGATCGATAACATCTTAGATCTAGAAAGCGATATACATGAAGCTCTAGCTACGAAACAGAAGTGTATTGCCCTATTTTTCGATATCAAGCGAGCTTTCAACACTGCATGGAAATATAATATTTTGAAAAAACTAGAGACACTCAATATAAAAGGAAACTGCCTAGCACTGATAAAGAATTTCTTGAGCAACAGGTCGTTTCAGGTTAGAGTAAATGGCATTTTCTCAGAAAAATATCTCCAAGAAAACGGAACACCTCAGGGATCGGTGATCAGTCCAACCTTATTCATGATAGCTATCAATGATATTTTACATGGTTTGAAGAAACCCGTGAAAGCGAGACTATATGCAGATGATTTAGTTGTTTTCATAAAAGGAAAAAACTTACAGTCGATGGAGCACATGTTACAGGAATTCCTAAGAACTTTGGATAATTGGTCTAGAAACACAGGATTTCAATTCGCCGTACCTAAAACACATGCTATCATATTCAGCACTACTGATACAAACTTTGTCCCACGGCTTCAATTATATCAGCAGACTATTGAACTAAAATCATCGGTGAAATTTTTAGGTATGGTATTCGATCACAAACTGAATTGGAAGGAACATATATCAAATCTAGTACTTTCCTGTAACAAGAGACTCAACTTATTGAAAACATTAGCAAGTAAAAACTGGGGATCTGATCAGCCTACACTTCTACTTCTGTACAGAAGTCTTATAAGATCAAAGCTTGATTTTGGTTCAACTGCGTACTCCTCAGCATGTAATTCGACACTTAAACCAGTGAATACCATCCACAACAACGCAATTAGAATAGCACTAGGCGCCTATAGAACAACACCTGTACAAAGCCTTTACATCGAAGCTGGTGAACCTTCTCTACAAATCAGACGACAAATATTGAGCCTATCGCATGCATCTTCGGTAGCTGCAAATAAAGGAAAATCTTCATACGACAGTACATTCACTACCAGATACCAAACTCATTTCAGGGCCAAACCACTCTATAATAGGCCATTCTATGAAAGAATTCGTATGATTATGGAAAACCTCAACGAAACTTTTCCTGACATTCTTTCCGACAACATCGACCACCCACCTCCATGGTCAGTAAAAATTCCTCTCTGCAACACAAGTCTTCTGAAGTACGATAAAACCAAAACTAATCCCAACGTCATTAAAAACTCCCTCAATGATATTCTAGCTACAACTTATGACGACTCAGAAAAAATTTACACAGATGCTTCCAAGTCCTTTGAAGGAGTGGGATGTGCAGTGGTTTCGACAAATACGTTACAATACAAACTTTCTCCTCTCAGCAGCATCCATACAGCAGAGTTATATGCAATATTCCAAGCACTCCGATACATAAACAACGAAAATACAGATGGCAAAAAATTTGTCATCTTAACGGATTCCCTGAGTTCCATTGAAACTATCCAGAACGTGTTTACAAAACATCCTGTCGGGCAGTTAATCAAGACACAACTGGATCTCATAGCGAAAAATGAAAAAACTATAGATCTTATCTGGATCCCTTCCCATATCGGAATCCACGGTAATGAAGAGGCAGACAGGAGGGCGCGTCAAGCAGTGAGTAACGATAATGCCGAAACATTCAGTAGCTGTATCTCTTCCGATGTCAAAGCCTTCCTTAAAAAAAGGCTTTTCGATAAGTGGCAAAGTGAATGGCAAACCTCCCAATCCAAGTTACGTGCGGTCAAACCAATCATTATACCGATAGTGCCGCTAACAACTAAAAGACATACGCAAGTGATAATAACCCGCCTTCGTCTCGGACACACAAGACTTACCCATGAATACCTCATGAAACGTAGTGCCATACCAGTATGCGAAGACTGCAACGTGCAGTTGAGTGTAAAACATTTTCTAGTGGACTGTCCAAGATTTTCTAATGCTCGAGCCACACACAAAATTCCACAAGAACTATCGTTGATTTTAGATCAATCATGTCAAACCCACAACTTGATAAATTACCTGAAAGACATTGGTGTATTCCAGAATATATAATCATTGGTATATTATTATAAATATTAATGTTATTATTCATTATGATGTAATAGTATTTTTTGTAATAACATTGTTATATACTGTTCCGTCGCTAATAACCGGAAGGTGGATGCGACTTTATTCAAATAAAAAAAAAAAAAAATAAAAAAAAAAAAAAAAAATAATAATCAGAGTTTGGACACGCCCATACGGGATAAGGGGATGAATTATCGCTAAATGATGATATTTATTTTATTTCAATAATCGAGATTTGTAGCTATGATTATGTGAATTCTAGTGATTTTTAGTAGATAGGTGAGTAGATTTTGAAATCTCCAGTATGGTTCCATCGGGTTTGAAGTTAAAACTGGTAGACTTTGCTTTCACTTATACTTGTATTGCAAGAAACCCTTTAGGCCGTCAGCCCGCTGCCAAAGTGTGTAATGATTTTATAACGTATGCTCTTTAGGGTTTTGGTAGTTATAAATATAATGATCAATGAACAAGCAAAATGAGCACTATCTCGTGGAACTTAATATTAAAAATAATACATTTCTCTCAAATACACGAATAACTTGTCAGAAACTAGTTGATTATTGTTGATTGGGTAAAGAAATCACGTGTTTTAATGATAATTTAGAGTATGGTAAGCATACCAAACGATACCATACGTGCCGCGTGGATCCGAATAGTCACTATGTGCCCTCAAATTGTGTTGAGAAATAGGACATTGTTGAATCTATACGTGTTTATGCATGTCTTTGAGAAAATAAAGTATGCTTATCATTAAGTTCCACGGGATAGCGCTCATTTTGCTTGTGCATTGATAATTATATGATTACCAAAACCCTAAAGTGCATACGTTATAAAATCATTACACATTTTGGCAGCGGGCTGACGGCCTACTTGGTCCATTCCAAACAATCACACCAGAGACTGGCGGTGATCAGGGAGCGCATATTGTTTTGACGCACTATTATATTGAACGGAGTTCGGTAAGATCTTCACTCGTTATCTACCAATCATTTAATTTGCATACAGGGTTGTACACTTTGGATTCGTATGCAAATCAATATACTAGTACTTTATCACGTGATATATCATTGTAATAAATAGCATACATTAAATAATAATTGTTCAACATTATTGGAATTTCCATGCAATATAACTACTATGTTTTTCATCGTTTGTATGCGAATTGTATGCAAAAGAATATACTTCAATATTCTCACGTCATCAATCGCTATTCTGAAAAGCATACCTTATATAATTGTTCATAGTTCATTAATTATTTTGCGACTTTCTTAGCATATGCAAACATTTTATACACTTCCGCAATGTATATTATTATTTGCGAGCGATTTCGTAAACCACACAAAAAATAAGCCTGTGAAAAAGCATACGTTAAATAATCGTTCTTGAACACTTTCTACAGGAGAGAAGAGTTTACAACTTATTTTTCGTGGATTTTTCAGTTCAAGTTGTAAAAATAATAGCATTGCATACATTAATTTTTTTATTGAAGATTTCAATTTTGAATGTGAATTGAAATTTGCTTGGTGACGCCGCTGCATGCGAGCAGTCTTGGATATTTGAAAAAAAAATTGAAAACCATATAGTTATCATAACTTCAAAAAAGCATACATTAAAAAAACGTTGCAAATAATAGGTCATTACCGGCCGGTCTAAGTGATTATTTTGGTACAATTTACAGAAGTTAATCATCTCTATTATTAATTTTGGTATCAAAACTTCTAAGCACTCTGATGTCACTGTAGTATCGTGCACATCCAAACATGTTCTTCGTGTTTTTTGAAACATAGCAAGTCACTTAAGAAGAAAATTATAAGGAAGGGTCCTATGACTTCACCTTGTTCTATTTCTGTTCCTCGTCTATCTGAGTTGATGTTTCCTTGTCTTTATCAAAATTTTTATATTCATCGTATTTTATCTAATGATTTATATGTCCCGAATGACCATTTTATTGATCTTTTTTAACAAAAAATATGGATTGATTTTCTTGAATGCTATGGTAAGGTCAAAAAAAAATCCAAAACCGTAATGAACATCGTCAATATTTTCGGGAATATATTGGATCCATTATGGAACGAAGTGAATGTTTTATGTACTATTTATTTATAAACTGAACCTACATGTTTGATGAAAAAACATGATAAAATATTCAAAGGTATATTTGTTTGGGAAAGAATTGAAAGGATGCAATTGGTATCACAAATACACATATCATCGTCGCATGCATAGTGATTTGGATCAATGAGCCAAGCGGATCATTTAGGGCGTATTGTACAAAACAAGTTCACCAATAGTCCAAGTAAGCTCGCCTCAGTTGCTAGGGATTAGCCAATGAAATTTCTAGTTCTCTAGCAACTGAACTCAGTTTAGTTGAACTGTTCGAGAGCTTGTTTTGTACAACCCGCCCTTAGTCTTTCTTGAGTTTCAGTCTACTATTTGAAATTAAACTCAAAAGATTAACTCAGTTTCTATGTACTACTCAGAAAATGGATTATTATAATCTTTAAAAATTGATCCAAACCAAATACACAAACCTCACTGGTGTACTGAATGCTCCTTGAAACGAGTGAAACTAAATTCCCCATTAAAAATCAGTCAATATTCAAACGTGGCGGTTTTTCTCACACAATAGGTGAAGAAATGGTATATTTCAGTATTCCACCAGAAAATAAATGAAAATTTTGATATCATTATATGGATGTAGGTATTTATCAATTCCAACTGATGACAAAGTTAGGTCATTCTATCCGAAATGTGATAGGCTACAATAGCTGTTATTATTAAAAATTCCACAAATATGGAAAAAGGGCTCAAGGCATTTTGTGTGTTACTTGAATCAGAGATGAATGCTCATAAGATATCCTTCCTATTTTTCAGCATTCGAGTCTTTACAATCCAGAACTCATTTCATTTTGTAGTTAAAATCATTGGCATACTCCCAGCCATTTAATAGACCCCAGCCGTCTATCTCCAGAAATAACAATTAACCCATCTAGTTTCCGGTAATTGGCAACAATTGTTCAGTTTACGGACAACCGCACTCGTCAACTATCATTTTTGGCAAGTCTCTTTTGATTATAGTTGAATCAGGACCGTAATAGATCAAGCTCATGCTAGAAAATTTGAGGGGCGCGCAACATGGCGTCATACCAGATAAATGTTGCGTCTTCCTCACTTCTTCGATGACGTGCGCGTGATAGGTGACGTAAGTATCAGGCGTTCGGTGGTGACCACAGTCTCCTCGGCAATAATTGGCAAAGTAACTGAAAACAAAAAAAAAACAACTGGTGAGTTCAACTGATCAACTTACTCGAGTGATTATTATAAATATTTCAGTATAAACTGGGAAAGTAACTCATCATCTAGATTTTCTACTCCCCGTATGGAAAATGACGAAAATTGTACAACTCGCCAAATATGTAACTGTCTATTTGAGCACTGTGCGACATAAAACTGTACGATATAAAATGGTTAAGGCTTTCGCGGCCGAAGTTTTCATTGTCACAATTTTCACTCGGGCGTGAAGGCCGCCGCTTTTTTTAATTTCTCCCTGACGTTTCGCTAGCGCTAGAATAATCTCAGATGACTGGAGATTCCGTCTGCGAAGATTGTATTTATTCTGATTTAGGTAGTTTTGTTCGTTGATTACCGTATCTGGATTTGGTACATTCTCACTAACCCTAAATGACCCCTTTCTACCTGTCGGCTTAATGTTGTTCTCGTATCTGGATTAAGCATATTTTCAATAACATAAATTTACACCTTTTTGCCTGCTGCCTCAATATCGTAGTTTTCTTTTGTTACTCTGGAATTTCTAAGAATGGGATCCCATATTCGGTTGAGGATAACAGCTTCTTCTTTTCTGTTGAAATTTTCCGTGTGTTTGTGGATCTCTATTGCCTCCCGTACAAGTCGGGTATGGTATCCCTGGTTGGGGGCAAGAAGTTTCACGTCCTCAAACAGAATCTTGTGGTTTCCTTCACTGAGCGCCTGTTCTGCCACTGCTGACTTGTCCGTTTGGCCTAATCTGCAGTTCATCCGATGTTCCTTCAGCCTTGTTCCCATCGATCTTTTTGTGGTTCCGATGTATACCTTTCCGTTCCATAAAGAAGTTGGCTATCACTGGGCTGAGTGGACTTCCCATCGCCACGCCATCTACTTGCTCATAGTAGTTTCCATTCCATTGGAAGTAACTTCCCGTGAGACTTGCCTTAAAGAGTCCGACGATGTCATTCGGAAACATGTAGGTTAGCTCCCTCAGAGAGTTTTCAAGTGGGACGTGGGTGAACAAGGACACCACATCGAAGCTGTGATAGCCAACTTCTTTATGGGACTTTTTGAAGAGAAAGCAATTGATGCTTTTGATTTAAAACCGACCATGTGGCTTCGTTACGTGTATGGCACCTTCGTCATTTGGAGACACGGAAGGGACACACTGAACCGTTTCCTAGAACATCTGAATGCTCAACACCCCAGCATCAAGTTCACCATGGAGACTGAACAGGAACAGCGGATAGCATTTCTAGATGTACTAATCGAAAGATGTGGCGCAAGACTGACACACAAAGTATTCCAAAAACCTACGCACACGGATAGGTAACGGCATGCTCTATCAAACCACCATTCTAGTCAGAAGTGAGGAAATACATCCACACTAGCAGAACGTGCTCGGAGAATATGTGAACCTGAACATCTACAGGATGAACTAGAACATCTCCAAACAACCTTGAGATCGTACAGATATAGTGTACCTGAAATCAACAGGGCCATAAAACCGAGGACTTCCACGAGACAAAGTAGGAAGGAGGCTCAGATAGTTGCACGTGCGTATCTTCCATATATTCCTAAGGTCACAGACATAATTGGAAAACTCTTGGGGCAACACAACATAAAAACGGTCTCCAAACCTACCAAAAAAATACAACAAAGAGCCTTAGGTCGGCAAAAGACAAATGAGACCCACTATCTGCAGCGGGGGTATATCGCACACCATGCACTTGCGGAAAGGTATACATCGGAACCACAAAAATATCGATGGGAACAGGGCTGAAGGAACATCAGAGGAACTGCAGATTAGGCCAAACGGACAAGTCAGCAGTGGCAGAACACGCGCTCAGTGAAGGAAACCACAAGATTCTGTTTGAGGACGTAAAACTTCTTGCCTCGAACCAGGGATACCATAGCCGACTTGTACGGGAGGCAATAGAGATTCACAAACACACGGAAAATTTCAACAGAAAAGAAGAAGCTGTTAACCTCAACCAAATATGGAATCCCATTCTTATAAATTCCAGAGTAACAAAAGAAAACTACGACATTGAGACAGCAGGCAAAAAGGTGTCAATGAATGGGCCGTGGTGGCCATGCTGGTAGAACGTTCGCCTTTGGAGCGAAGGGTCGAAGGTTCAAAGCCTCGCATAGTCATCGGTCTCGTGCATGGCATCACACGTTAAAAGGTAAGGGCTGCGTCTTCCCTAGCTCACACAATTCTTTCGAAGACTTCCGAGGGTTGCGCGTAGGGGTGCAATCGGTTGACGGAAATAACAATAACAATGTTATCGAAAATATGCTTAATCCAGATACGAGAATAAGCAATTCTGAAATAACAAAGGATATCAACAACATTAAGCCGGTAGGTAGAAAGCGGTTAATTGGGGTTAGTGAGAATGTACCAAATCCAGATACGGTAATTAACCAACAAAACTACCTAAATCAGAATAAATACAATCTTCGCAGACGGAATCTCCAGTCATCTGAGATTATTCATGATGTATTCTGAAGAAGCTAGCCACTCGCGCTAGCGAAATGTACGATATAACTTTACCGTGAACAGAGAGAACGACCAACAACCAATACGGTAGCATCTGTAAAGTAAATCGCACGACGTATAACCAATAACATTGAGCCTTCAGTAGTTGCCATGGAAGCAAATAGCTGGCCGGGATATCCTTGGAAATGGATATTTATCGGATATCCATCGAAGGATTTGAAATGAATATCCTTCAGCAGATGCGGATATCCAAACTCTTACACGAATAGAAGCATTTTCTTCTTTCTTTCCAAGAATTTATATTTGAAATTTTTTTCATATATTATTCTCCTTTTTTCAAACGATATTTTTTTCTGTATTCTCCTATGAGTTCACTTCATATTTTCTTTAGAATCTACTTTTTTAATTTGATGGAGACATTGTTTCTGTTATTTCATTATGAATTTCATGAAATGCTCCTTTTTATTTCCGTAAACTTATGAAGAAAAATTATAAATATACACCTAAATCAAATTTGGAATAATTGAACATGAAAGAAGTGTAGAAAATTATGTTTTTAAACTACTCCATAGATATCGAAACTAAGTTTGTATATGGGCCGTGGTGGTCGGCTGGTAAAGCGTTCGCCTCGCAAGCGTGGGGTCGTGGGTTCGATTTACCGGTCTCGTGCATGCCATCACACGTTAAAAGGTAAGGGCTGCGTCTTCCCTAGCTCACACAAGTCTCTCGAAGACTTCTGAGAGTTGCGCGTAGGGGTGCATTCGGTTGGTGGAAATAACAATTTAACAACAAAACAACAACAAAATACAATATGGATATCCTTGAAAGATATCTTAAGGTTCCAAAATACTTTATGGATATCTATGAATGAGGACCTTGGAAGTTTATATTATGAACATATATCTGAAATATGTTATGGATCTTGTTGAATCATATCGTATGGATATTTATTGGGAGGATATATCATGGACTTTTCGAAAATATATTTTATGAATATACGATGGATATATTGAAAGTATATATCATGGATATCAGGAATATATCAGGGTTATCTTGACGATGTACAATGAAAATATGTTGAATATCGACGGTTATCTAATGGATGTACCGGTTGGTACCTCTCGAACATCCAATGAACGTCCAGAGTATAACCTTTGGATATAAACTGAATGTCCCTAGTATATCTTGCATATCCATAATTGATGTCTAGTGGATATCCACTGGAAATCTGTTATGGATATGCTGGATGTACTATGGACGTCCAGGAAATATCCAAAGGATATACTATTGACGTCCATTAGATGTTCGGATGGTACCAACCTGTGCATCCATAAGATATCCTTCAAGGATATCCATGACATATCCCTGAACTGATATATCCATAATATATCCGTAGATGTTATCCACAAGACATATTTCATAAATATCCTATGGATATAGTTCAGATATATCTTATGGATATCCTTGAAGGATATCTTATGGATGAGCATTCATTGGACTTCCATAGTATATCCATTGGATATTTCCTGGACGTCCATAGTACATCCAGCATATCCATAACGGATGTCCAGTGGATATCCATTGGATGTCCAAGTGTTATCTGGGATTTTTGAAAATACAAAAAATCAGACAACCATAAACCCACCCTCTCTTATTTTTGATAACTGTACAGTTATAATCAATAATCATTACTAAGTAATGTAGTAACTTATTAATAGTTGAATTATCTTTGTAGTTATTTAATTGTTTGATTAAAAATATTTTCACTCAATGGAATCCCAATTTTTGATGGAAATGAATGCGGTCGTAGAAAAAGTATAGTACACAACTCGAGTTGTAAGACAATTACGCACTTCTAGAATTACGCATTCTACGCTTTGCGACTCGCGCGTATTTTTTTCTAGTCGTGTGTACTATGCTTCTCACAACTCTTGTTATGTAATATACTATTGTATGACTTTCCTGTTTTTGACCAGCAATTCCCAATTGTTAAATTAGAACGTTACCTTGAGCATTTTAACACAGCGTGATTGTTCTCATTGAATGTAATTCAGTCGACCTGAAAGCAGCCAAAAAATTGTTGTTCCAGAGGTAGACAATAATTAATTTCGATTTTTTTGTACAACACTCGTATGAACCATCAGAGACCAAATTTGCAACGAGTTGTTGTACAGGAGAAAAGGAAAACACCCGATCCGAAAGCGTCTCGGCAGTTTTTGGAGAAACTGTCGAAAATTATTTTCCTAGATATTTTATTTTTCCGACGACCACATGCGAAAATGACAAATAGCACACTATTTAGTTACTTCGAAACTGACAAATATCACCCTAGAAATGAAAAGTTAAATAACTCTCCAGAGTGATATGTGTATCTGTAGTTATATGAATTGCATAATGGAATTGAAGTGTGCTTTGAAATTCATATTGCGAAAACGTCAGATAAACTTTAGAAGTGTCAGTTTTGCATATGCATCATTCTTATCATATACAAAACCGTAAAAATAGAATCTAAAATTCCATAAAACATGGATGCAGAGATTAATAGTGATGATCAATGTACTCCACCTGAAATTGAAGAGGCCGCAAAATTAAGGTCACTAAATTTACTGCCTGAAAAGTCCAAAAGAAGGTACGAATACGCTTACGATCAATTTTTTTCATGGCGAAGAAATAAGGAAATAAGAAGCTCCTTTTCTGAAAACGTTCTGCTTGCATACATGGGTGAACTTTCTAATAGAATCCAATGCTCAACATTATAAACTAATTATTCTATGCTGCATACCACTTTATCCATTCACCACAATGTAGTAAACTTAAGGCATTTTCAAAAAGGAAAAGTGACTGATATAAACCGAAAAAGTTAAAATTTTTACGCAACAAGATATTTGTGAATTCATAAATGAAGCTTCCAATGAGATGCATTTACTTACAAAGGTAAGTCATCGGTATTTAAACAAAGTCTATACATTTATTTAATTATGTTTTTTAGGTTTTGTTGGTTATGGGAATATCTGCTGCATGTCGCAAGCAAGCACTTACCCAGTTATGTATAAATGACATTGAAGATTTGGGGACTGCGGCTGTCATTCGAATTAATAATACAAAAATAATGCTGTCGCAAGATCACTATTACTGGAAACTTTCATAGGATATATAAAAAAATATGCCAATGTGAGACCACCAACTACCGAAACACTCTCTTTTCCTAATTATAGATACCAAAAATGCACAAGACAATTAGTGGACCTTAACAAAATTGGAAATAAACCAAGAGTGGTGGCTAAATTTTTAAAACTAAAGGATCCTGAAAAATACACGGGGCACTCATTTCGCCGTTCTTCTGCTACTATATTAGTAGATTGTCATAATCTGCCAGAAATACTACAGTTTTGAAGTTTTTGAAAACACTTAGTGGAGTATATCTGGAGGAGAGAGCTCTGATAAGCTCCGCCTACCAGCGTTTTTGCAATACCATTGGCCAACTCAAATGTTCGGCAATAGTATAAATTTAAGCTCTTTTGGCTGTTTTGGCAACATAGTTCGATCATTAGTCGAAGCGAGCAGACGTGTATTCAGAAGCTCCCTAGACTACCTGATTAAATTGTTTGTGTGTTGCGAATGAGAAGTCATTAAGCGAGACGAAGCGAAATAGTTACGGCAAGGGACGGGTCATACCTGAACGAGCCAGGGCTATACCAAGAAGGGCTGAGATTTGGGTAAGTGGTAATGACTAATCATTAACCTTTTTTATAGGAACACTTGGCAGAATCACAGCTTTTCGAAGCGAGATTTGCGTACCCCCTTTTTCGTAACTCTGGCTTCGGCCAGAGGCTCTTTTTAGAGCCTTCTTCGTATGGAAAGAATTCGGTCCTAATAAACGAAGAGTTAGTGAAGAAGGATGGGGAAACCCCGACGGAAATCGGAGTCTCTCGACAGAGAGAATTTCCGAAAACCGTCGACCAGCAGCAGCAATGAGGAGACGACTCCTAAGAAGGAGAACACGAAGTCGTTGCTGAGGCAACAACTCCTAGTAGCTCAGGAGCAGGCAGCTCATTTCAAGAGAGAGGCAGAGAAGGCCGAAAACGAGAGGAGGAGATTCGTTGAGGTCATCTTAGCGATGAAAGCGGAGATAAACGCTCTCAAAGCAAGTAGTATTGCTTCGCCCGCAATACTTGCAACTGAGAGCACTCCAGCAGTTGTCCCCACCCCCCAAACATCCAATGACATGGACGTCATTGAAAACATCCCCCAACCGCCAAACCCCGTAGGCACCGGAAACAGGAAGAGACAACACGGAGACTCTTCCGAAAAGTCTGACGAAGAGGACGACGCCAGATTCGTAGTAGTCAGCCACAGGAAGAAAACCATCCGACACACGGAGGCTGCACCCACCCCAACACCGGCACCCACCCCAACACCGGCACCCACCCCAACACCGGCAACCGTCCAAACGACATCCGAAGATGGGACCACAAGTGGCATGGAGACCATCCCGGAAAATTCGGACAACAAGGGCCCCAAAAAACCCCCTGC
This sequence comes from Chrysolina oricalcia, assembly GCA_944452925.2. NCBI lineage: Eukaryota > Metazoa > Arthropoda > Insecta > Coleoptera > Chrysomelidae > Chrysolina > Chrysolina oricalcia. The sequence continues at coordinate 24,000,988 of OX101810.2, read as the reverse complement.
AGTAATCATCAGGGACAAGTCTCAATGGCTGAAAATATCCACAATCCTAAGGAATAGGAAAATTGGATTTTTCAAAGCTCAAGCGAGACAAGATGGAATCCATCTGTTCACTAATAGTGAAGCAGACTGGAGAAGCGCCACCAAGCTGTTTGAAGAAATCAAGCTAGAATTCTTCACATACCAGCTGAAGAAAGAAATACCTCTGCATGTGGTAATCAGAGGTATTCCAGACTCCATCACGGCGGAGAACGTGAAGGAGGACTTAGAGGCAAGGAACTACGAGGTCATTGAATGCCACAGAATGACCTCAAGGAGAACTAGAGCAGTGCTCCCACTGTTCCTAGTTAAGGTTCCCAGAGCGAATCGAGAAATTTTCGATTTAAAGGACGTACTTGACCTCAAGGTCAAAGTCGAAGCTCAGCACCCTCAAAAAGGGAAGGTATCGCAATGCCACAATTGCCAATGGTTCGGGCATGCACAAAAGTGCTGCCACTCAAAAGCCCGATGTGTGAAGTGCGGAGGCGACCACGCCACGCACACATGCACTAAGGCCAGGGAGGAACCGGCAAAGTGCGCCAACTGTGGGGGTAGCCACCCAGCTAGCTACCGGGGATGCCCACAGTTCCCCAAACCAAGGGTTGCAGCACGACAACCTCAAAGACAAGGACCAACACCACAGAGACAGGGACCAGCAGCCCCAAGGCAGGGACCAGCGCCCAGAAACGGTCCACAACCACAACCGCAAACGGCACTACCAAAATGGGGCCCTACACGACGAGATGAAAGTACTGAGGCCGCAAAAACTCAGGCACTAATTCTCGAAACTCTGATAAAAGTACCCCCACAGGTACTTACCCAACTCTTGGCGGTTATCAGCGCCATGGCCACAACCTCGGGACAATAATGCCAGCACGGATTCCGAAGATCTTGCAGATATGTTCTTGGAACATCAACGGCGCAATCCAGCGCAAAAATGAACTTTTGGAACTTATCTCCAGAATCTCGGCAGACGTGGTGGCACTACAAGAGACCAGGTTGAACCCAAGCAAGGAATTTGGCATGCCAGGATACACATGCTACAGGAATGACAGACCAGGACCCCGAGCTCGAGCAGGTGGCTCGCTCCTCCTGGTAAAATCAGACCTGGAATATAACGAGGACATGCTTCCGGAACTCTCACTCGGTGAATCGGTAGCGATCAGAGTGAAAGTAGACGGAATCAATCTCCTAAGAGTCTCCTCAGTCTACATTCCTCCAGGCCCCAACCTGAGGAAAACGGACTTGGAGAAACTTTTTCCTGACCACCACCCAACGGTGGCAATAGGAGATTTCAACGCGAAATCTAGAGATTGGAACTGCCGCAACACCAACCCACGTGGCAGAGACCTATCTGACAACTTACTACCAGACTTTAACGACATTGCAGTGACGGCGACACACGAACCTACTCACTATCCTGGGAGGGAAGACCAACACCCGGACATTCTGGACATAGCCCTCATACAGAGTATTCCAACTCTGGTGGACATCTCTGTACTGGACGAGGGATCATCAGACCACAACCCAATCCTACTAACAATAGGGGAGGGAGAAGCGGAAATCGTGCACACGACAAAGCGGATAGTGGACTGGTCACGATTCCAAAGGGCAGTCCACAACGAAATAAACATCCCCAGGATCGACACATCACGACAACTAGAGGCGGCGGTGACCGAACTCAGACAAGGAATACTGACAGCAATGGAACGGTGCTCAAGAGACATACAGACGACAAACTTTGACTTTCAAGGAGGGATCCCACCTGAGGTCAGGGAGTTGATCAGGCTGAGACGACGTCAGAAAAAACGTTACCAGAGAACGTTGACGCCCGATGACAAGCGACAGCTCAACCACGTGTCTCGACGGTTGAGAGAAGAGCTGAAGCAACTCAGAGAGCGACAATGGTCTGAACGTTTGGACGAACTCGACGCCGAAGACAACTCCCTATGGAGGACTCAGAAAGTCCTCAGACACGGCCGAAGGAAACCGTGCCCCCCACTTCATGGTGAGATGGGCATCGTTTTCACGGAGACGGACAAGGCAGAAGCTTTTGCGGACTCCTTCGAACGTCAGTGCCGTGAGAACGAGGTCGATTACACCGATGAGGTCGAGGACACGGAAACGCACGTAGACCAGACGATCCGACGACTCAGAAGGACTGACGACTCAGACATTCTCCTAGAGCCGACATCTCCAGAGGAAATCAAGGCCATACTTAGACACGCCAAGACCAGGAAAGCACCGGGCCCAGACGACATACCAGTCAGGGCACTAAAAGCCTTACCTAGGAAAGGACTAGCAGCCCTGACAAACATCATAAACGCTGTACTCAGACTTAGACACTTTCCATCCAGCTGGAAAGAAGCTACGGTCATCATGATTCCGAAGCCCAACAAGAACCACACGTTCCCGCAAAACCACCGCCCCATCAGCCTAACACCTGCCATGAGTAAGGTCGCAGAAAGGGTGATCAGGACTCGACTTGAGACAATGTCTGAAGAATTGAACATCCTACCAGATGAGCAATTCGGTTTCAGACAGGAACACTCAACAGAACTCCAGGTCACCCGGATAGTGGACGCCACCATCCAGAGCTGGAACCGCACGAGAAGAGGACATCTTACAGGAGCAGTCTTCCTTGACGTCTCCAAGGCCTTCGATAGAGTTTGGCACGATGGGCTGATCGCAAAACTGGTTGATGCCGGATACTCCATACCAATGGTCAAGCTGATAGACTCCTTCCTAAGGAGTAGACATTACCGATGCAAAGTCGGAAATGCTCTCTCTTCACGAAGGAGGCTAGAAGCAGGAGTACCACAGGGAGCAGTACTGTCGCCACACCTGTTTTCGATCTACACTGCAGACATGCCTATGTCGGACAACCCCATGACCAAACTTGCTCTCTATGCAGATGACACGGCAATCTTTGCTGAGTCATCTCATGAGAGAGGAGTAACATCGAAGCTGCAACTTCAGATAAACAAGCTGGAACCGTGGTTCAATCGTTGGAAGATCGGAATCAATGCAGACAAAAGCAAGGCCATACTGTTCACGAGGCGACGTAGGACACCCGAGGGCCATGTTACTATGAACGACGAGAGAATTCCATGGGTAGACGAAGCCGTTTACCTAGGAGTAACCCTGGACAAGAAACTCACGTTTCAGAGGCACGTCTCCCACAGATTAGCTATAGCGAAAGCCGCAAGGCATAAGCTGTACCCACTCATCGGACGTAGGAGCAACATGGCACTCGAGTTGAAACTACGCCTCATCAAGACAATTCTTCTGCCTATCATATTGTACGCATCCACTGCTTGGGGGCAGTGCGCGAACAGTTATAGGCAGAAGATACAGGCCTTCTTCAACGTCTGCCTGAGGACGGCAACAGACGCACCACAATATATGCCCAACAGGTTCATATATCGAGACTTAGACATCCACCCGGACTATATCGACAGACTGATCAGACAACATGTGGGGACTACTCTAGACAGAGTAGAGACCCACACGAACCCGCTGCTCACGGAGCTCCACGAGAACAGACGTGAGCAAGACGACAGAGACAGAGACAAATACAGACGTCCAGTAAACCAAGGAGACAACGACACCCCTGAAGAAGTACGGCGGAGGCGAGACCTTCGGCGACGCCAACGTCTACTTCAACAGGCACCAAATCACGATTAATCATGCTTTTATGTTTCAGATCCACGAAGAACCGACCAAGTAATAATTTCAATTTCAATTAACTCAGCACACAGCACTCGGCCCTCAGCCGAGAGTTTTTTCAGGCCTTCAGCCAGTTTCAGGGGGGCACCATGCACAGTAAAGTAAAGTAAAGTCATTGTTTAAAAGTCAACTCATGTCAGATATAAGGGAGCTTCAAGCCGAGAATTGGCTGGGCACTCCATATCAAACGGTCAGATTTTATTCTGCTGATCGCCAGTCATCAGGATGAGGAACCGCTTTAACGAGCGGGGGTGGTGGATAGGGGGGGTGAGCTTTCGAGTACGTACGAGTGCTGGGGAGTTCATCCTTCCGGGCCTCAACCTTAGGGGGTGCATGGTGGTTGGTGTTTTGGCAGTCATCCAGGAGCCGCTCGAGGGTTCGGACAATTCCCAGGAGAGAAGACCTCACTTCTGGATGGCTCAGTAGTGTTAATAGTGTAAAGTCAGTATTTCTGGTTTTTAGTGATCTTCGGCCTGGCATGCGAATTAATGGAACCTCGTTGGTTGGCAACACCAACAAATCCAAAAAGAATTCGTATGTCAGACACGTTCCTGCTGGTTTTCCAAATAAATGAAGAGCTCCGGAGTTGCTGAGATTTTAGCGACGATGCTGTACTTGGGATAGGCGGTCTGAGCTAGCCGGAAGAGGCGAAACACCCTACTTCCAATTATCCGAGTGCACGCATTTGTTGACAAGATGCAGGAGAATATCTAACTTCTCTGAAAATACATGGGGGTAGGAAATCGCCCAAAGTCGCAGAAAAATATATTGACGATTCTGCTAACATGTTAAATATTGGAGGACTGCTCACTGCTAAAATCCTATACAATAGGAAAGTTGGGTCGAAAATCCATCAGAAAACAACTACTTTCCTGGCTAATGCCACGACGAACATTGAATTACATCTGATGAAATTTCCGTGCAGAGTTCCTACAAGGTTCTCTCTGCAATTGCTTGGTTGCATGGGAATGTTCATCGAAACATTCGGACCACCTATATATCGATTTCGGAGTGTTGCTCCTCATCAGTATAGGGTAGGTCTAGCAGTCAATAACTAATGACTGCAACGAATGAATCGACGACCAAACCCATTTACAGACCGAAACTGAGACCGCGCCCGCACAGTGGATTAATTCCAAACTGCGAGCGCCATCTCAGTGCCGGAAGCCCAACCAAAGCAATACCCATGACCACGATCGTCAAGACCGTATATAAACAGAAAAGAAAACTGTAGGTCACAATGAGCTTATGACAAGAGGCATAAGATGTCCGGAGGACTGCTCACTGCTAAAATCCTATACAATAGGAAAGTTGGGTCGAAACACTCCGAAATCGATATATAGGTGGTCCGAATGTTTCGATGAACATTCCCATGCAACCAAGCAATTGCAGAGAGAACCTTGTAGGAACTCTGCACGGAAATTTCATCAGATGTAATTCAATGTTCGTCGTGGCATTAGCCAGGAAAGTAGTTGTTTTCTGATGGATTTTCGACCCAACTTTCCTATTGTATAGGATTTTAGCAGTGAGCAGTCCTCCGGACATCTTATGCCTCTTGTCATAAGCTCATTGTGACCTACAGTTTTCTTTTCTGTTTATATACGGTCTTGACGATCGTGGTCATGGGTATTGCTTTGGTTGGGCTTCCGGCACTGAGATGGCGCTCGCAGTTTGGAATTAATCCACTGTGCGGGCGCGGTCTCAGTTTCGGTCTGTAAATGGGTTTGGTCGTCGATTCATTCGTTGCAGTCATTAGTTATTGACTGCTAGACCTACCCTATACTGATGAGGAGCAACACTCCGAAATCGATATATAGGTGGTCCGAATGTTTCGATGAACATTCCCATGCAACCAAGCAATTGCAGAGAGAACCTTGTAGGAACTCTGCACGGAAATTTCATCAGATGTAATTCAATGTTCGTCGTGGCATTAGCCAGGAAAGTAGTTGTTTTCTGATGGATTTTCGACCCAACTTTCCTATTGTATAGGATTTTAGCAGTGAGCAGTCCTCCGGACATCTTATGCCTCTTGTCATAAGCTCATTGTGACCTACAGTTTTCTTTTCTTTTATGTTAAATATTGCCAATAAAATTATGGTGCCATCAGCAGTACTTCGAAAGCCGTCACTCTGGCCTCTTCGAGAAACTGACATCGAGTCTACTACTGTACAAAGTCTACAAATAACTCCTCATTGCAAAGTCCATTACAATATACTAATTGTAATAATAATAATATTACAATGTCGGGGCGTGGCGCAGTGGTTGAAGCGTCCGACTCTGAGTCGAAAGGTTCGGAGTTCGAACCCTGGTTGGGCTGGGATTTTTTAATTTAATTTAACCGATTAAATTATTAAAATCTCTTGGCTCGACTAGGGTGAGTTCTGCACGATTCACTGTTGCGTTCCAATTAACAGTGCTGCTCCTAAGGTGGCGTATGGAGTTAGTAACAAGGCCTACCAGAATACATGGCTAATGACCATAGCAGTCGATGTCAAAGCACCAAAGAAAAAAAAAATATTACTTTTGATTTCTACAATTCTAAGCAGTAATCTTGTTCAATTATTCAACTCCATACCTCAGTTCCTCTGTTTCATTCGAGACACACCGAGAAAAAGCTTCAATGACCATTATTAAAACTTTAGTATTGGCAATCAAAAAAGCACCTGTATTTGGGTCTGGATCTCAGTTTAATTGCCACTAGGAAAAAAAGACCCATACAGTGTTTACTTGCCTTTATTGAACTAATGTAATGACATAAAGTTTTCGCCCTTAATATATATTTTAATTGTTGTTATGTCGGTTTTGTTTGATATAAGAGAAGAGATATTTGTCTTGAAGTATACATTTGGTATTGGTCTTATAGAAAGATATACCGAACGCGTCATTTCTCGAATTTATTGCTTGTAAATATCGTGAACGATATGATGGAATTCCCGAAATTATACTGGAAGCGTTTATCAAGAAAGTTTTTGAAAAAGTTAAGGCTTGCTATCATTTATGCACATACAATATTTTTTAGAGTATAAAAGTCAACAATATATTATGTTTTTCCATTTGAAATATATCATTTCCAGTATAAAATAGTAATATTATACCTACAAGAAAATTCAAATTTTCACTTTTATTTATAATATTAGCATTTTGTAATTGAAATGATATATTCCATAAAAAAACATACTGTATTATTAACTACTATACTGCAAGAAATATTTTTTACGCATATATGATAGCAGGTAAACCCAAAAGTCGATAAAAACTTCTCTGATAAAATCATATATAGTCTCCTTGGAATCCATCAAAAAATTTTGATAATCCCCAAACTTCACGTAATTACAGGAATTCCATCACGATATCCACAAGTGATATATTCGAGTAAAGACGCACCCTTCGGTCTATCTATCTATACGATGCAATCATACATTTCACACTCTGATCGAACAATGTCCAGCGTGGCTTTAGCCGGGGAAGTAGTTATTTTCTGTTAGATATTACAAAAAAGTAACTTCAATTTTATCGTAGGGTTTTTCCATTTCCAGAGGAGTCATGTATTGATTCAATTTTCAATTCAGAATGTTTCTCTTTAAAACTGACGTTACTGTTCTGACATCCCAAAATGCTAGACTAGCTCGGGAAGCGTTGCTATTGGCTATTGATGATGAATTTGCGTATGACCGTGATCTTCTTAACGAGTCTGATATTTATGAAAATACCAAAGTAGACGACCTATAAAACGTCTTTGGAACTAATACTCTGTGTTCTCTTGTGACTATCAGTAAGACTTCAATTATATAGCTTTACTTATAACAATTTATTTGTATTTAGTGCTGCCGTTGACTGAAGGATGGAAACTTTGATAATGGTAATTACGTCATTGGCAATGTTCTTTTTATTTAGCGCTCGTAAGTGAAATAGTGATTGCTATTATCAAAACAGTGCCAAGTACGCTAGTGCAATAATTTATGTTTATGTACTAGCGGGCGGTAAAGTACACTTTACCGCCCGGTTCGCCGTGCGTAAAGTGGCACTTTACCGCCCGTGGGCGCATTATGGCCCGGCGGTTCGTAAAGTAGACAAAATTCTCAAATTGTCTATACTCACACATCATTTCATGCAATTCCTAACACGAATTAGAATCATTTCAGTTCAATAAGAGTATTGCTCTATTGAACATTCTAACATTTGTTCATAATCATTGGCAATTTTTTCGGTGATGATCTATTTATTTGAAATAGATTCTCCAATATAGCACTATAGTTTCACATTCCTCATATTATGTTACCCTTAATTATTGTATGCATAACGTAAGAAACGTGCAATTCAAGTCAGTATTTGTGATTCGCGCTATAAAACCGCTAGTGCATAAAATTTTGTATGTATCACGTGCGTAAAATGCGTTTAAGGCCTTCGGCGTGTGATGGCCCTCGGATGACGCCAACGGGCCATCATCCACGCCGCAGGCCAAAAACGCCTACTTTACGCCCTTGATACATAAATAACTATTACGCATATCAATTAAATTGTATTTTATTAATACTCACGGTTTTGAGACGGAAAAATCTGATGGCCGTTAGTCGAAAAAGGTAGATTTCACAAACTTCATCTTACGTTCTGTCTCGAATTATTTCTATGATAATAATGATACTCTATTATAAATGCTTGTAGATTGTGCACATGGCAGTACTGTACCCAATGGCATAGCCTATGCGTGTAGAAGACGTCCATTCATATAACTTATTCATTTGTCACAAATTAGCTGTCTCTATAATGTTATATTGTACTGAGATAGATAAAATATATGTTCGTCAAAGGAAAATAAAACCAATATCCTCATAATTCTTAAAGCTCATCACAAATATCTCAAGTATTCTAGGAACAGAAATCAGCTTGATACATATGAAGCACTACGTTAGTGTTGCTACTTCAGGAAAATCTACATCATTGTTGTATATATCCCGCAGGCAGATAATTTTTTTTTTTTCTGGCTTTTCCACCGAGATATAAAATATAATTCTCCATTAATTATCTATCTCGTCTCCATTTTGTGAGAAACAATTAAAAAAATGGAACTGAGAAAGACAAATAATTTTTTTCATATACATTTGCAAATTCTTGGCGTGTGTCCTGAACATACAGATCATGTCACTGCGAACATAGGAGAAAATTATATTGCTGAGCCCCCGCCAAATGAATAACTACAAGCGAAAATACAGTAATATCTTGACCTTGACGTTTGACGAGAGATTGTCACCGAAAAATTCGTACGATATTAGTGTATCGCCGGACAGTTTTTATTTGCTCTGATATTTTAATTTTTCACATGTTCGCAGTGTTGTGACAAGTACTGTAGGTATCTATCAGGGATGGATTGGTGCAGATCACTAAAGACTGTCTTTTGTGAAAGGATTTGTTGTTTTCTGTTTTCAATGTGATGGATTGTTCTATTGATCAAGCTTCTTGGATATACATTTTCGTCAAAAATATTTTTTATTAAAACACTATTATCTCTGAATCAATTCAGTTTTGTTATTCAGAATTTTATCAATATCTTTTTTATACTTATTAGGTAAATTGAATTAAAATGAAAGTACATATCTGTGTTTCTTTACTGAAAACAGTATTTCGGAATGATCTGGATAGTTTTCAATGAATACACCTAGAAAAATTTGCGGCTTTCTTATATTTCATTGTTAAATTTGGTCGTTGGTTCCATTTCAACAATATAACTCAAAATAGTTGCTAATTCTTGTCTGAGATGTAACTAAATATATCTCTGCCAACTTAAGAACACTTCCGTTATGTTATTTACATTCATTTTGGATTTGTCGATGAGTGAACAATCATTTAAAACTTTTTGTGTCATTGATGAAGTATTTCTTGACAGTTGCATTCAAAAATGAACTCATCAAAATTGACCATGTCATTTTGACTAAAATTTATTTTATGTAATATTTCAAGGAAGTATTGTTTGTGTATTTGGTAGTAATCAACACAATTCAGAAGAAGATTTCGTTTTTATCGACTTGAAATAAAGCACAAAGAAGTGTGAAACGACGCCGACGTGCTGTCGCCCCTATCGGCCTTACACTTCTTTTGATATTATTGTAATATACAAGCCTGTACTATGTTATTCTTCAGAATACTAATGTATGCAAATGCAAAAAACTGATTTTTGTTCGAAAAATGGCTCAGGTATTGATCAGAGCTGTTAATTATGAAGAAATTGGACAATAGGCGAAATTTAAAAAATATTCTGTAGCTTGTAAAAACTCTTTTGGCAATTAATTTATTTTTTGTTAATTTTTTTAATGAAAATAAAAATATTAAAGTCGACAATATTGAAATGTCTTCTTTCTCACGCTATTATAAATTGTTGAGACGAGTTCTTCCAAAAATTCCTAGCAACCAATAGCATTGCCGTTTCACGTCACACTCAACCCCATTAGGATACGCCCTTTGGCTGATTGGGCTCGGGAGAGTACGTCACAAAGAGCGCCAACTTTGGTAGCTTTGAAATTTGTTGACTTTCAGAAACGAATGGGAGTGGCTGTATATAATCTTGTTATAGGAAAGTTGATTTCTCAATCAGCTCTGTTCCTAAATATTTAATGCTCGTTCGATTTATGTTACAATCAAACACAACCAATCGCTGTTGATGTATTTCATGTTCACAGTTTGATCTCTATGCTCCTTTCGAATAAGGTTTGTTCGTATAATTCTATTCGACAATAATCTATCTTCCTTTGACAAACATAATTTATTGATCTTTCTTACATATAATATTATAAAGCCAGTCAATCTGTCACAAATGGACAAGTCATACGAATAGCCGTCCTCTACCCGCATAGGTTATGCCTTTGAGTGAATTGTAGGGGGATGTAAGGTTATTCGGCCTCACAAAAGCAATTCGACCTCATAGATCTTTTGTGCGTGATGATTTTTGGTACACTCTACGGGTGTTTATTGATAGAATTCAGTACCAATTAACGCCTCACATGTTTTGCCATATTATAATTGTCTTCTTAGTTTTCACACATTGTATAACCATCTCAGGCATCTGAATCCTTAGGCAATCAATTTTAAAATATCTCGAACTGTATACAATTATATAACAAGTGTGTTACTGAGATATTATGGAATATTTATGATGCACTGTTTCTGATTTTACGAATTATGAAATGGTTTCAAACAAACTATAAAGTTGTCTTTATTACAAGAATACGTAATATCTAAAATTTATGATGAGGTATTAATAATATTCGAGGGGGAAATATCTCGCTAAAATGTGTACGAAACTTAAAATATTTGAAAGACTGAAAGACTCAAACCGATGACTGAAACACTCGAGTTGATGACTGAAAGACTCAAACCGATGACTGAAGCGAAGATTTAATGACTGAAAATTGACTCAAATGATTCAAAATTTCTAGTTGTACGAGATTTAGAAGGTGTTTCCCCCTCGATAATATTATAATGTAATTATTTTGGGTAGGAACATTATGGTTTTTGAAGTCTATTTTTTCCGACTGAACGTGTCATCAGATTTTTTCGTCTCAAAATTCTGAGTATTATAAGAGTAAAATTGAATTAGAATAGAATCAGATACAAGGAAACCGAGGTATCTACAATTTCGACTCTGAAGTCAGCAAAATGAAATTCCCACTTCATAGTCGGAATTTCCAACTTTAAAGACGAATTGTGAAGTCGGAAAAACGAAAAAAAAAAAAATTTGGTGGCCCTTAGAAGTTTTCATAAAATTGTCCACATGTTCGTTGTTTTGAGTACTTCATTACGGTAGAAAAGATTGATAAGTGGCGGAAAGAGTCAAAAGAAACCACCAAAGTCTCATTCGCAGATGGTTACTTTCCCGTTAGCAAACTGGCAGTGGTAAATACAAAAATTTAATCAATGAATAGAATGGAATGATTTATTGCTTACCCCTGTGGAGCTATAACCCAGTCATCCCATCCGAGGTAGGTAAAATTGACATAAAACTTCTGCTTGCAGCACTGATTTCCCGAATCACTGGAGCAGTCTATAGCTCTCCGTCTCACTCTTTTCGTCGTACTAGGATCGGTATATATCACCAGGAAGGGTTGATGTGGATTAGGTTTCCTGTTCCGCTCGGTGTTAAAAAGATGGATATGCCAATTGGAGCAGCAGCTGCAGTCAACAAATAACCTAAGTTTTTCGTTGCTAGATTCTGCGAGCCATTGCGTGACCATTTCAGTGAGGTCGATTTTCTGCCATCCACTTTCTGATTCTTCCAGGGATATCGCCACAGGATCTGCTGTGACGTCATCAAATTGCTGTAAAAAAGAGCATCAAGCTAATTGATACAAGTTGTTCATTCTTTTATCTGGAAATACTAATAGTATTAAATATTATGGGTCCCTCTTATGAGATCCGGAATACATACAGTGTCCGCCATTAGGTACGTAACACATGGAAAAAAAGCATGGACGAATAAATGAAATGGACTCAGTTGTTTACATCACCAAGTGAAGCCGCTGAACGGCCACATTCTAAGGTCGTGGCTGTTGAGCTGGGCGTTGCCATATCGAGTCTGTGATAATTCTTTATTACCCACCAACACTTGCTCAAACTTTTTTGACAACGATTTTCATTCAGTAACTGAACATTCCATTTCTTGTTTATGGAATGAAAATAGGCATTGTACATTCCAGAATCTAAACTAGTGAAATGAATTTGAAAAATCGTTGGACAGTTCCAAAGAATTCTGTACAGTTTATTGCAATGCTGCACGTGCGGCAACGCTTTGGTTCCTGCATATCTTCAACATTATATTAAGGTGTCCATATAGTGGTATGATAGATGGCCTAACCTCCAAGTCAACCATTGTAGCGTTTACCCGAAGAAGGAAGTTAGAGAGCTTAGGACCTCTAACCCTCCAAGGTACTCTCATACAGCTGTCGGGGGAAGCCAAATATCTCGGAGTGATTTTAGACTCGATGCTCACATGGAACCAACAGCTGGCAAAAGCAAAGAAGAAAGTCGAGGCGACGTTGATGATAATCAGCCGGGCACACGGGAAAACATGGGGGCTAATTCCCGAAATCATGCATTGGAAATACAACATTGTGGTGAACCCATGATCACCTATGCATCTTTGGTATAGTGGACAAAGACAACACAAAAAATAGCCGCGGCTGAGTTGAGCACGGTACAAAGACTTGCATGCCTAAGCATAACGGGAGCTATGAAAACAACACCAACATCAGCCATGGAAGCACTGTTGGACCTCTCACCGATTGATATAACAATTATGGGAGAAGCAAGAATGGGACTTCTAAGGCAACAAAAATCGAGCAATAGATCGGATCACAACAAGTTAAAAGATATAGTGGGAGGCAACATTCTTGAAATGGAACCAACGGACCACATGACTCCTAGATACTTCTTCAACATTAACTTCGAGGTTATCATACAATATCGAAGGGAATGGTCAGGTGACAACATCAGGGGCAAACCTGGAGAGAGGATCTGGTATACGGACGGATCTAAAGCCAGGGAAGGAACTGGTGCTGGAATATACAGTGAGGGAAGAAACTCCCAATTGAGCGTCTCACTAGGAACAAACACCTCCGTATTCCAGGCAGAGATGTACGCCATCTTGCAGTCCACAAGAGAAAACAATATGAGGGAAATGCGTAAAGCAATGATCAGAATTTGCTCAGACAGCCAGGCGTCACTGAAGGCTGTTATGAACCCGAAGGTCACATCAAGACTGGTATGGGAATGCCGAGAAGAACTCAGTGTCCTCTCAGAACACAACAAATCAACTTTGATGTAGGTTCTAGGACACTGTGGCATTGAAGGCAATGAAAAAGCGGATGAACTAGCCAGAAATGATTCATAAACTTCATATATTGGCCCAAGAGGATGCATTCGGGACTGGATCAAACGAAAACAAAGGGAGAGGTGGAACGAAGCTCCTTTCATGCACCACGGGAAAACATACATTAAAGAACCTTCAAAACACAAAACTGAAGAATTACTCGAGCTGAGCAGGAACCAAGTTAGAACGATAACGGGCCTTCTCACTCGTCACAGCCCAGTGAAAAAACACTTGCACAAAATGGGGCTGTACAACGGAGAACTTTCCTGCAGACAATGTGGTAAAGGGATAGAAACAACCAAATACGTACTGTCAGAATGCAAGGCATTAGACCGCAAAAGACAGACAATATTCGGGAAACCCAGGCTAACTCCCGAAGAATACAACAGTCAACCGGTGAAGAACCTGCACAGACTGGTACATAGGACTAGAATTACGGAGTGGGTGCTGTAAAACCAATTGGAATGCACAAAAAGCCCACGAGGCTGAGATGCAGCTGGTGACAGGACCAGTATCCGAAAGGGAAAAAAATGGTGTTCAACAACTATCAAAATAACTGAACCCGTCAAGTCATTTCCACACCACCACAAAAGTACAGAAATAGAGATTTTGGCGCATTTTTCTTCAGAGTGTTTCTCAAGTTATTGTTGTCTACATCGCACGTTTGTTTGACAGCATACAACTCTTGAGTGCATTCTTAATCTGAACTAATTACCATATTGCACAAGTCCATTTAAATGAAATGGCGCTCTTGTCTCTGAACAGTGTCTTGTATATGATATGTCGATAAATAAATCTGGTAACGATCCATCAACCTTGGTAAATAGGTTTCTCAAGTGATTTAACTGAAAATTCTACCCGCAAAAGATTCTAATTCCAAGCAAGATTTTAGACCACATAACTTCGTGAAGTTTGTCCAACATTTGTTGTGATTTAAATGCTTTTTAAATAATTTTCAATTTTAAACATTGCTGGATTTCCTCCTCTAGATACAGGTGAAAATACAAGAATTTGCTTGCATTGTTCTTATGCTGTAGTGCAGTAAAGAAAAACTAGTATGTACTCTTTGCTGAATGGTTCACCCTGTATAAAAGTAATGATAGTGAAATCTTTCAGATTCGGAATTGTGAGCGTGTTAGTATTGACGTTCAGAAATAACTTCTGCTGAATTATTGACAGCACCAACAACAACAATTGAATGTTCGAAAACCGTATTGTAAATTTTTCGTGAATCACATGCACTTGTATTGAACTAACTTACGCAATATGAGTCAATGCAGTTTTTAATTTGAGGAAAAATGTGATGAAACCGACATTTTTTCAGAAAACTGACCATAGGATCTGATGTAGAAATCGTACCTCTCAAGAAGTTGTTGATTTGATTATATACTGAGAACGCGGGACAAAGATTGGCAGGGATATACCGAAAGGCTGACAAAATATTATAAATAAATAAGGAAATCCAAGAGGAACAGCGTCAGGAGCTTTTGTGAGTCATTTCATCAATCCCCGCAGCAGCCAGAAAACTATGTCAAGGGGCAGAGAGCAAGGACCAATGTCACTCAGAAGAACAGATGATGAAGAGCAACGAGCTCTCCTCTTACTGGAGACGCAGTTTCCAGGTAGCATACCATTTGAACCCGATATATCACTGGAAGAACCAGCCAGAGCTAGACGAGAAGACTGGGAGATAACAAAAACTATATGCACTCCTCAAAGAGTGAAATGGGCAATTTCCTTCCAACCATTCAAGTCACCCGGAATTGACGATAAATTTCTGGCCCTTTTACAAAAAGGGCAAACGGAACTAATTCCATTCATTATTTAAGCAGCCTGATTTAGTCTAGCGCTATGGTACATACCGAGCAACTGGAGGAGAGCACGGGTAACCTTCATTCCGAAAGTAGGAAATAAGGACCCTACCGAAGTCATTCAGACCAATCTCAATTTCATCCTCCTTACTGAAGACACTGGAGAAGATGGTAGATAACTATATTAGAATCAAGATACTGGAGAGGGTGTCATTGGACCCCGGGCAGCATGCATACAGGACGGGCAGCATGCATACAGGACGGGCAGCATGCATACAGGACGGGCAGATCAACGGAAACCGCTCTGTATGTGCTTACCGAAAGCATCCAGAGCATGAAGAAATGGCCTTATGCACCTTCTTAGACATAGAGCGGACATTTGACAACACCTCTCACGAAGCAATAAATAGGGTCCTTACGAACAAGGGAGTGGACAGAACCACATCCAGATGGATGTGTTAAATGCTGGCTACAAGAACTGCTGAAACGAAAGTGGGCGAAATCTGCTTTCGGATCAGCACAAACAGGGGATGCCCACTAGGAGGGGTGCTATCACCACTGATGTGGAGTCTCGTTGTAGACGAACTACTCGCAGCACTTACCGGGAAAGGAGTCACTTGCCTTGGATATGCTGACGACATAGTCATTATGGCCAAAGGCAAATTCGAAGGAACCCTATGCGATCTCATAGAAAGGGAGCTAGAGACTACCAGAAGATGGTTCTTTTCTGTGGGGTTGAGAATTAACTCATCAAAAACCACAGTGGTACCAATCACTAGAAGAACAAAGTTTCAGCACCCTAGGACTGATCGCCTCGACGGAGCAGACTTAGAATGGCAGCAAGAGGTGAAGTAACTAGAGTTTACCCTAGACTCAAAACTACTCTGGAACAGACACGTAGAAAAGATCGTTAACAAGGCAAAATCATCTCTGATGGTGTGCAGGAACATTGCAGGAAAAACATGGGGCTGTAACCCATTAATACTGCTATGGATGTACACCATGATAGTGAGTCCTACGATCACATACGGAGCAGTGTTGTTGCACAGAACTGAACTCGCCACAACAAACCCTGAAGAAAGTGTAAAGACTAGCATGTCTTTGTATAACAGAAGCAATGAGGTCTCTCCAACTGCAGCTATAGAGGTCATTCTGGACCTCACTCCTCTCCATATCGTGGTGAGGAGAACTGCTTGGGGAGCAAACCTCAGGTTAGCTACAGTCGGACTCAAAGAATGATTTGATATTGTAGTTCTCTCTATGAAACCCGGTATAAAAAAAGTATACTATGCGATATTTTCCCCTCAACGTACCACTTTGAAGAGTACCTTTCGAAAATATGCCTTCCAAAGGTCATAGTGAGAAACAGAGATTTTGCAAAAAACTACAGTCATTCATTTGTGGGTAACCCCGTAAATCATCTTTTTAATTTTAATCAAACCTATCCACCATTGTATTACTGAACATGTAGTGAACGTGTGTTGTTAACAGAAATCCAAACTAGCTCGTGAGTTAACAAAAAAAATCCGAATATCTATGCTATTTTCAGCTTCAACACCCGGGATCTAGAAAACTATGCATAGGATTGACTTGGGCCCTTGGATACTATTGGTAACTAGGTCGATTACAAGAACATACCAAAGTTTCAGAAAATTGGACGGCTCGCCGCATAAAAAAAAGTGCGGGGTTCTTTTATTTGCATGCTGTAAAAATTCTTGAATCAATTATTTGAATTAGAAATGTTGAAGGGTCGTCTAATCGATGCTTCGCGTTGATATTCCTGTATAATTTCGTATAATTCTATAAATTTTCAACCGACTAGACTATGAATTAAAAAAAGGAAATCGACTCACCCTCGAAGTGAGTGTCACCGTCTCCGGTAGTGTTTTCGATATGATTTTGAAGACAAATATGTCGGTGTTGCGACACTTGACACTTCCGAGTTTGTGCGGCTGAAAGTCCGCCTTCAGCCACAACGTGGCGCTCCTCACCCTGAATTCCTGGCCAATTTGATTGGATTCTTGGACGGTCGCTCGAAATTCCAGCAGCCGATTATGATTGACTCTCGCACCTGAAATAACAGAGGACGAATTATTAACCTAATGGCCCGATTACAGTTGTGAAGTGAAGAGATTGCAACAGTACTCAACAAGTATTTCATAGAAGCTCCCTAAACACTAATTGATATTATTCCTAAAAACCATGACACAAATACCTATAGCGGTGTTCCTATCGACTTAAATCCTTTCAGTATGTTTTTACCAATGACATATTACTGTTATACTACGTTATTTACATTTCGAGCTGCAGTCAATACAGAGTCGCATGCTAAGCACAATTTTTATTCGCGGCAATTATCTGCTTACATACATTGTTTATAAGCAGATAATTCAGCAGAAACTCAGCTTTGCCAACTTTTGGGTTGACTGGCAACTATTTTCCGCCAAACAAATGGCAATGAAAATTGTGTTTAGAATGTGGCGGCAGCTCGAAATGTGAATAACGAAGTCTAGTCGTAATATGTAATTGGTTTTTACAGCCTTTTACGAAAATGGAATTACTCAAGTTTGATAAACTTGAAGAAGAAAAAAAAGTGATCAGCTGGTAAGGATGAGGTACCTGTTTTTATATCAAAAAAAGTATTCAACATCATCATTGAACGAATAACATTTTAGTCAACTTTTCATTCATAACAAGTTTGAAAATGGGAAAGGTAACTCCAAGTCGAAAAAATAATGAATTACATGCTTGGGACAACTTCAGACCAGTGACTGTTCCTCGGAGCTTACCGAAGATTTCAGAATATGCATTTATAAAACGCTTGATAAATTTTGTTGATACATGTAATATTTAGATTCCCTTGCAACACGGTTTCCGTTCTGGAAAATCCACTCAGACAGCCTACTAACCTTCCTCAAGAATTTAATGGATCTCATGGATAAAGGCGAATACCTTGCTGCAATTTCATGTGATTTGAGCAGAGTCCTTGATTGCGTGAATCATTCGAAGTTGTTGCATATTCTGGAATATTACGGTGTCAGAGGATTACCTCTCACTTGGATCTCGCCTTTCCTCAATAACAGAAATCAGTGTGTCTCTGAAATTCGAACACAATGGTGAAACACCCACCTCTACTTCAGAAACGAGTCAGGTTAGGTCTGGGGAATCCCAGAGTTCTATTCTGGGTCCAGTCTTGTTTCTTCTTTATATTAACAATATGGAAAAATAAATATCCTACTCTTTATTTACAACATATGCAGATGACATATCACTACTAAAGAAAATACAGAAGCTCTCAAATACCAATGTAAAGATCTCTTGAATGCAACTTCCACGTATTTCGATGAGCACGACTTATTTTTCAATACGACAAAAACTCAACTGATATGATTTCATAATTATCAAAGCAAGTCTACCATTGTCTACCAACAATGGAGTAAAATTTTTAGGAATGAGTATAGACCAGTATCTCGACTGGAATTCAGAATGTGACACTGGAATTCACACTGTGAAATATTAATTTCTAAATTAAATGTTCAAAAATCTACGATTAGTTTTAGATATCATTGTTGAGTTGTCAAAAAATGATACTGACCTGTATAATAATATTAAACATTTCTCAGATAATTCCGCGGAGTTATCAAATACTATTATAGGTATATAGGGGTTGTGATGGATTAGTGGAAGAGAGACGGGATTTTTCCAGATGAAAAATTGAATTGATTTTATGAGATGGATGTGGTATTTTCCAATGATAAATACCGAGATTTTATGTGTGCCTCAAATGTCATGTTTCAACTTAGATATCACTGGGTTGAGAAAAAGAGAATTTAAATCCTGAATTTGGTTGGGAAATGGTCAAGACAACTGAAACCACTATGATTCTTTTGCCGACGTTTCGACTTTTATAAAGTCATCCTCAGGGCACGACAATAGAATAAGTGATTGAGATCATCGAATGGGTTAATTTTTTTCTGAATGTTCAGCGAGACCTGTTTTATTTTATTTGTTGTTTTTATAAGGTTTTCAGGTCTTATGCTATGTTCGTGTTCAGCTATTCTAGTTTCCAGGTATCGTCCTGTCTGCCCTATATATACTTTATTGCATTCTGCGCAAGGAATTTTATAGACCATGCCACTTTCTAATTCTTTTGGAGTTCTTGACTTTAGTTTGGTGAAATATTTTTTCACGGTATTTTCATTTTTGAAAGCAATATTAAAAGGTGCATCATTGAATACCTTCTTTAACTTTTCCGAAAGGCCTGAAATGTAAGGGATTTTTTGGAAAAATTTATTTTCTCTTGGCAGTTCTGTGTTTTTGTCTTGTTCTCTGAAAAGGAGTTTATTTATTATTAATAAGTAAGATTTGATTGCCTCAAGATTTTTTTGGTGGAAAGATGGGTGTGATAGTTGAAGGGCTCTATATTTGAGATTTGAAATGATGTTAACTTTTTGTGTGAAAGAAGGTTGAGAATTGTAAATCAAGGATCTCTCAGAGAAAGTCGGTTTGTGATACCAATCTGTGATGATTTTGTTTTCGTCATTTCGTATGATTGATATATCCAAAAATGGTTATTGATTATTTTGTTCTCTTTCGACTGTGAATTGGAGGCGTGGGTGGTAATTATTAAATGTTTGTTGTATTGTATCTACTTCGTTTATGGGTACACATGTAATGATGTCATCTTCATAGCGTTTGAAAAACGGTAGTTCAAAAGGTAAATCTTTTATGGCAGTATTTTGAAGTTCAGACATGACGATATCTGCACAGACTGGTTACAAACAGTTTCCCATACCAAGACCATAGATTTGTTTGTAAAATTTGTCATCAAACTTGAAATAGCTGTTCTCAAATACAAGGTCCAATCATGTTAAAAAGTTTTCTAATGTAAGTTTGGTGTGGGGTTCAATTAAGTGCCATTTTTTCCTTACTATCTCTATTACCAAATCTGTTGGGATGTTGGTGAAGAGAGAGACAACATCTAGAGAGATGATTATATAGATGTTGTCTCTCTCTTCATCAACATCCCAACAGATCTGGTAATAGAGATAGTAAGGATAGGATAGTAATATTACTTTCAAAAATGAAAATACCGTGAAAAAATAATTCACCAAACTAAAATCAAGGACTCCAAAAAATTAGAAAGTGGCATAGTCTATAAAATTCCTTGCGCAGAATGCAATAAAGTGTATATAGGGCAGACAGGACGATACCTGAAAACTAGAATAGCTGAACACGAACGTAGCATAAGACCCGAAAACCTCATAAAAACAACAAATAAAACAGGCCTCGCTGAACATTCAGAAAAAAATTTACACAAATTCGAATTCAAAAATACAAAGATACTTGGAAAACAAAAGAACTACAGAAAAAGGAGCATACAGGAGATGATCAACATAAAAAATACAAAAATAATACGAACAAAAAAACAGATATTCAATATTTACTCAACTCATATTCATATTTGATAAATAAATTAAAAACGCCACAATAACAATAGAATGTTGCACGCCTATGGCACCTACCCAGACCTTATCAGCTGAAAGAAATCATGAATCTGTTCAAAAAAGACGAAACTTTTCGTTCTCAACGAAATAATTTCATACAGAAACCAACACTCACTCCAAGTATTTTACCTGAAGATATAAACCAATATTTATATCGAATCAAGAGGAATCAATATTTCTATCTAAATGTCCCTTAAATACCATCATTTTATTATGACAAGGAACCTATTTTCCATATTTTAAAATTCTCGTTGTTTGTCAGTTAAGTTGTTATTTTCACATAATTGGACCCAATTATTGCTTAAATGTGTTCGTGTTTTAAATCATATTGTACTTTTAATTAATCATTTTATTTGCATGTCAAATTCAAGTTTTTATTCTAACAAACATTGTCAAAATGTGTATGTATTTTTAACCCATTCGATGATCTCAATCACTTATTCTAATTGTAAAGGTTGCTTATACTATTCACTTAGAATAATAATTATAATCCCTATTGTAGTGCCCTGAGGATGACTTTATAAAAGTCGAAATGTCGACAAAAGAATCATAGTGGTTTCAGTTATCTTGACCTTTTCCCAACCAAATTCAGGATTTAATAACCAGTGAGGTCACAAAACAACAAGAGAAAAAGAGAATTTTTTATAGATTTCTTCTTTTCTATTTTGGTAGATGTTGGTTTCTCTATTCTCTTCGACATGATTTTTTTTACTTTTATGAAATAATCAGATGCTCTCAGAATTGTCCAGTCGGAAAAAATATAGAATCCACTCGGTTCAATTCGGTGGCTGCTAATATTGGTATTGTTCTATATGAGAGTCTTTGTGGTTTTTATGAACCGATATCTGACCTAGCCATCGAGGTTTTTTGTACGCTATGCCCAACAGCTCGTTGGAATGAATGTAAAACAGTCAGTCTTGAATAGATGATTTACTGTGACAGAGTTGTATTATTTCACGTTAAATATATACTTATCAGTGGCGCAGTCAATTAAGGACCTAGTCAAATTACAAAATGACGAGTACAAATTGTATAACAAATATTTCAAAAAACTAATATTAAGGGACAATGACTTATCCCTCAAAGATTACGTCGGGGTTTCTTTCAAACCCTTAGGTTTCTTAGATCTAAAAATAAATTATGATCTTCAAGACTATACATTGAAAACATATGTCATAAAAAACGGAGGACCTCCTCTAATTGGCCGTAATGGCCTAAAAATGTTAAACATTGGATTGTGTAAATTGGATAATAATAGGTTATTATACGTAAATTCTGCAGCCAAGATTCAGGGTTTATTAAAAAAATTTGATCACATTTTCGACGGGAAATTGGGAAAATTTAATAAGTTCAAGGTCTCACTGAAACTGAAAAAAAATGCCACACCACGTTTTTTTAAAGCACGCCCGGTTCCAATCGCACTAAAGCCAAAAATCGAAATAGAATTAAAACGTTTAGTCAAAAATAATGTCTTGGTTCCTACAGAATTTTCAAAATGGGCCACGCCAATAGTACCAATTCTAAAAAAAAATGGAAGTTTAAGAATTTGTGGCGATTTCAAGGTGACCTTGAACCCCCAACTTGAATTTCAACAGTTTCCACTACCAAGAGTAGAATATCTGTTTAGTCAATTAGAAGGGGGTATTAAATTTTCCAAAATAGATCTTTCAGAGGCGTATCAACAAATTTTATTGGATGATGATTCTAAAGAACTAGTAACCATTTCTACGCATAAAGGTCTATTCACTTACCAGCGACTACCCTTTGGCATTCATTGCGCACCATCAATATTCCAAGTTATTATGGAGCAATTATTTAATATTTCTGGCGTAATAGCATTTCTCGATGACATACTGATTACGGGGAAAAATGATCAAGAACATTTGGAGAGGCTGGAACTAGTTTTACAAAAATTATTCGATTGCGGTCTAAAGGTAAAACAAGATAAATGTAGCTTTTTTCAAGACTCTTTGACATATATGGGACATAGAATAGACAGATTTGGGTTACATAAAACACAAGAAAGAGTGGAGGCTGTGGTAAAAACAAAAGTACCCACGAATATCACGGAATTAAAATCTTTTTTGGGGGGCGTAAACTATTATGTAAAATTTTTGCCAAACGCCTCCACTGTTCTCTTTCCTTTGTATAATTTATTGAAAAAACATGTTTTATGGAAATGGACTCAGGAATGTCAAAGCAGTTTTTCTAAAATCAAGGAAATGTTGATGTCCCCCTCGGTTCTGGCTCATTTTGATCCCAAACAGCAAATTAAATTGTTAGTTGATGCATCTAGCGTCGGTCTGGGGGCGATTATAAGCCATACTTACACGGATGGGACCGAGAGACCAATCGCGTTCGCGTCTAGATTATTGAACAAAAACGAATTATCTTTCTCACAGATTGAAAAAGAGGCCTTAGCCATTATATTTGGAATCAAAAAATTTTATCAATATCTATATGGGACGAGATTCACCCTGTACACCGACCATAAGCCTCTTTTGGCGATTTTAGGCGAAAAAAAAGGACTACCGATTTTCGCAGCTAATCGTCTTCAAAGGTGGGCCTACATTTTGTCCTCGTTTAATTATGAAATCAAATATGTTAACACTAAACAAAATTATTCAGATTTTTTGTCACGGTTAGGGGGAAAAACTGAAAATATTTATTATCACGCAAATAATTCATTAGTGTTTGCCTCCAGTGATAAAGATAAAATTTCTTATTTAAGTTATATAAAAAATTCTGGGTTTCCAGTTAATTTCTTGAAAATCAAGGAACAAACGATAAAGAACCACATTTTAGGGAAGGTAATTTTTTACGTTCGCAGTGGTTGGCCAAATACTTGTCCTTCGCCTGAATTCAAACAATTCTTCATTAGAAGAAATGAAATTTCGGTTGAACATGGTTGTCTAATGTGGGGATACCGTTTAATCGTTCCACCTATCTACCAAAACAGTATATTAGAAGAACTCCATCTAACACATACTGGCATTGTTAAAATGAAGGCTTTAGCGCGTTCTTATGTTTGGTGGCCTAATATTGACGAATCCATAGAAGGTATTGCCCGATCATGTGAAACCTGTGCAATATATTCCGATAATTCTCCTCAGCCTTCTCTAATCATGTGGGAAACTCCAAAAGATCCGTGGATTCGCTTGCATGCAGATTTTTTTGGACCATTTTTAAACAACACGTTCTTAGTTATAGAAGATGCCACCTCGAAGTGGCTCGAATGTGTTATTGTTAACGACATGTCCTCTCGTAAGACCATAGAAATATTCAGAAATTTATTTTCGAAGTTTGGTTTACCTAAAGAAATCTCCACGGATAATGCGCAAACATTCGTATCTCAAGAATTTTCTGATTTTTTGTCTAATTTAGGCATCATTCATAAGGCAGGGGCGCCTTACCATCCCGAAACAAATGGGTTGGCAGAATCGGGGGTTAAAGTTGCCAAAAGAGCGCTGAAGAAGGCTTACAAGGACGGAATAACTGACATACAACTTATTTTAGACACGTTTCTCTTTCAATATCGTAATACGCCTCACACCACTACTCAAGAATGTCCGTCAAATGTGCTATTTGGTCGTTCGTTGCGTACCCGATTTGATTTACTGTTACCCTCTACAGAAAATATAATCAAAAATAAACAACTGAAACTTGAACAAAAATACAAAAAACGTAATGAACTTTCATTTACTTTGGGAGAATCAGTATGGGCACGTGATTTTCGTTCAACTAAAGACAAACACAAGTGGTGCCAAGGGGTGGTGCGCGATATACTTGGCCGGAGAACTTACGTAATTGAGGTAGATGGTGGAATAAGGTGGAAAAGACATCTAAGCCAATTAAAGAAGAATTATTGTTCTCAAAAACCTAATCCTAATACAACAATTATTCCACGATCTAGCTTAACTAGTTCTAAGGATTCTGTTGTACAAAATGATATGATAGATAGCCCAGGGTCATGTGAAGGTAGTGGTGAGAGTGATAATAGATCAAGTGATACAGAAGATTCAAATGCGCGAGTGCTACGTAGACGCAGCGGAATAAAAGCCCCCGATCGCTTACAAGTATTTTAAAACGGGCTTAGGGTTCTTGTAGGGGTTGTAGTTATAAGATGATCAGGATCAATGATGTTTATTTTTCATTTTTGTGTTCTCACATAATTTATAGGGAAAAGGTGTTCTATATGAGAGTCTTTGTGGTTTTTATGAACCGATATCTGACCTAGCCATCGAGGTTTTTTGTACGCTATGCCCAACAGCTCGTTGGAATGAATGTAAAACAGTCAGTCTTGAATAGATGATTTACTGTGACAGAGTTGTATTATTTCACGTTAAATATATACTTATCAGGTATCGACATGAGAAAAACTGCAGTTGAAATCATTTACCTAGAGCCACAGCCGTTTTTTTCTTAGTGAAATGAAACTGTGGTGAACAAGACTTCACTAAAATCGCAAGATGAAGCAACAACCCATCAATCAAGACATACGCCCAGCTAGTTGCTGAACATCATCAGGATATACTTGAGTTATGAGCAATGAAACTAGCACATGCTCTTCAACAAGCAAGTTAAATTTTTCATCATCATGTCGCATCCTCAACGTGTGCAGTTGGTGATTTATTCATTTTATAGCAAGGCATGATTAATTAGTGAATAAAGAAAATGTTGTCTAATTTCCACCGAGTTTCGGCTACCACACCATTACCAAGTAAATACATACAATGGAAGGCATTCATTGTATCGTCTGGAGTCACCTTTATTATTGATACACAACGTTCTGATAACCCTAAGACTGATATGGGGCTAGATCAAACTGAAACAACATCTAGTACCTCATTCGGCTTATATCTCTCAATTTCTTACGTAAGGTGTTGAAACCTTGACCTAATTTTTTTCACCACGAAAGATATACAGAGTGAGCATTATTGATTTAATTGCTTCTTCATGCAGAACAATGGTATTGCTGAACCAGTTGCAGTCGAAGTAGAAGATTTTACTATTTTGAAGGTGGTAGAGAACGATTCTACACAGCTCTGGAAGGGACACTCAAAATAAAAAATTATCTGTTTCTCTTCTATTCTATTGTATTATGATAGAATTTTGAAGTAGAATTTTCACTTTTTAAAATTCCGAGATATTAGGTACTAGGAATTTTTAAATTTAAATTCCGAGTTACATCTTGGAATTTTATAATTTCGAGTTGTGAGTCGGAATTTTAAGATAATCTTCTGAGTTATAACTCTTGATTTCAGGAAGAGATATTATTTTCTATTTAGGTGTCCCTTGCAGAGCTTCGTTCGATTCACATATGCTGTGAAAGTTTACTTATTCCTATAATCCGGGGAATTATAATCGTAGTTTTCCTTCCACACAAGGCAAGATACGAAACCTCTAGGAGAACAAGAAAATTTTGTAGGAGAGCCTTCACAAATATATCACCATAATAACCCAAAACATAAAATGACAATATCACTACACCATATATCCAATGGCAATAAATATCAAAGCACACCAAAGCTTTGATGCTGTTAGTTTTTATTCTCTGTTTTTTGGTACAGAATTCAAAACCATGTTCTTGTAACAAAAGTAAGTAGTCATGGATTCATCTCTGTCTTCGCGTCCTTCATATCTTTTGAACCGAGCGCAGCATCTATCAGCTCTCTTCAAGCACTGGAATTCAACACCAAATCCAATGAGTGATGAACTGTTTTATGGTGGTGTCCATAATGAGGCTCCAAACAAATGGCAAAGGTCTCAAATTCCGAACACAACATGTTGTCTACTAATGGTCTTACTTTACAGCAGGAATCAATTTCATCTGTACCATTATTTTCACTGAAATGTTGTTTCCTGAAGAGTCTCGAAAAATTGTAACCCAGTGCATTCGTATGTGTTTGCTAAATTTTTGTAGTTTTTGCATGAAATACAAATTTTCGTTCTTCAAATATATTTATATTTGGCATACCAGTACACCTATGTTGGATATACTCTGTTGGCCGAAATTATTTGAAGATACATCATTGCGGGAAATTGTTGTATTTTATTCTTGATTTTTAGGTGTTCCTGATCCGCGTTTTCTTCTCTTTCGAGTGTTCTCCTATTCGCGCTGTTCTTTCTTGGATGATTCATCCATTTTTTCACCATGAAACTTCTTTCCAGAAGTTTTGACCTCTTCTGCCATTATCACTTTCTTTTTTCTTGGAGCTCAATGATTTGCAAATTTTTCCATAATGTCACGAATTCATTAATTTGACATACTTATTGAATTTTTTTTTCAAGTTGATGTATCAGTTAAGTATCAAATCTCTGGGCAAGAGTTCTCTTTCCCAGCAGACGCATGTTGCTTTCTGCTACAATATCATCAATGTCGGTGTATACGCTCGAGAGTGGAAAACCAATATGAAAAATTTAACTTTTTTGAAAATCTTAATATCTGAAATACCTAAGAACTTTATCAATTTCTCAAATATAAGCTGTTTTCTATGATAAACAGTGACATAATAACACAAATACAATTTCAGATAATAATTCTTGTTTATAAATGTTGAATAGAATGAAATTTATAGAAGCTATATAATGAAATTTACATTTGACAATGTTGCGGCTCATAAACCCTTCCAGGGGTAATGACACGAGTGCTTGCAATACCGTTGATAGTTTTTCTGTCATTTGATCGAGTTAAAGATTTCTGACAAAATTTTCGGGTGTAATACCACGAGTGCCCGCTATACTATCGATAGTAATTCTGTCAGAAATTGACGAGTTGAAATAGCTGGGTAAAACCACAAGTCATCTAGGACGAGTGGTGTTACCTCGAAGCAATTTCATCAAGTTTGATATTTCTGATAGTAATTTCAATGGTATTATGACCACAAGTTGTATTTATTAACCCTGCAGTGGTGGCGCCAAGTCTGTCAGACCCGAGCGGATTTATTTCATACATAAAAGTGGGGGAGCCGGGCCCAGCAGCTTGGTGCGGCCAGTACCTTCCTACCGGTTAGTATATTAGTGATTGTGGTAGTATTCGCGTCGAGAAAGTTTTTTATATTGGTTCTGTGCGACTTTTGGGTCTGTCAGACTTGGCGCCACTGCTAGTGTAACAAAAATTTTGTTGGCAGGTAAGTCAAATAATATTATTTTTTTTATTGTGATTTAGTTTTTATATTTATTAAAATAAACTATATTGTTTCAGGAAAATGAATTATGAGAAAGAACAGGCCAAATTGCTTTACCTTCTAGATGAAGTTGTTAGTGACACAGAAGAAATATATGACGATGTTGAGTCTGAGGAAGAAGCCGATATTATTCAAGCACATTTGTCTGACTCTGACACTGAACAGGAAGGGGAGAGCGATAGAGAAGATGAAGCGCCACCAGCGAAAATTCCGCGAGTTCCTAGTTTTATTGGAAAAGATGGCACCATTTGGAAAAAGCACCGTCCAATTCAGAATGTAAGAACAAGACAATCGAATATCGTCATTCACTTGCCAGGTGTGAAACCAATAGCGAAAAATGCAAAATCAGTAGCTGACTGCTGGAAATTATTTTTCTCAGATGAAATTTTGGAGATTATCGTGAGCAACACGAACAAATATATTCAAAAAATGAAAGACAAATATACAAGAGAACGTTCGGCAAAAATTACCGATATTGTGGAAATAAGAGCTTTGCTAGGTCTTTTGTATTTAGCTGGTTGTCTAAAAAGTAGTCGACTAAATACACAAGAACTATGGAACCGTAACGGGAGTGGCATTGAATTATTTTGGCTGACTATGTCACAGCAACGTTTCCTTTTTTTATTGCGACATTTGAGATTTGATGACACAGATAGTCGAGAAGAAAGAAAGAAAACTGATAAAATGGCTCCGATACGAGACTTATTCGTATTGTTTGTCGCCAACTGTAAAAATGTCTACACAATAAGTGAATATGGAATAATTGACGAAAAACTTGAGGCGTTCCGCGGAAGATGTGGCTTCAAACAATATATACCTTCGAAGCCAAACAAATATGGTTTGAAGGTGTTTGCTCTTGTTGATGCAAAAACAAGATATACTTTGAATTTAGAGCTCTATTTGGGTCAGCAGCCCGAAGGACCATATCGCGTAAGCAATGCTCCAAGCAGTGTCGTTACGAGATTGATTGGTCCAATATCGGGAACCGGAAGAAATATTACCTGCGATAACTGGTTTACGTCATTTGAACTTATTCAAAACTTATATACGAATCACAAACTAACGTACGTAGGCACAGTGCGTAAAAATAAACGGCAGCTTCCAACGGAATTTATCAATACAAAATCACGATGTATCAACTCAAGCATTTTTGGATATCAGGAAAATGCAACAATGGTCTCATATGTCCCAAAAAAAGGCAAAAATGTGATCTTAGCGTCAAGTTTGCATCATGATGACCAAATAGATGAATCAACGGGAGAACAATATAAACCGGAGATTATTACTTTTTACAACTCCACTAAAGGAGGAGTTGATACCGTAGACGAATTATGCGCTACTTACGATGTTTCTCGTAACACCAGGAGGTGGCCTATGGTATTATTTTATGCACTTATGAATGTGGCAGGAATAAATTCGCAAATTGTACATGTGGCTAACAACCAAACTAGTTTGATACGTAGGATGTACCTCAAACAATTGGCCGTCGAACTAATAGATGAACATCTCAAGCGTCGTACTATGATGAAAAATTTAAATCCAACAATTCGTCAAAGACGGCAAGAGGTAACTGGCATCTTACCTGAGGTTCCTAGAGCAAATCCGGAAACGCCAAATGTGAAAAAACGTTGTTATCTTTGCAAAAAAGACAGTAAAACGCGTTATTTCTGCAAAATTTGCAAAAAATTTATTTGTTTATCACATGCTGAATTTCTGTGCCCGAGTTGCATACCGGAGTCCGAAAACTGAAGAAACGGCTCAGCGATACCTTATTCTTTAAGATACAATACATTACTTTTTTATTTTTAGTTTTTTTCTTAAAGCAAATCGCTCAATTTTGTATGTTAGATTTATTTTTAATAAAAAGAGATACGTGTTAACTTTTACTTGACTTTTCAATATACAATGTTTTTCTGGGTATTGGCAGGGTTAATGTATAAACATAATTAAGAAGAAGAAAAAATTAAATAGTCACAAACTGTATTTTTGAAAAATTTTAAAATGTGGGTCTGTCAGACTTGGCGCCACTACTCATGTTAAACATATGGGCGCCACCACTGCAGGGTTAAGATAATTCCACGAATCAACAAAGTCAACGAAGGTTAATTGGCGTGAATTTTTAGTAGTTTTGTCCAATGACTAGATAACATGAAGTCTTTCAGAGTATGATATTATATTCCCCAATGTTGTTTGATTTCGTGGTTTCCAATGACGACTCGGGAAAAAGGAACTGTGTACTATCAAGTCACACCATTTTCATTGGTCCGTATATCGAAGGAGATGCGAGTTTCATATGGCGAGTGAAATAATTATTCGTCAATTATCATCATAAATTTTGTTTAGGATAACTGCTTATTGACAAATCGTGGAAAAACCTCACACAGACAAGAACTTTAGAAACCATAACTATAACTTTAGTATTGACAATAAAAAAAGGTCCTGTATATAGGACTAGGTTATAGGACTGGGTTTCACTTCATTAATTGACATTATAAGACATTGTAAGAATTCCTTTATTTATTTATTTATTTATTCATTTATTTATTTATTTATTTATTTATTTATTTATTTATTTATTTATTTATTTATTTATTTATTTATTTATTTATTTATTTATTTATTTATTTATTTATTTATTTATTTATTTATTTATTTATTTATTTATTTATTTATTTATTTATTTATTTATTTATTTATTTATTTATTTATTTATTTATTTATTTATTTATTTATTTATTTATTTATTTATTTATTTATTTATTTATTTATTTATTTATTTATTTATTTATTTATTTATTTATTTATTTATTTATTTATTTATTTATTTATTTATTTATTTATTTATTTATTTATTTATTTATTTATTTATTTATTTATTTATTTATTTATTTATTTATTTATTTATTTATTTATTTATTTATTTATTTATTTATTTATTTATTTATTTATTTATTTATTTATTTATTTATTTATTTATTTATTTATTTATTTATTTATTTATTTATTTATTTATTTATTTATTTATTTATTTATTTATTTATTTATTTATTTATTTATTTATTTATTTATTTATTTATTTATTTATTTATTTATTTATTTATTTATTTATTTATTTATTTATTTATTTATTTATTTATTTATTTATTTATTTATTTATTTATTTATTTATTTATTTATTTATTTATTTATTTATTTATTTATTTATTTATTTATTTATTTATTTATTTATTTATTTATTTATTTATTTATTTATTTATTTATTTATTTATTTATTTATTTATTTATTTATTTATTTATTTATTTATTTATTTATTTATTTATTTATTTATTTATTTATTTATTTATTTATTTATTTATTTATTTATTTATTTATTTATTTATTTATTTATTTATTTATTTATTTATTTATTTATTTATTTATTTATTTATTTATTTATTTATTTATTTATTTATTTATTTATTTATTTATTTATTTATTTATTTATTTATTTATTTATTTATTTATTTATTTATTTATTTATTTATTTATTTATTTATTTATTTATTTATTTATTTATTTATTTATTTATTTATTTATTTATTTATTTATTTATTTATTTATTT